>JADLZN010000391.1:5000-43757 GCA_018155175.1 Sinocyclocheilus anophthalmus | reverse complement strand
TTCTTCCATTTACCAACTAAAAGTGTCTCACATTTCTTCCAATTCACCTTTGCTGAAGAACACAAAGTAAAATCATTGATCACATTAAATAAATTATGTACATCCTTTTGTCCACTGACAAAAACTATTATATCATCAGCGTAAGCTGATAGACATACATTTTTACAGTCAGGCAAAAACAAACCATTAATTTTTCCTCTTATTTGTTGTAATAAAGGCTCAATGGCCAGTGAGTACAGCATTCCAGATAACGCACAACCTTGTCTTACACCTCTTTCAACCTGGAATGGAGCACAGAGAAAATATGTCAACAACCGCCATTAACATAGTAATACACGTTCCCAGACCATCACATATAAAAGACAGGATACCTGGATCTCAGCCTTGAAAACTAAAAAATCTTGACTTTGAAAACCAAAAGGCATTGTTCTTCCTAAGGTTTTCCCCACAACAAATAAAGGTGGTTTCAACTCTATCAAATGCTTTCAATCGCTTGTCCAGTGAAATCAGAATCCAAAATCCCAAACGAAACAATTGTGTGACATCACTAATGCCAATGAGAGTCACGAATAGAGAAAAAGTAGAACAATGGATCTGCTGCGAGGAACACAGTAGGTTGGTCCCCACCCCCTGTATTGAATTACTATCAGACTTATATACACCTAGCCAATCTATTTGACTACAAAACCTTAAGAGAGCAAATTTGTAATCAGCAACAAAGGATACAACAGTCGCCAATTTTGTATGTCTGTACAATCTACCTTCGTTGTATTAAGCGTCAGTAGCAAACATGTCCACTCCTGCAGCGCGACGGAACATAGCCCTTTTGACAGAAACTCTTATCACGCAGCAACGTATGTTAACAGATCCGAAGCTACTAACTCTCCCACCAGAAACGACTCATAAAGAAGTACAATGGGGAGGCACAATCATCCCAGGCGCTTTTCCCTCCCCACGATTCCATCCTTGAAGGCCTTATAACAGCTCATCCCATGAACTTAATGCACATACAGAGCTGCATACCCTCTTTTGACATTTTCGATAGGACAAACGCAGAACATGATCCTTTCCACATCAATTGCAGTTACATACATCACTTCTATACAAAGAGGTTATTTGTCAAAAAAGCTCCCACTGCTCTCGGATTTCGGAATATCACTAGTCTCCTTCAGCGAAACTTGGCCGTCTTCAGACTAGCGAGGGCCTGAATTAATCTCTTTCTGTCCTTCTTTTTCGATCTAAAACAGACAAAAAAATTTATTGGACAGGTGCAGCCTATGACTTTATGTATGTTGAAATCCTGATCTGACCAACGGAGTGCCCCACCTGTGTTCTATAGAGCCAGGCAGAATCCCTCACAGGGCTTTCTTTTATAAAAAAAACCATCAAAGGATGATTTCCCCAGATAGATTCAGCTTTTTGTTGACAATTCCGTTATAATCATTGTAATCTACCAATGACTCCAAAGAACTTTTATAAAAATCTATAGTGACAGTTGACGAGTGTCTTGTTTGACAACAATTGCCTAATGTGGGGACTATTACCCATCACGCCCACCACTGTTTGTAGTTTGATGCCAAAAATTAGACTTGGACGTTCTATAATTACGCCCAAGTTTAACCATTAAAGGACAATCACTAAAAAAACCCTATCACTCCAGTGAAAGAAACTTTAACAGCCAAGAGCACGTCCACTTACTTAAGACAATTTAAAATAAAACCAACAAATTAGCGGCATATCCAGAGCTGTTCAGAAAACCTACTCAGGGAAGTAACATGATAGGCAATTTCTTAAAAGAAATGGAGATGAATGGGGTTTTGTTTTATTCATTTCAATTCAAACACCATGATAATCTTTGGTCTAATCTGGCAAGAGATGCCATATTATCTCTCATATGAACCCATGTATATTGTCTTACATTTCCATTCAGCTGCCTCCAAATATCACATAGTTCATTCCTCTTAATTAACTGAGTGAGACGCTTCTGAGAAGACAAGTGGGGTTCAATATGGTTTCTATCAATCATATCTTCTGTGCAATTAAAATCGTCCCCCAAAAATAAATATTCTTCTTCTGAACAACTTTGTATAGTATTACACAATAAATCCAAAAAGATCATTCTTTCAACCGGTGTTGTTGGAGCATAAATACAAATAAAAGTTAAAACATAGCTTTCAAAAACAGCTCTAACTTTAAGTAGTCTTCCTTTAACAACTTAATCAACCACATATGAAAGTGGATTAAAACTCTTAGAAAATAATACTGCAACTCTTGCACTTGTTGAAGTGTTATGACTTAAAACAGTTAACCCCTCAGATTATTTTTCCCACTCTGCAGCATTCCCTACATCACTGTGTGTTTATTTTAACATAACAATATCAAGATTCTTCTGTTTCATTAATTAATTCAACATTAATCTTTTCTTAAAATCTCTAGCACCATTCACATTCAGGGTAGCTAGCTTAATTTCACACATCACAAAGAGTAGGAGAGACCAAAAAACCCACACACTCCTTGATGCTGAAACTAAATTATTAAACATCATTTTTAATTTTCTCCAAATTCCTCACAATTTTCTTTAACCTATAAACTTCTTTATTTGTAAAGCATCCCTCAGCCATTAAACTCTTAGTTTTCTCAACAAACTATACTAAGTTAGGGAAGTATTCTTGTACACACACACACCTCTTATTCTTTGTTGATTTGAGGAATATTCTTATCTCCTCTGCATTGTAACTACGAACAGTAAACTCATTTAGAGATAACGCAACACTAGAATCTGAGAACTCACTTTCACTTTCTGTTTCATTATCAACACTAAAGTTCAGATCGAGTTTCTTTAGAACTTTTTTATTTTGAAATTTGGCACTCATTTTTTTTTAGGCATTTTGAAACTCTCTGCTTCTGTCTCTATCTCTAAATCCACGCAATCAATTTCACTTATTTTCTGTACAACCTGTATATCCTCTTTTTCAGTAGTACCACATTCTCTTTCTTTTCCAGAAAGTTTTTCATCCAATAGGCCTACTGCAGTTTCAGCCATATCACTTCTTCCTCCCTTTTCTGAGTCCGTTCCTGTCCCGACAACCTCCACTCTAGGTGTCTTGTCACAAGTAACCATTTCCATCTCTCTGGATTCACCCTGTACACCTGCACTCTCTCTGGATTCACCCTGTACACCTGCACTCTGTACATCCACACTAGCTTTACTTGTGCTCGGATAGGAACCATCATCCCCTTTCTCAGTGACTCCCTTTTCTGGGCAATTACGAATCAAATGTCCTGTTTTTTTTTTTACAATCAAAGCACTTTGTTTTAGCAGTTGTCACAAAAATGACATAATCAAAATCGTCAACTTTAAAACTAAGTGAAAGATCCAATTCCTCATCATCCTGAACGATCATATATGCAAATCTCCTAAAAGACACAATATGCTTCAACAGAGGAGATGTCGCGCTAATCGGGATCTTTTTTATTGGTGAAATAAATTTTCCATATCGTGATAAAGCTGTTGTTATCTCGTCACTGAGAAAGGGGGGAACATTAGATAAGGTGACTCTTTTCGAAGGCAACGAGAGAGGAAGCACAGAAACAAACTCACCATCAATCACAATTCCCTTCTCAACTACTTAACTTTTCAACGCTACTCAGAAAAATCACTGTAGCGCTATTCATCCTAGATCCTGATAAAATACATCCATGTCCTACAACCTCACCAATCGCCAGGCAGATCTCCTCTATACTCGCCGCCAACGCCACCTTAACCGCATGGCGCTGCGTGAGTGTAGACAAAACCCGAGTAGCCGGGGCCGTCATGCTTACTCCGGTAAGCAACCGGTAGCACACGGCCCAAAACTATAACAAAAAAAACACTAACAACAAAAAACACAAAGAAGAAAAAGACTACAGAAATCACACGCTCACAGCACTCACCACGCACACGCTCACAGCACTCAGTCCACTCGCGCTCAACACCCTCACCGGAAACGAAAGAGAGAGAGAGAGAGAGAGAAAAAAAAAAGAGAGAGAGAGAGAGAGAAAGAGAAAGAAAGAAAGAAAGGAAGAAAGAAAGAAAGAGAGAGGAGCGAGAGAGAGAGATTTGATTTTGAAAAAACACTTTATTTTACAAATACTCAAACTCTGCACAAAAAACTTAAAAACAATGCATACAGCAAACACATTAAAAAAAACAGAACCGCATAACAAAGCGCCATGACTACACCAAATTTGTTCAAACGTGGAAAGATCTTTCATAGCTCTATAAAAATTAAAGTCAATCAACACTCTAGATTTGACCAAAGTCAGAAAACACACAAACATCATCACTAGAACTTTGTTCAATCTTATTTTTCCGGCTAATATACACAGCCAACTTTGCTTGTCCTAAAATAAAATTCAACAATTGACAGACAAAACGTTTTTTTCAGAAAATATTTAAAACCCAAAATAAAAGGGGGTCTAAATTGAAAATGTTACATTAAAACTACAAAAAACTCTTTGTGCACACATAAAGGTTCAATCTAAAAAACCCCCCCCCCCCCCCCCCCCCCCCCCCCCCCCCCCCCCCCCCCCCCCCCCCCCCCCCCCCCCCCCCCCCCCCCCCCCCCCCCCCACCCCCCCCCCCCCCCCCCCCCCCCCCCCCCCGTGCATTGGAAAAGCATTGATAAATAGTCTCTCTTTGGAGGACAGAAAGGGCATTAAGGATCAACTTCTGGGTTCATTACAGCGATAAAAACGACGGTTAACAGCATGGCACCGTGCAAAAAAACTCATTGTATCCACATACCCTCTTCGACAATGGTGGCTTATATAAAGATCTCCATTCGGGTTTTACATCATTGTTCAATCTAAAAACTGAACGCCATGGTGTATCAATTCTGCTAACAAAAGACTTCTTATTAAAGACCAAAACACAGGCTCTGTACAGTCTTTTACCTTCACATGACAAGAAATCTAAAACCAAAGATTCACATGAAAAGAAAACTTAGGCCTATATTTTCATCAAGAATGGGTTGCACAAATAAACAGGGAAAAGGATCCTCAATATCAGGAACACTAACCCCTGCAAAAAAAGTCTTTCAACATATGGTCCTCTTCAACTGTGAAACATAGTCTTAACTTGGTTAAAAACTGAGAGAACAAGCAAATAGGTTTAATTCCCAAACGCTTGGAAGTTGCCTCCACATGCTCAAAGTGAGGCCCAGTTAGAGTCAATAAATGTCCCAAAGTGAAAACCCTGGATTCCCGAAGAGAGGCACTGAAACCTAGTAGGTTACAGCGTGTAGTAACGTCCAGGCGGGCCCCAAGAATCAATGGCTCCAGTAATAACCAGTGGAGAGAAAAACAGTTCTCCATCTTGCTGACACGAAAAAAACTCCACACTTTGAAGAGATTCTGATAAAAAACAGGCAGTTCTGATAAATCCAACTTCGTAGGATCCATTAAAAAAAGCGATTTATCCAGTCCAAAACCTCCAAGGGTGCACAGAATCGTGCAGCTAACAGCACGCCAGCTACAATCTGTTGAACCATCCAAGAACCTTTGTAAAAAACGTAAGCGGAAGGCAGCAAACCTACTTTGTAAATGAATTAAACCTTGTCCACCTTCTTCTTTGGGGAGGTATAAAATACTCCGTGGAACCCAATGTAATTTATCCCAAAAGAAATTCACAAGAATGGCTTGAACTTCAGATAAAAACTGTGAAGAAGGGTCTACACATGCCAATCTATGCCAAAGCGAGGAAGCAACTAAATTGTTGACTATAAGAGTCCGCCCTCTGTAGGACATATTTGGTAGCAACCACTTCCATTTATCCAAGCGCCCTTTGACTTTTTCCAACACCCCCTCCCAATTCTTCTGTAAAAAACTATCATCTCCCAGATAGACTCCCAAATATTTTAAGCCTCCCCTGCCCCAACACAACCCATCAGGAAGACAAGGTATCCCATTAGACCATTGACCTAACAATAAAGCGTTACTTTTTTTCCAATTAACCTTAGCAGAAGACAGTATTCTAAAATCTTTGATTAAGTTAAGCAAAGACTGCACATCACTTTGTTTACTAATCAACACCACAATATCATCAGCATAAGCTGACAAACGAACATTATTAAAACAATTTGGTAAACATAAGCCACATACATTTATTCTTATTTGTTGAAGTAGTGGCTCAATAGCCAAAGAATACAACATTCCAGACAAGGAACAACCTTGTCTGACACCCCTAAGAACCCGAAAAGGAGCACATAAGCCACCATTAATTTTCAGTGCACTCTCAACGTCACAATAGAGTACTCTGACCATACCTAAAATTTTTTTGCAAAAACCAAAAGCGGCTAAAGTGTTCCACAAATAAGAATGCTCAACTCGATCGAAGGCCTTCTCCTGATCCAGAGATATCAAACCACAATCTAAATTTAACAATTTAGAAACATGAAAAATATCTTGAATTAAGGAAACATTATCAAAAATAGATCTACCGGGGATGCAATAGGTCTGGTCCGGATGGATGACCTGATCTAACACCCCAGCCAGTCTATTAGCCAAAACCTTGGAAAGCAGTTTGTAATCGCTGCAAAGAAGCGAGACAGGGCGCCAGTTCTTAATATCAGTGAGGTCCCATTTTTTCGGAATAAGGGTGATAACCGCCCTCCGGCAACTCAGAGGCAACCTGCCCTCTAACAAACTGACACTGAGTACCTCAAGCAGATCCTCTCCCAGCTCCGACCAAAAAGCCTTATAGAAGTCAACTGGGAGGCCATCCACTCCTGGTGCCCTCCCAGACTCCATGCTTTGCAGGGCCTTGAAAAGCTCTCCCAGGGTCAACACTCCTGAAAGATCCACATTAGCCTCCTCTGAGACTTTAGGTAAGTTGTCAAAGAAGACATTTTCCACACAACGCCCTGAATCAAGCTCACTTCTATACAGGTTTTGATAAAAAAGAACTGCTCTCCTCCGAATGTCATCAGAATCAGACAACAAAAAAACATTTTCAGAGCGCAGTGCATAAATAAAACGCCTCTGCCCATTCTTTTTTTCCATGCTGAAAAAGTACTTGGATGGTGCATCCATCTGATCTATGCTTTGAAAGCGTGAACGGACCAGAGCCCCCTGCATTTTACATTCCAGTAGATCTGCTAACTGAGCTTTCTTCTTAGAGCAGGCTTCCAAATGTTGAATTTCACCAGTAGAGTGAGCCAATTTCTGAGATTCAAGTATCTCTCTTTCCAAAAGTTCTAAGGACCGAGCCAACTCTTTAGTGACGTTGTGAGTGTACTGTTGCGTAAACTGTTTTATCTGGATCTTACCAAAGTCCCACCACTGTTGTAATGAATGAAAGGAACACTTCATTGTTTTGTGCACTTCCCAAAAGGACTTGAATGATTCCTTAAAAAAAATGATCATTTAACAGCTTAGTGTTAAAGTGCCAATATGCACTTTTGGGTTTAATTGAGTTTAGAATAAAATGACAATGCACCATACTGTGATCTGAAAAACTTACTGGTGTAATATAACACCTACTAAAAATGTTGAGATGAAAATTAAAACTATAAAATCTGTCCAGTCTGGCCAAGGATATAACATTATCACGTTTGTGAACCCAAGTGTACTGCCTTTCACTGCCATTTAAAGACCTCCAAATATCACATAATTCATACTTTTTAATCATATGAATAAGACGGTTACGTTAAGCTAAATGAGGTTCAATGTGATTCCTATCTAAATTGAGCTCAGTACAATTGAAATAACCACCTAGAAACAAAAACTCTTCAGGGCAACAGTTTTGTAAAGTCGAAAACAGTGTGTCTAAAAAAACTAATTTTTCAACTGGTACAGTTGGAACATACACACAAATAAAAATAAACACAATTTTCAAAAACTGCTCGAACTTTTAAGAGCCTACCTTTAACAATTTCATCAACTACGTAAGAAACAGGACTAAAGTTCTTTGCAAATAAAATGGCCACTCCCCCACTGACTGAAGTATTATGACTTAGCACAGCAGTGCCGTCAAACTCCCTCACCCAGTCAACAGCATTTTTCACATCACTGTGGGTTTCTTGTAAAAAAGCAACATCAATAATTTTCTGTTTAACTACTTTTATATAGTTGCTCTTTTTCTAACATCTCTTGCACCATTGACATTCAAAGTGGCTAAATGCACTTCACTCATAACTAATAGAAAGTGAAAAAACAAACCAAGAAGCAAAGAAAAAATAGCATTTCTGCTCTTAAGGTTAACAAATGTCATTATTCAGGGCAATGTTAAGATTTCTCACAATTTTCTTTAAACGGTAGACTTCTTTGTTTGTGAAAGAACCCTCTGCCATTAGGCCTTTGGCTTTTTCCACAAACTGCTCTAGATCGGGAAAATATTCCTGCACACACACACCTCTTTTATTTTTAGTCGATCTGAGGAATAACTTGATGTCATCAAGCTCGTAATTCCGGCCAGCAAACTCACATTGTGAGAGAGACACACTAGAGTCAGAAGACTCGCCATCACTCTCAATATCCTGCTCCTCGTCCTTATGCATTTCACTTTTTTTGCTTATTTTAGCATCATGTACTTTGTCACTTTTCTTCCTTTTTTGAGTTTTTTTAAAAACAGATGGCTCATTTTAAATTCTAGGACAGTTATTCACCTCACACATTTCTTTCAGTTGTGCTGAAGTATTTCCTGAAGTTCTATCATTTTGCTCATCACCATTGTCTCTGGAACATTGTGCCACGCATGCTGCTAGATCCTTCACACCAGCATCTGAAAGCGTTTCAGCGTGAGCCGAGGCCGATCCAGTCTCAGACTCACTGGATAGACCTGTAGCCGCCGCCACCGAGCCTTCCCCCGGGGATATCACCACCGCTGCACCGGCAACACCGGCCGCATCACCACTTTCAGCATTCTCGCTTACCGCATTCCTTTCATTTACTGCAACTTTGTCAGGACAGTTGCGAATTAAATGCCCAAAATTGTTACAACCAAAACATTTCATCTTTGCACTGGTGACAAAAACAACATAATCAAAATCGTCAATCCGAAAATTGAGAGACATGTCCAGATCAGCGTCATCCTTAATGATCATATAAGCGAAACGCCTAAAAGAAACAATATGTCTCAACAGAGGCGACACACTGCTGATTGGGATCTTTTTGATCGGGGAAACCAATTTAGGAAAACCTCTACCGCTTAGCCGATAGAGAAAGGGGCAGAACAGGGACAAGTTCACCACTGATAACTATGCCGTGCTCAACTATTTCATTAGCTTTATCTATACTGTCAAGAAACACTACATTGGCACCGTTCATTCTTGAGGCGGACAGCACACTCTCATGCCCCACCACCTCTCCAATTGCCAAACAACAAACTTCCACACTCACCGCGGACGCCACCTTTACAGCGTAAGTGAGCTTAACCCCTGCATGCGTGGGGCCGACATGCTTCCTCAATAAAGCGGACGGCACGCGGCCCGAAGAACACAAAAACAACAACTAGACACACACAGTTTAGGATAGACACAGCAAAGAGAGGGAAAAAGAAAAAGAAACCACTCCACTCGCACTCACAGCACTCTGCCCACACGCACCGGAAGCGAGAGAGAGAGAGAGAGAAAGAGAGAGAAAGAAAGAAAGTGAGAGAGAAAGAGAGAAAGAGAGAGAGACAGAAAGAAAGAGAGAGAAGACAGAAGAGAGAGAAAGAAAGAAAGAGGAAAGAGAGACAGAAGGAGAGAAGAGGAGAGCCAGAAAGAGGAGAGGACAGAAAGAAAGCAAGAAAGGAGAGAGAGAGAGAGACAGAAAGAGAGAGAGAGAGAAAGAGAGACAGAAAGAAAGAAAGAGAGAGAGAAAGAGAGAGAGAAAGAGAGAGAAAGAAAGAGAGAGAGAGACAGAAAGAAAGAAAGAAAGAGAGAAAGAGAGAGACAGAAAGAAAGAAAGAGACAGAAAGAAAGAGAGAGACAGAAAGAAAGAGATGAAGAAAGAAAGAGCGAGAGAGAGAGAGAGAAAGAGAGACAGAAAGAAAGAAAGAAAGGCGAAAGAGAGAGACAGAAAGAAAGAAAGAGACAGAAAGAAAGAGAAAGAGAGACACAGAAAGAAAGAAAGAAAGAAAGAAAGAAAGAAAGAGAAAGAGAGAGACAGAAAGAAAGAGAGAGACAGAAATAAAGAAAGAGAGAGACAGAAAGAAAGAAAGAAAGAAAGGACAGAAAGAAAGGACAGAAAGACAGAAAGGACAGAAAGACTAGAGAGGTTTAAAGTCACAAGAAATAAAATGAATATTCTTAATTTTGGAATTTCTATGCGTTTTAATCAAGTGTACATCCTTATGGAAATATGATAATATTTTTGTAATGATCATTTAAATCTGACTAATTTTCAAACTGTTTGTCATAAATCAACATCTCAGGAAAATGTTATGGGGTTTCAAATCAAAAATATGACTTTCTGTTACGAAACTGAACTTCACAGATGTCCACTGTACAGGACACCAGGACTTAAAGCATGTTTATTACACATTTTGGGAGACACAACAAATGAATATGGAAAGAAATTATATTTCAAAATTTCTATGAAATATTACGTATTATTATGAAAATCTTGCCAATTATACTCCCATTATTACACTTCTTTTTTCATTACATGCCCCAAAAACACATTAATATGCAAATTAGATACAGTTTATAGATACATTGTTTATACTTGGAAATCCCGTTTATGGCCATTTTACACACATTTTGGCTAAAGAAAAATGGTATATCAAATCATTCTGTTATATCTTTCATTACATAGTTGAGAATCATCTTTATATAAAGTTTGGTATAAAAAAATAAAATTGATTGTGCTGAAAAACAAAATCCATGTTTTTGCCTTTTCATGTTTATTCATGTCTTTTTATTTTAAAAAAACAGGACTTTTCTCTACAGAGGACTTGGCAAAACATATGAATAAAATATAATTTTACTAAATATTTTTTTTTACTTATGCTCTAAACAATGTAACGACGTTAACAAAAAACTAAATTCACAAAACTTTTTTCCTGGTAGTCAGGAGGCTATATAAAACTATGCAATTAGGAATTTCATATGAAATTAATTTGAATTAAATATGAATGCTGTGACCTGTGCTTCAAACATTGCTAGCCAAAAGCAATGGACCTGTTTTGCTTACAAAAAATTTTGCTAATGTGACTGCGCTTATAAACAGCATTTTCAAACATGATCACAACAAAAACACAATGACATTTGCCCTTGTAATTGAAAAAAGGTCAATCATAACAGAAGTTACTTACATATAGAAGTCTTAAAGTTACCACAGCAAAAAAAATTATAATGTTTTTTCAACCAAACTTTATTCTGATATCCATTTTCTTGCTTCGAGATAAAACTGAAGAAATGCAAAGGATATTGAAGAGATATTTTGAGGACAAATTCCAAACAGAGACAAAGCGTTTCAGCCCGACAGCTGATTTTCAAACACAAACCTGTACTGATGAATGTCCTCAAAGGACTTGGAGTTATTGATGGCAAAGACACAGAGGAAGCCCTCTCCTGTCCTCATGTACTGGTCCCTCATGGCGCTGTACTCCTCCTGACCTGCAGTGTCCAAGATGTCCAGGAGACACGTCTCCCCGTCAATCACCACCTGCTTCCTGTAGGAGTCCTGCAGACAAATCAACACCAAACTCAAGCCTGCCTTCATTTTCATTCACCATTTCTTGTTTATTTCTTACTCAGTAGCCAATTAGCTTCCGTTATTTCACACACATGGACATGATTTGATGTCTTTTTTTATGTGCCAAATTAAGGACTTTGAGGACAAAGCGACAGGGACTGAAACAGTAAACAGACAGTGGAGATGGTTGAGTTGTGTCCTGTCAGACACATGTGTGTTAGCGCACAGCGATTGAGCCATAAAAAGGACATTGTTTGTCCAGAGACGGGCGTGGCGGGCAAAATAGGGACAGAGAGAAGCGGGACGTGTAGAAGCCGTACACACACACACACACACATCCCTCACGCTGAGAGCAAACGCAGGCCGAGGGGAAACTCCTGCGGTTTATTTGACACTGAGTGTGCGGAGAAACACAGACTGAATCAGTGAATGGTGGGGCTGGAGTTTATTCATTGTCCAGTGATGTTGTGAGATATAGTGAAGAGACGGACCACTGGTCAGTTTAGTAAAGCATAACGTACAGTACAAGAAAGCTAAGGATGTACCAGAATCAAATCGAACAAAAGGTTCCATTAGTTAAAGGGATAGTTCACCCCAGAATGACAATTCTGTAATCATTTACTCACACTCATGTCATTCCAAAACCATAAGACCTTCGTTCATCTTCGGAACCCAAATTAAGATATTTTTGATCAAATCCGAGAGCTCTCTGACCTCCCATGACGCACGGGATCTTACCGAGGAGGCTCAGAAACGTAGCAAGGAGATCGATAAAAGAATCCATGTGACATCAGTGGATCAACTGTAATTTTACGAAGCTACGAGAATACTTTTTGTGCGCAGAGAAAACAAAAATAACAACTTTATTCAACAATTCGTTGCGCCCTATAGTGCAATTTTGGAGCGTATGCATCGTATGTACGCAGATACGTTGTTTTCGTCAGATCAAAGCGTTAACAACGTATACGAGTCATTTACGATGCATGCGACGTTACGTTCAGTGGATACTCTCCAACAGGCATGGATCCTTGCTTCTATGGGGAGGATCAGGAGCTCTTGGACTTCATCAAAAATATCTTAAATTGTGTTCGAAGATGAACGAAGGTCTTTGGGTTTGGAACGACATGAGGGTGAGTAATTAATGACAGAATTTTTAACTTTATGAATCGATTTTTCGATTAATCGTTTTTTAAAAATTCGAATCGGTTCGATATCGATTCTCAAAAGCCGCGAACCGATCTTTTCCAGTATTTATTTCAGCACACATTTAAAACAAGATCTGATTAACATGAATCTTATCATTAGTCTTCTCCACTAGACATCACCCTTATTTACCTTGCGCGACGTTCAACAGCAATGCTAGTCATTCTTCAGCGCTTCATGGCAACCCGTCAAAATAAACGTTTAGTTTAACGTTAAACTGTCAGAATATATTACTATAGTCTGAAGACTCAATGCTACTACTGATAATAAATATTAATAAATATTTATTTTTAAAGGAATAATCACATCCATTTTCTTTTTAATTTTAACAGTAAACCTCTGTTGTGCAGCACTTTGTTTGCCAAAAATAAAAGGGTTTAATTTTCATTTGTTTAGGATAAATTAAATTAATGTTTTACGCCTTCATCTGATTACCAGAAAAATTAAAAACATTTTATTGTTGTATGTTAAAAAAGGACCCTATACAAAAAAAGAATAGGTTTAAAATACAGGCATATGGTTCTTAATTTCTTTTTATTACTTCACCATTTGTAATCTGATGTTTACTGTTAATGTTTTAGCATTTGTATTAAAAACTATATTCGCTGAATGTAATCAAAAAATCGGGAATCGAATCGAAAGCTTGCGAATCAAATCGGGACATCTGAATCGATACCCAACCCTATGAGTTAATCACATAAAGGGATTGGTCACCCTAAATGACACAGCTGCTGAAAAAGGTACTCAATTACTAAATATTCAGCTATTTTTTTTACATTAAGATCAATGACGCAATCTTCTTTTTTTTTTTACAGTATTTATCAATAAACTTCTTTGTTAATGTGAGTAAAACAATACAACTGTTCATTGGTAGTTCATGCTAGCTCAGGTTCATTAAATAATATAAACAGATATTTGATAACTGTTGAAAAAGTTAAAATTAAGATTAATAAATGCTTTAGTGGCATTCGTTGTTAGTTTGTGTTAACTAATGTAATTAAGTAATGGTAATGTATGAAACCCTATTTGTAAAGAGTTACCGAATTTTTACAGCCCTACGAGAAAGCATGATATACTGTGGATTAGGGATGTCACAATGACAATAACCATGATATTTAAAAAGTGAAATATTGATGTTAATATTGCACATACAAAAACAATCGTATGATTATCCGCAATAATCCAGTGCCAGTAACTGGTTAACACTCCAACACAGTAGGTGGCAGTATTGCACCTTAACACTGACTGCCATCCGTCATGAAATGGAAAAAAGATGATGACGACACAATGTGTAGCTAATAATCTAATACAATAATGCAGCTACAATAAAAAGATATTTCATAGAACATGGGATCAAAACAACATTGGGTCATAACTCCTATTGCATGGACAATATACTGTAACTATCTGCAACAGCATTGCTGACCTTTATAATGATATATGACAGAGCACTATACTATTGTATGATGTTGTTACAGTTCCTAATTATCATTAGTATGATCATATTTCATAAATTATAAAATTACTGTCAAATAGAAATAGAAATTGGCAAATAAATCAGTTATAACTGTCTAACAGCTGCAGCTGATAGGGTAAATACACAAAAAGTACAGTTATTGATATCAACCACAATGCCCTGATGATATTTTATATATAGCTGATACTGTATATATTACTGGATAAGATCACTCAATGCACACAAACACACACACACACACACACACACAAGTGTTACCTCTATAGTGGGGTCGTATTCATCCACAAAGTGGTTATGGATGAGTGGATGGTGCGAGCATCTTGCCCAGCCGCCAGCGCCCACCACACCAGCTTAAGATCAGTCATTCTTCACTCCTCTTCAACCTTCGCCACATGAGGAGAAAACCAGCGCCATCAATAACAGACAAACTCCCACTGAATCAGATTCACGATTTCTTACAGGGACACGACAAAGATTCCTCTTTCAGGCACTTAAGGCATTTCAAGCCACAAGCTTTTTAAATCTTGATGTCAAAATCAAGCATTTTTTCCAAAAAACCCTGGCGCCTAAAGGGTTAATGTATGTTTAGGAAAGGATTCGTAGGACATAATGTTTGTCAGTGGTGCTTTGTTGAAATTAGCATACAAGAAGTCCAAAGTCTCACTCTCTCAAATTTACATTTCAACTAAAGCCTGCAAATTATTACAAGCTGGTGCACTTTGGTGCTTTTTCTGTAGTTATTCATTCATATTAAGGACCAGATACAGCAAACCAAACTAGCGGTGAAGAAAGCTGTCTTTGGTGTCGCTTCCTGTCAACTACATCTCGGCCAACTGGCTATGTTTGAACACAACACAAAGACAACAGTCGTATGCATGTTCTGCATCTGCTTGAGAGGAAATTACTCTTAATACCAGTAGGTGGCAGTAGCTTGTATGCGTCACTCTAAAAAAGGGAAACCGTAAGTGCTAGGACTGCGAATATACAAACCATAAACAAAGCAACGCTACGTATTTTGTTTACTTTGTCACTTTCGCCGATTTTTTGTCTTGTGTACTAGTCTGCAAAGCTGAACTGTGGAAGCCCGTTTCTGCCATTTAATTAAAAAATAAAGTTTATATCTCACACTTCTGACTTTATTTCTCACAATTGCGAGTTTACATCTCACAATTGTGACTTTTTTCTCAGAACTGACAAATAAACGCGAAGTCGCAAGTATAAAGTCAGTATTGGTGATATAAACGCACATTGAAAGAAAAAGAGATTGAGATTGTTTATCTGCAACAATTACTTTTTTATGCAATTGCGAGTTATTCTCACATTCTGATGTTATCATGGCAATTGTGTTTATATCACACAATTCTGAGAAAAAAAAAAGCTGTAATTCTGAAAAATAAAGCCAGAATCGTGAGATATAAACTCAATTGCGAGTTATAAAGTCAGAATAGTGGGATATAAACTCGCAATTGCGAGAAATAAAGTCAGAATTATGAGATATAAGCTCACAATTCTGAGAACATAGTCTTTTTTCCCCTCAGAATTGGACTTTATAACTTGCAATTCTGACTTTAAATCTAACAATTGGAGTTATATTTGCAATGCTGAGGAAAAAAGTCAGAATTGTGAGAAATAAAGTCGTAATTACCTTTTTTTATTTTTTTTTATTCAGTGGCGAAAATGGGCTTCCATAATGAACAGCCAATCTGGGATGGGTTTCCTAAAAGCATTGTTAGCCAACTATG
Source organism: Sinocyclocheilus anophthalmus (assembly GCA_018155175.1). NCBI lineage: Eukaryota > Metazoa > Chordata > Actinopteri > Cypriniformes > Cyprinidae > Sinocyclocheilus > Sinocyclocheilus anophthalmus. The sequence continues at coordinate 27,674 of JADLZN010000391.1, read as the reverse complement.
ATCACAAGTTCCCTCATTAGCAACATAGTTTAACAATTCGATGTTTTTAACGAAACAATAATTCCAACAAATATTCGCAAACAGTATCGCAATCTTGTGGGGGTAGAACTACAGCTCTTACTATACTTTTACTATAATAAAACTCTGGTGAATTTGCGTAGGGAAATGCTGTGTGTCTAAAAGAATGGCAAAAAAAACGCATAAAAGGTTTTCTGTTTTTAGTTGAAAACGGTGTTGTGTAAACACCCCTTTCGTCCACCAAGACCAAGAATCATGGAGAATTTATCCTAAAGAAATCTGGAATGCTCTTTCATATTCCACTGTTTAGTATTCAGTGAACAAACTCACACAGAACTGCAAGGAAGATAAACTATGAAATATGAAAAGCATTCTGGAACTTGAAATAAGAGACAAGCTTGCAGCGCTCCAAGCTTTTATCTGATAACTGATCATTTTGTGGGTTTCAGTTCAAGTTTCAACACGGTCTAAAACAACATTAACTCTGAATGTGATCCAGCTACCGTCCCTCACTGGTTTTATTATCATAGGCTGGATGTAGCTGGTTTCGGGTGGTTGATGTTTTTTCCTGACTGTGAGGTCCTGTGGTTTCAGTACAACTGCATTTCCAAAGAAAAAGACAGCTCCAGAGAAATGCAAGTCAGTGTCTAGTATTGCCTAATTTGACAGGAGTTATTTATTTATCCAGCAAATGACAAGTCAACATCGCTACAAATTAAGCATTCATTCCCACAACTTTTTAATTTATACCCTTATTTTAGTTAAAACGTGGCCACGACTTAACTAAACAAGGGCACCAAATTAGTACAATGTGGCCACGATTTAACTAAAACAAGGGAACCAATTAGTACAAGGCTACAATTTAACTAAAACCAGCAAACGAATCAATAAAATAATCCAATTACATTTGTTGGAAGAACTCTTAACACTCTTAAAAGGATAGTTCACTTAATTACTCACCCTAATGTCATTCCAAACTAGGGATGGGCATTCCAAGCAAAAATAATATTTGAAAATCGCTGGGTATTATTCAATTATTATTCGCAAATCGCACCCCTCCCCCGCAAGCACACACAAACACCCATAAACATAGAGAGACGGAGAGAGACGGGATTCACTCTTTCAATCTGTATGATAAACTGTTTAATTCAGTAGATAGGCTACCTTAACTCAAGCCATATAATGATTGTAACACGCTGAAACATATTAATATAATAAACATGACCGAATGACGGCATTTATTAACATAACAGTCCATCGATTCGCATAAATCAACTGTTCATAAGGCTAGGACATTTCCATTTCGAAAAACTGAATCCCTAAAGGGAATAGGTACGAGACGTGAAGAAAAATATACTTCAATATCTTCTGTCGCAATTATTTCGTTGGGTAGTATAGAGCCGACCGATATATCGTTGTGCCGATATTATCATCCGATATGAGCCTGTTGCCGATATATCAGTATTGGCAAATATGCCGGCGATATTAATTTTTTTTTTTACAGAACATATAACGCAGATAAAATGCTTGAAATGGTGTAATTACTTAGTTGTCAACAGAGCGCACACCTGTTTGCTACTGGCGACAGGGAGGGAAACGCTTAAGAGTAAGTCTATGGAAAACATTGAAAAGTTGACGCCAGATTCCGTAATGGCGTGGAGGTCCACCAAATACGGGATATCCCTTCATCTCGAGGAACCCTCTCGAACGCGAATAGAGTGCATGTCTAGAGGCCTACTTTCGAATGAGACCACCCCCGCGTCGATAGCCCCGGGGTTCGGGAGTTACGGGTGGTTAAATTCGTGGTCCGGCGCCGACCGATCAAGCGATCCCGGGGGGCTACGACACGCGGAGGGTGGCGTTCGAGAGGGCTCCTCAAGCTGAAGGGATCCCCCGAATTTGGTGGAGATCCGCCGGCGCGTTCGCGAGATAGTGACACCAGTAAACACTTTCACTTTCGCCTTCCAGCGTGTTCTTATTCGACCGTAAGTGCCATGCGAAGTGGACTTCACATGAAATTCAGCCATGATTCCAGTTCCAAGGGAACGTACACGTTACAAACAAAGGGCATTAAAGTGCGCGAGACGTGAATTTAAATGGTATATATATCTTTGTCACTTGTGTGTCATGATTATAAGTGTTTGATCACCACATTTGAGTGAACATTGCAAAAAATGTGTTTATGTATAAATATTATGTTTATGTATATACTTTATTCTATAAATAGTACCAGTCAAATGTTTGGACCCTCGAATGGGAAAGTGTCCAAAACTTTGACTGGTACTGTACTATAATATACACAAAGAATATCGGCCGATAAATCGATATCGGCCTTTTTTTACTCCCAAATATCGGTATCTGTATCGGCCCCGAAAAACCCATATCGGTCGGGCTCTAGTAATTACTTTCGAGATTCGCGATCACATGTACAGAGCAGCACTCGGCAGTACTTACCACACATTTTTAAAGATTAGATGTTTGTCAGTGGTGCTCAGGATCTGCAAATCATTCGCCATCATCCTATCAGTCATTTCTCCTTACTCTGTAAGCTCTGTAACCATGTCTCTTTAGTGGCTCCGTAGAACGTGCTATTTGTTTTAGCACCGTTCGAATACCTCTAACCCAGTCGGGGGGTTTGTGGTCCGCACAGAGCTCTTATTTGACATCGTCCCAAGTTGCTGTAACAGTTAAATGCTAAGCAAGTCTTTTTTTATGCCACGCAAGTCTACAGTGTGCGCGTGAGACAATGTGTTCTTCTGTTGTCTTTGACAGCTTTTAGGTGCGTTGCGCCACATGAACGCGTCACCACCGCATCAGCACGGAAAACACGGGAAATTTTTTTAAGACAATAATCGCACAACCTATTCGATATTCTATAATTAAATCAACTAGACGAATATTCGAAAATCGTAACCCATCTCTATTCAAAACCTGTATGCTTTTCTTTTTCTGTGGAAGTCAATGGGGTCCAAACGTTTGGAGGTCATTGACCTTCATTGTATAGATTAAAAAAAAGAAAAGAAAAAAAACATTTCTTAAAATATCTTCTTTTGTGTTCCGCAGAAGAAATTAAGTCATACAATCTTGAAATAACATCAGGGTGAGTAAATTATGATAATTTTTATTTTAGGGGAACTATCCCTTTAATGAGTATGTTTACATATATGATGCTATAGTGCATAATAACTTAATAATGTGTAAGGCCATCTAAATACATTCAACAATATTCTGATCTCAATTAATTAAAAATAACTAAGTAAAAATAAACATTTTTCTTATTTTTAAAAATGTTTTACATTTATTTTTCTAGATATATTTGAAAATATCATGAAATTAATTCATAAATATCCTCATGCTTCTTAAATGAGGATTGTGGCATTTTAACCTAACTAAAACAACAGTCAACTTATTTTCAAAACGGTTTTTCAATGTGCTTTTTTTTTTTAAACAAATATAGTTAATCAATTAATATTTTGGAGTCACACCATATGACATTTCACAATGCGAACTATTCTTTAGTCGTTTTAAAATTTCTGACCATTTGAACTTTTTTCCAAATTGAATTTATCAACCATGACACCCATTTAAATTTTTCCCCCCACATGTTGGTCGTACCACATGACTTTAATTTTGTGAAAGAATATTGAAAATGAAGCATTTTTTTCCCTAAGAAATATTAATTACAAAAAATGGCAAACTAGCATATTTTTCAAGAAATTCTTTCTTTTAATGAGGCTTTTTTCTTCATTATTATATTAGGACAGTCATATGGTGTGACCATTATATTGATGGTCACACCATACGACATTTTTGGTGTTATTAGTGCTAAAGTTAAACTTTTCTTGAAATTGGTATTACATTTAAAAAAAACATAATACTTAACATGAATATAGTATATTCTTACATGAATAGTATTGAGTCTAAAAACTTTTATTTTCAAAAATGTTGCATTTTATTTATTGCAGACCCACTTATTTGTCATTGACCCTGCTGCATACCACATAACTCACTACAGAGTTCACTTTCAGACACAACAACAGTGGTGAACATCCATGACAGCACATCACCAGACAGACTATATTAGTCCCAGGGTGTGGGGTTTTATTATTAGATATCTATTTGTCGTCAACTGGGCTTTAAGCGTAGCTCAAGATCAGCAGAGGTGTGTCTGCACTCTGCAGCGTTAATGATTAATGAAAACACAAAGTTTCTTGGTACTATGGAGACTGAAACTTATGAGAGTCCAGAACAATGTATCTGTGAGTGCTGGACGATTAATGAGTAACTCCACACACACTCCCGACACACGCTCTCACACACACGACAAAGGGCAGGGAGTTCATACACAATAGACACTCGTATGTGTACGACTGCCTCAAATCATTTAAAGCCAAACAAAACATTGGGGTAAATGCAGTAGAAGAAATAAAGACTTATGAATAATAACTACATAATTTACATTTTTACACTGAAAGGCTTAAAAATCAAACTTAGCCCACCCTCAAGTCTCTAATATTCTGGTCCCTAGATATGGACTTCAATGAAAATCGATGGGATTTTTGCCCGTGTTATCATCCACCTTGAGAAAATCATACTTTGATAACTTAGAAAGGCAATAGCAAAGTTCACTATAGGCTTGAAAACGCAAGTACATGAACCCAGATGCTTCTAGCTGCACAATCTTGGTTTTGTGCATCACTGCATTCTGAAGCACAACAGACAAATTTTTTTTTTACGCAATGTAGTTTTTTTGCTTTGTTTTTCTAAGAAATATGAATAAAAAATATGCCAAACTACCATAATAAAAAAAAAGTATTCTTTTAATGAGGCTTTTTTCTCCATATTAATAGGATAGTGTACAACATGACATTTTACGTTATGCAACCCCCCAAAAAAAAAAAATAAATAAAAAAAAAAAGATATATTATATATATATACAGTGTATTTAAGTAATTCTATGAATTATTCTATATTTGATGGTTATACCATATGACATTTTTAGTGTTAAATGTAATCTTTTCTTAAAAAACATTAAGCATAAATTACATTAAGCAAGAACACAACTGTTTTTTGTCCGTACAATATAAGTCGATGTTCTTTAAAATATCTTCTTCTGAAAAAGAACCTACATTGGCTTTGGAACAACATGAGGGTTAGTAAATGATGACAGAATAAATTACTAAAAAAAAAGAAAATTGTACAAAAAAATAAATAGTAACAAAGTAATTTTTTACTAATATGTGAAAAAGCATTTGCAACAAATTCACCTTTCATAAATGAGACATATTTGTGAAACGAAATTCAACTTAAATATGTGGTAAGCAGGGTTATTATAGTTAAGCTAAAACTAAAACCATAAAAAAATTGAAAAACAACAACAACTTGAAATAAAAAACACTTTTTTTATTTCAGCTAATTTCATTTTTCAAAATAAATAAATAAACTATATAGACATATTAAAAGACAACAAAAACTATGAAAATGCCAAAAACACAGAACAAATTTACCAAAACTTTCAAATTAACACGAAAGCAGAAAATCTTAAAACAAAAACACATTAAAATATTAACAAAAACATCTCAATGAAACTAAAATCAGGATTTGACTGCATTGTGATTTCATTGGTTAATATTTTTTTTGCCACACCCTTGTGCTTTTGGTTACATCACAAGAAATGTTGTTTCATTATTACATTTACATTACGTTTTGAAGAAAGATTACGAAAAATAATATTCTGATTAAAATTCCATGAACTGATAAATTGCGCACAGAAAGATGCAGGTCATTTGTTAAGAAAGTCAATATGTCATAATTTGTGATTAAAAAGCCTGTTGATATCAGGAAGTCACTTGAATCTGAAAGTCCATTAGTCATTCTCAGGGAAGTGTGTTATGCGTTTCTGATGTTTGTAGTTTTGTAAAACCCGAGGTGAGTGACAGACAGTGCCACTTTCAGTTTCTTTTTAACACGAATGAACAAAGTTTACCCAAATATAGGACATAATTTGAATAAGCCCTCCAACTAAACTAGGGCACAGCAAGGGGAGGATGAATGAGTAACACACACACACACACACACACACCACACACACACACACACTCAGGGCAATGCAAGTTTGATTAGGACCTTCTGCCAGTGTGACATGTTTGGAATGAACACTGGATCAGTAGAGACAGACGGTCTCTAAGACTCATAATTAATGCCAAAGTGCCTTGGGGCTTCAAAAGGGTCCTAATGAGCGCCTGTAGCCCTGAGCTGTTTGGGAATAAACCGTCTAAACCTCAGACAACACTTCGGTGTCCTGAAGCGAAAAAATATCTTAAGTGTGTTTCCTGGGTGTTGCTAAGGTGTTTTTGGTATGAGGTTTCTAGGGTGTTACTTTCTAACCTACGACTAAAGAAGTGATGCAATGAAATTTCGGCAACCGAAAATATTCAGCTGAAACAGCAAACACAACTAGTTGAGTAAACTAACTTTGCAAACAAACTTTGGTGTTGGCTTGACAAAGCCTTGTTGGAAAGTTGGAAATAACTTTGAAAAGCTTGAAGTTAAAAGATTTCATGCAAAGTCAATAACATGTTATTAACATGTTCTAGCACACTGCTAAAATGTTTAAGCAAGTTGCTAACAAGAACTAACATTCTGCCGACACGTTTTAGCACATTGCTAACTGAAATTTGCATTCTGCTACCATAACACTTTGCTAATATATTTTAATCCATTGCTAGTGTTTTAACATGTTGCCAACATAATTTAACACATCGCTAACAAGATTTAATGCACTGCTAGCTAGGGCTATCAAAATAACATTCGAATTTCGAATATTCGTTGAATTTAAAAAAAAAAGTTTAGGTTTGTGTCAGCCGTCAGGCAGCCTTATCAGTGGAGCACGAAATGCGACGACGATGTAAGTGTCATTGCATTTTAATGCTTTTGTTAGCCTATCCAGTTGAACCCACTAGATGCGATGCTGCTACATTGTTAATTCATATATTGCGGAAAACGAGAGCATCCGTGTGGAGAAGATGTTGTTTACATCAAAACTGAAACCAAGCCGTTCACACAGAATGCATATTTATCACATTTTCTAGAGGGACATCTATCAGCGTTGCACTCGCGTCTCGCACAAGAGAGCGCATGTTTAGAAAGCCATGTAAAATTAATGTAAGTTCAACTTTTAAAAAACATGTCTCAAGACTTTATGGCGGTTTTTCCCCATCCCACTGTATCTCATGTTTTTAAAAGAAGAAATTAGCCTACTTTTGTGATTGGTTTTCGGTCCTTTGTATTAAACTATACATACATGCATGGTGCTATCTTTTTTTCCCGAATTGTTTAAGCAACTTTATTAATTATATATGGTTTATAAACATACTTTTAAACATTATGCACTTTTTTTTCCAAAGATAGTCGTGTTATTTTATTACGCTTTGAAGAAAAGTGCATAATATTTTGCTCGATGCGCCCTCTTGTGGCCTCAGGAGAGAAGCCAAAAGCTTTTTTCCCACCTAACTGAAATTATGCCTTTTAAATTAGAATATAATTCGAATTTTGATCATATTTAAGTAGAAAATTCGAATTTAGTTTCAGTCATTTTGACAGCGTACGATAGCATGTCTAAAATATTTATATGTTGTGTTTAAAAAATATTTTTTATTCGGTTGGAGCGGCAATTACGAAAAAAAAACTTTGGTCCAGTCATTTCGTAAAGATATAGCAACCCGAGTCAGGCCAGTCTGAAGGTCTGACATGAGTTTGGTGGTTGTAGATGGAAAACTCTAGGAGGAGTTTGAAATCTTAAGAAAAGCTTAAATATCAGTCAGTTGCCAACATAATGATTTTGGAATTAATATTTTTTAGGGGTTGAATTCACTGACCAAAACTGAATCTCAAACAAAGCGTTTAGACTCAGTCAGCGTCTCTTTCAAGCACACAACGTGGATAAACATGTCAGCAGCGTGGACACCGTTTCCAAAAATGATGCTAGAGTAGCAATATGACAGATTTGTTCATCTGAAATACTGAGATGCGGCCCGTTGCCCAATAACTTTACTGTGAACTTTATCACCTGTAAACATGAACCCTGAACAGCACACCGAGTTCAATTACCCAAATTTAATTAACAAAACTTTTCCGTTTTTCGCATAAATGATAACTCTAACTCCGGTTTCTGTTAATTTCCTCTACTTTTTCAGTTATTTGCCAAATTTCTAATTTTGTGACAATATCATGTATAGTTCACCCAAAAAGCAAGCTTAGACAGAGATTTAATTTGGTATCAGATTTGGCACATCAACTATGCTAAATCCTGAAGGTCACACATTTGAGCTTCCATGTTTATTAATTATTATTAATAAATGTAAAATATTATTTAATAAAGCATAATATTTAAAACTTTTTAAATTTATGTAGTCATGGTTTCTGTATTTTTAGCTAAGCAAATTATCAATATTCCCAAATTCACCCTTGATGTAATAACACATTTATTTACTGTATATATATTTTAATTAGGGGTGCAACGGATCGTAGATGATCCGTGTTCCGTACGGACCAGTCCCCACGGTTCGGCACGCATGTGATTCGCGGATTAACTGTTAAGTCAAAGAGTGAAAGTTTATCATTTGCACGCGTTTTGTCTTGAAATTTTACACATTAATGTAAACAGCTGTGAAAAGAAACCGGATGCGTGTCAGTATTAGGTCCGTGCATTTGGTCTTAAAGAGACAGCAGCCTATAAACACCTGCTTGTGTCTGCTAATCAAACACCACAGCTTTAACAAAGATTAAGTTTAAGTTGTATTCATCTATGCTTGTAATTGGTGTAATTGTTAGTTATACTGATTTATTAGTTAGTAGTTTCTTTTGCGGTATAAAAGTACATAAAGCACGCTTTTAGTAATAAATTAATTCTTTCTTCTTTTTTTTGCTGATCCGTGACGCAAAATACATAGCATGATTCGAACCGTAAGTTTTGTGATCTGTTGCACCACTAATTTTAATGAACAATACTTAACGGTTTATCATTTGTGTTAAAAGCAATAATTAAAAAACATGCCATTTGAACTATTTTGGAGTATCACATCATGAGATCAGTATTGTGTATTCCTACGTCCCTAATTTATTTGATTTAATTTCAGCTTTATTTCAATTATGAAATGATTGTATGGTTAGTAACTAATTGTCCACATGGTTTAATGGAGGACTTAACTGTGTAACAGGCAGGTCTTTGGCTAGTCTAGCTGATCTCCCATCCTAGGGCTGGGCGATAATTCGAAAACGATAATTATCGCGATATAATTTTCCTTGATAAAACGATATGAAGAGTTCGATAAATGTTCGATATAATGTTTATGTGCCAAAAGCGGAACAAAACACTCATTTGAATCGTGCCACACGTATCGTTTATTCGCTCGGATCAAAGTTCAAACTGTCGCGCGTCGCGAGCTCAGAGCAGATGTGTTTACTCGCTCACGTGAGCACTAAACAGCGCTGAGAGATCCAGCGTGAAGTGCTTGAATTCAGCGATGAACACAAATGACTCTGTGATTTAAACTGGTTTAAAGCCAAACAGGAGAAACACTTTGTGCAACGAGACAGTCAGAAGGCTTTTAAATCTACACATCGCCATCATTTACCATGGACTCACTGCACCATGGTATTGTGGCAGAAATGTGGGATATTCACGCTGAATTTTATTACAGGAGTAATGGTATATAATTATAGTATGTATTTGTGATTAAGCTATAGCATGTATGCATTTATTCTGTATATTTTTAGACTACTGTTTTTCATACAAATAGGCTACTTAAAAACCATGTAGTTATATTTTTAACATGGTATTGAGGTGCTATAAGTGTGGTTTTAACTGTGTTTATCATGATTTAAATGTATGCTACTAAGGGAGACCAATGCTTAATAAAGAATTTTTTTTTTTTAAATTGGTCAAAATAAAATGTACCGTACTAAAAACTGAGGTTGCTACAATTTTTACAGATGTTACTGATTTTGATAATCAACAAATATTTACCTCTGCATCCTAACTCAAGCTACTATCAAATGTGCATTTCTAAGAGACAAAAAAGTGATATTATTATTATTAATATTATCAGGCAACCCAAACCTGTTTCTTGATCTGAATCTGAAACACCAAAACCCCCTCAAAAAATTTTTAATTTTAACTTTTCAATAAGAACATGCAGAAACTAAGCAATTATTTTTTATATTTAGATATTTATTTTGTCAAGGAAAATTAATGGACCGGTTTCTACAACTTTAACTTTGGAGCAAAAATCTGTCTTTAAACTTGAAAGAAATAAAGATTTGACATTTATCATGATAATTATCGATATCGACTGATATGAAAAAATTATCGTGATTATTTTTTTGGCCATATCGCCCAGCCCTATCCCAACCCCACCAGCCCAAAACCAGCAAACAGTGAGACCAGAAAGCGTCTTAGACCTGCTTAAACCTGCATTTCAGCAGGTTTTGGTTCGGAGTCATAAAGATTCACAGGCACAGCGGTTCAATCACCCAAATTCAGTACCAAACTTTATTTTTGGTTTTCGCCTAAATTAATTTCTAATTAATTCAAATTCTGTGTTTCTGTAAATATCTCATTTTGAATCATCCCTAGGTCTCTAGTTATGACTCGGTTCCTCCTTTAATGGAGAATTTTTCACCCGTTTTATCATCTGTCAGGTGAATATGGTAAGTGTGATTGCTTAGGAATAGCATTCCTCTCGTCAGTAAGCGATGTGATTTATCATTGAAAACTACAGCCAGGGCTGAAAGCAAGAACTAGACATCGGCTCTGGGATCTGCCAAGCCTTTAGAGCCGCATACATACACCCTGTCACCATGAGCGGCCAATATGAAACCCTATAGTCCCTCTGGACGCTCAGGATAAACTTACTGACACTATCAGCTCTGCGTTTTACCGACACAACATACATCCAATACCTAGGACTGGAAATTAAAATGATTTGCCTAATCACTGTGATCTGACAGTTAGGGTAATTTAAAATCACATGTTGCTAGACATTATGTTAGGGCACAAGTAAATGGTCTCAACAGAATATGAAGCATCAATTTTCACTGAGCCGCAACCCTACAACAGAAGCAGGCCTAAGTGATTTCCAGTCCGGTTCAGACAGTAGAAGCAATCTCACATGGGAGACGAAGGAATCGAACACTGAGGAACCATAACAGATCCAGGCTGAGCGAGCGACTGACATCATCCCCCAAAATAACCAGCACTGGTCAGATCATTACATCCGTCTAGCCTAACTGTGCTGCCCTACACTGCAGACACTTCAAGACAATGTTGGTCTGAGCGCATTACTGCATGGTATGGAGAAAGATTACATAAAATGCCAACACAAATATGAACGCATCCATATATCTCAAACTCAGTGAATGAGTCTTGATGCAACAATATTTCTCAAATAAACATAATTAAGTGTTAATTTACTGGTGTTTGCATTTGCAAATACATTCTTCCTACCTTTTGAAAAGAAAAAAAAAACAGCATAAACTGGTTTTCTGGTCTTAGCCAGGGTTATTTTAGTATTGTTCATATACTATTATAGTGTTTAATAATATTGTAGCATTTATTTTTAAGTTACGTTTTAGTAATTTTACTACGTGACTGTCATTTTTTTTTTTTATAGTCATTTTAATGATTTTTTCTTTCACTTTATTTTAATTTAGTACTTTAACCTAAACTTTTTATTAGTATTTTAATTCATTTATTTATTAGTTTCTATTACTATTATAGTATTAAAATATTGAGCATTTATTTTTAATTTATGTTTTGTCATTTTGCTCGGCGACCTGTTCATTTTTTTTGTTTTAATTAAGTCATTTGTGATTTTTAAATGTTTCTATGTAGCTTTATTTGAATTTCGTAACTTTAACCTAAACTTTTTTAACTTTATTTTGTTAGTTGCTTAATTGATCATTTAAGCTTTTATTTTTATTTTTTTCATCTAACATTTATATTTTATTTCAGATAAAAAAAAACAGTTTAGTTTTAGATAACAAGACCAAACCCTGGTCGGTTTAAGATGGTCTTAAACTGTTTAACCTCCGGCAGGGTCTTTAGCTAGGCTAGCGGATTCTCAACCAAAACCGGCCTAAAACCATCTAAAACCAAGCCAACAGACCTGACTAAGAACAGTGAAAGGGTTAGTTCACCCAAAAATGAAAATTAGGCTGCGTTTAACTCACCCCCTAGGCATCCTAGGTGTATATGACTTTAATCTTTCAGACGAATCCAGTCGGAGTTATATTCAAAAATTGTCTTTGATCTTTCAAGCTACTTAATGCCACTCAGCGGGTGTTGCATACATCAGTCCAAAAAAAGTTAAATAAAAAACGCCCATGCATAAAAAAAAGTATCTCACACGGCTCCGGGGGGTGAACAAAGGCCTCCTGACGGTATGGGTACAATACGTTTTGTTGGTGTTATAGAGCCAGCGTCACGACAAAGCTGCGCAAAAAATTGCGCGAATATGAACGTGGTTTTGCGCAGATCGTCAGTGAACAACGGCTCTGTTTAGTTAATGCTGCTCCATGTGAAAGACCGCAGGTGATGGAAATTTACCGCTGATTACAGAACCGGCTTATGACACGATGCGCGTATAAAACGCATGCGATATCTGCAGCCCTAATTATTACGGTTTGAATATGGATATTTTTCTTACAAAAAAGTATTGATTTCACTACAGGAGGCCTTTATTCACCCCCCGGAGCCATGTGAGACACTTTTTTTTATGGATGGGCGCTTTTTATTTCACTCCTTTTGGGCTGATGCATGCAAACCCCTTGGCTGAGGGCATTAAACAGCTTGAAAGATCAAGCATTTGAATATAACTCCGACTGGATTCGGCTGAAAGAAGAAAGTCATATACACCTAGGATGAATTGGGGGTGAGTGAAACGCAGCCTAATTTTCATTTTTGGGTGAACTAACCCTTTAAGACCAGAAAGCATCTTAAACCTGTTTTTCAGCAGGTTCTGGTTCATATTTAAGATTCACAGTCACAGACATATAAGCATACAGTTACATAATGTCAATTTAGTGCACTCTTCACAGTGAAAAGAGCCTGTAAATACACATTAATCGACTATTGATAAAAATGTAATTGCATAATATTACCAACCTACTCGCATCATCTTAAATAACAGTAAACAGTCCATATGGCTTCAGAAGAACATCCTTTCATTTTGTATACAAATCTACTACAGGTGCAATAAAATATCAAACTTTTGTACTTAAGCGACCTTAACTTGACTGAACTGCGGATTATTAAACTTCCGCACTGCTCTTCATCGTGCAGAAATTACTAATCCTACTATGCCGAGGCCTCTTAATATTCATAAGCGGAGCCTTTGCTATTGGCGCGCTACCAAGAGACGTCAGCGGAAACTAATTAGTATTCAGCGAACGGTCCTTCGCCATTGGAGCAAACTCGGGATGGACTACTTAATATTCATGAGCTCGTCTGTGTCATAGTAGGGCTCTACAGTTGCTCGTCCGGTACTTTGGGGCGTCACCCGGGCTTATACACAGAGGCTCGCAACTGTCACAACTGGACAACACACAACACGGTTACATTCCGCGTTAGGCGTGAACTCTGTCCCGGTAACGGCGAGCAGCACGGGTCAGTCTGCTCGACTGCTGGAGTCTGACTCCGTGTTCGGATGCTTGTTTCATTGTGGCGGGTGGAGCAAAATAATCTAATTAAATAAATACTATATGCTTTCGTATTTCTATTTTCATCAAATCATTTAAAATAAGCCGCTGATTATCAAGAGCACCGAATAGTAACGTTACTGGAGTCCACACACATGTAAACATTCTCCATGCAATTATAAAAACGCACCAATAATCGCCACACATATCAGCTGACGTTAACTGTGCGTGTGTGAATTAGTACTAATATGTGTTTCAGGTAAACAATGCTTGCTGCTATGAGTCGGTCCACTTGGTCTCCTTACAATATTACACTGCAATCTAACGAGTTATGCTTAAAATAACACACAAATAATTGTCACTTCACCTCTGCTTCCCCGGATACAGTCTCTCTCAGGAGATGTCTTTTACTTCAGCTTTTCCTGGGTTGCATTAGATGTAGCAGACAGTCCAGTGTGAACAATGTGCTCCGCTGTAGTGTGTGTGTGTGTGTGCAGCCCAGCCCCGCCCCTCGGCCCAGTCACCAATCCCAATGCAGCAACGGCTCCGCTCATGAATATTAAGTAGATCCTGGTGACGCTGCACGGTATCTTTCGCCGATTCCAGAAAAGTGGCTCGTTTAGCGCCTGGGAGGCTGAGCGGCCGAGAACACAGCCAATCACAAGGCTTGGGCCCGCCTCCACAAACACAACAACCAATCGGATTAGTACAACCACACCCGCCAGAATACGTGCTGTATCAAATTAGTTTTCTTGTTTCTTTATTTACAGTGTAATTCAACTACTTAATGTTGAAGTTTACAACTAAACTGGGCCACAATGGTAGAGTTTTTGTATTAATTTAAAACTGTTTATGAGTTCCTATGCCTTCTGGAAAAAAGGCGATTAAAAAAAACTACATCAAATTCATATTTTTTACATTTATAACTATTGTTAGTACTACTATAATTGTGATTTATAATTATATTACTGTAATTGTATCATTACTGGTAAATTCATATTTGTTTTACAAACATATATTTTTAATTCAAGTATTTAGACATTTTAAAACTTTGTGTATATTTTGGCCAGTCTTTGTCATTATTAGTGAGTAAAATATGTTTTAAAATTACATATTTTTAGTGTAATTTCAAGGGAAAGGCTATAGGCTGTTACTGTTAACATTTGGTCTATTATTGAGTCAATAAATAACTTCAGTGTGAATGTAACATTCATCTACTACAGACATTTTTATCATTTTGTCACGTTTCTTAATGAACTACAAATCCCACGTTTGCCCGTATCCAGGAAGTAGATGCCGTATCCAGGAAGTAGATGCCGTATCCAGGAAGTAGATCCTGTTGCTAAGCAAACTTATCCTCTAGCTGTCCAGTTAGGCAGAAGATAAATGCTACACTGAATATCATGTTAATTAGGCTCAAAAGGTAAGAACATAGTTAAACTGTATGAAATACAATGCTAATATATTGTATGCTATTTTAACAGTTTACTTGAATATACATTTCTTCAGGACAGATGCAATAAAGGTTAGAGATGTCGAGTGAAACATCGATAAAGAAGAGACCAGGCACAGCTCTGTCCAACGTGACTGAGTTCAGTGGATCTGGTTTATTAAACTCGATCAGAGTCTCTCACCTCACAAACTGGTTTTAAAGGGTTAGTTCACCCAAAAATGTAAATTCTGTCATTAATTACTCAGCCTCATGTCGTTCCAAACCCATAAGACCTTTGTTCATCTTCGGAACACAAATTAAGATATTTTGTATCAAATCCGAGAGCTCTCTGACCCTCCCATAGACAGCAAGGTAACTACCACGATCAAGACCCTCCCATAGACAGCAAGGTAACTACCACGATCAAGACCCTCCCATAGACAGCAAGGTAACTACCCCGATCAAGACCTCCATGACAGCAAGGTAAATACCCCCGAATCAAGACCTCCCATAGACAGCAAGGTAACTACAACGTTCAAGACCCTCCCCAGAGACAGCAAGGTAATACCCCGATTCAAGACCCTCCCATAGGCAGCAAGGGTAACTACCCCGATCAAGACCCTCCCATAGACAGCAAGGTAACTACCCCGATCAAGACCCTCCCATAGACAGCAAGGTAACTACCCCGATCAAGACCCTCCCATAGACAGCAAGGTAACTACCACGTTCAAGAACACTCCATAGACAGCCAGGTAAATACCCCGATCACGGACCCCTCCATAGACAGCAGGTACCTACCCCGATCAAGGACCTCCCATAGCTAGCAAGGTAAATACCCCGAATCCCCAAGACCTCCATAGGACAGCCAAGGGTAACTACCACGATCAAGACAATCCCATAGACAGCAAGGTAATACCCGATCACGACCCTCCCTAGACAGAAGGTAACTACCCGATCAAGAACCCTCCATAGACAGCAGGTAACTCCCGATCAAGCCCTCCATAGACGCAAGGTAACTACCCGATCAAGACCCTCCCATAGACAGCAAGGTAACTACCCCGATCAAGACCCTCCCATAGACAGCAAGGTAACTACCCCGATCAAGACCCTCCCATAGACAGCAAGGTAGCTACCACGTTCAAGACTTTCCCATAGACAGCAAGGTGACTACCACGTTCAAAACCCTCCCATAGACAGCAAGGTAACTACCCCGATCAAGACCCTCCCATAGACAGCAAGGTAACTACCCCGATCAAGACCCTCCATAGACAGCAAGGTAACTACCACGTTCAAGACACTCCCATAGACAGCAAGGTAACTACCACTTTCAAGGTCCAGAAAAGTACCAAGATGATCGACAAAAGTAGTCCGTGTGACATCAGTGGCTCAACTGTAAAGTTACGAAGCTACGAGATTACTTTTTTAGTTTTCTTTGCACAAAAAAAAAGTATTCTCGTAGCTTTGTAATTTACAGTTTACAGTTACAGTTACAACTTCGGTCGGGGGGGCGGAGTCAAAAGTAGAAAATTTTTATATTATATTTTATTTTATTTCTTTTATTTTTATATTAATTTAAACAATTAATATCAAACTATTATATTAATTTAGTAACATAAATATATATATTAGTGTAGGCTATATCTTTAGAGTTTCATAATTCGTTATCATCTTGTTGATCCACCAGTTCACATTTAAAACTGCGTGTTTTCTGCGTAAAAATAAGGATCGTTTTTGGCTTTGGTCTAAACAAAGAGCAGAAGGGCTTATTGAAAAATGCTAAATCATTCTCTCTTCATTCTTTTGCTTTTCGCCAGGAATATAGCCATTTACCCAGTAACCGCAGTAAACAAAGCAGCGCAGCACCTGACTTTGAAACATGCAGCGCTCATTTTTAATCAATTAAATAGCCTTTTGAAGTGTAAGCTATATCTCATTATACATGTAAATATACATTTACATGTATATATTTTTTTTTTACTGGAGCACCACCTGAGTCTTCTCCTCCCCTTTCTACCAGTGATCCTGGTTTCCTTCCCGCATTTTCGCCTCTCCCCTCCCTGCCTGTGCATCGCTGACGCACCTGTAACGAGCTTACGCACTGGAGGAGCCACGTATGATCGGATGGTTCGGACTCCATGTCCCCAGAGCAGAAACGCCGCGCCTCTCCATAGGAGTGACGCGAGGCTATACCAGGTGGCTTTGGCACGGCCAAGGCGGTGGTTGATTTATTCCGCCGCGTGCTGGAACAGCCCGCCCGCGCTGGTCCCGTCCCGTCACAGTGGGACCCACAGAGTACCGTAGAGCGGGACCGAGAGACTGTATCGGAAAATGGCGAATGTAGCAAACATATAAAATACACACAGTGGGATTTTTTTTTTAATAAAAAGTTTAAAAATACGCGAGAAATACGGGAAAATATTTAAACGGGATGATAATAGAATGGTAAAATATGGGAGAATCCCAGGAAAAGCGGGAGGGTTGACAGGTATGGCCTAAAGTAATGTGAAGGTTAGGCAAGTAGCCTGGTGACGTAGACCTGTGCGCAACTGCTCCTCCAAGTCCAGCGCCGTTTCTCAATACCAAGTATGCACATTTTGGACTTGGTCATTTCGCAAATTGGTGTCGTCGGTAGTTCGGACTTCGCAAGTTCGACTCGGGATTGTGAACTCCCGCGGACGGGACGGCGCAAGTCCGTACTTCATAACATCAGTCAGCTGCAATTTTCCTCACTGTATTTACAATAAGAAGAAATATGATATCAAACACCACTGCTTCTTTTCGTTCCCCCCACTCTTTTAACATATTAATAGAATAAAGACCAAAGATGACCTGTTAGATTCACCTAAAATGAATTATATCTCATGTTTAACCAGTACAGAGACATCAGAGCCAGCAGCAAATGTCAGAAGGACTAGCCGAGTTGAGGCTGCTCTCATCGGGATACATGAGCACTGAGCGCCCGCTGATCGCCTGGAGCTCACATCTCCGAAACTTTCAAATAGGCGCTGTCTTTATAAATAAACCGCAGATTTGAGTTTTAAACAACTACATTCTCTCCTGAAATATATTTAAAACTACATTTCATGACACAATAACAGTAATATTAAAAAATATGTATATATGCAAATGGTGGTTGAAATACAATGCTGTGATCTCAACCAATCAGCATGCTCAGCGCCCAAGTCCCGCCCCCGAAAGTTCCTGACCTTTGAAAAAGTACTACCTCGTGAGCAGGGACTTTCCGAGAGGCAAATTTTTACCAGGAACTTTATTTAGATCCTGCTTCCTGCAGTGGAAACACACCGAATACCGGCCCAAAGTCTCTAGTTCCTGGTGAAAGTTCCTGCGGTGCAAACAGGCTTTTTGATATCAAGATTAAAAAAAACATGAACACCATTACAAAACACCATAAATGTAAAATGTACAAATAAAAGCCAAAGTAGGCAGGCGCCAACAGCTTAAGGCCTCATCCTCAAAAACCAAACAAATAGAATTTATAAAAGAATACAGAACCCATGCATTTCACAGAAAGCTAAACAGTGCTTAATTATCATAATATCATAATTAGGGTTGCAAAATTCCGGAAATTTTCAAGGCTGGAAACTTTCCATGGGAATTAACGGGAATATGTGGGAATTAATGGGAATAAATATATATATTATTACCTGTGATACTTTTTTCAGGATTCTCTGAAGAATATAAACAGGTTTAAAAGAAACAGTATTTATTTAAATAGAAATCCTATTTTAATGAATAAACTGCCAATTCAAAAGTGTGGGGTCAGTATTTTTATTGTTTTAGAAAGAAATGAGAAATGATACTTTATTCAACACGGATGTTAAATTAATAAAAGTAATAGCTAAAGACTTATATATTGTTAGAAAGATGTAGATGGGAATAAATGTGTTCTTTAAGTTTTTATTCATTCAATAATCCTGAGCAAACGCATCACAGTTCCAAAAAAAATATGTAAAATGTACTTTTAAAAATGGTATTAGTTTGCATGCATGTGAGCCTATGATCAAACTAAATGTTTATATTTATGTTTGTATATAGTTTTATAAATTTCCCCAAATTTCCAGTTAATTCCCGTAAATTCCTGTGAAGTTTCCAATTTGGAATATTTCCAAAATTCCCCAGACGAAGTTCCCATGGAAAGTTTCCGCCCCTCTGCAACCCTACAGAGGAAGTGAATCAGATAAAGGCTTATTATTCTCAGTATTTCCTCAGGGATCTGGGAACCGGCCTTTCTCACCTGCAGGTCTTATGTCTGGCTCGATGTGGTCTGACCGACCTGGAGGAGAGTTCTGCTCTTTCCTCCTTAAAGATATCCAACAGCATTCAGAGGCAAAGAACCGATAAAAAACTCTTGTTGTTTTTCTAATATGAAAGTATTTTAATAGGAGAAACTCGATTTCTTGAATCCTGCCCACAAAATAATTTCAAAAAAAGTCCATCTTGGTGATCAGTCATGTAAATTACATAAATATTACACAAATTTATGTTTAAAACTTTCTTGTGCGGTGTGTAAGCTATTGTGAACCAACATTTTACCACTGTAAAAACTAATAGACTGACTGAGCAAACCTTTAAGTGAGATAATTAAACAAACAAACAAAAAAACTCTGTCTAAAAAAGGCCATCCCCGCCCTCTTAGTCACTTAAGAGGGGAATTCCCCCCGATTGTCCAAGCTCTGCCTAGCACAAGAATATTGAAGCCACAGTTCTGCATTTGAACCCGAAGACTACACCCATTCAAGTAAGTTTTGATATTACTTTGGTAAATAAATTTGATCTACGGTATTAAAGTTTAACTAGCAAATACAAAATTATGTTTATACAGTAGCTAGCTAAGCAGTAAATCAAGCATGCTTACATGTAAGCTAGTTTATGAGGCTAGATATCATGTGCTAGCTCGCTCAAGCTGTGAAGCTCTTTCTGCTTGTTTTCTGTTATCATACAGAAGTACAGTACGTTACTGCTAAAATGTTTGGACACACTACTACTTTATCATTTTTAATGAAGTCTCTTATGCTCATCAAGTCTGTATTTATTTGATCAAAAATGCAGAAAAACAGTAATATTGTGAAATATTATTACAATTTAAAATAATGCTTTAAAATATCATTTATTTCTGTGATGCAAAGTTGAATTTGACAGCCAATACTCCAGTCTTCAGTGTCGCGTGATCCTTCAGAAAATCATGTAATATAATTTACTATCAATATTGGAAAACAGTTTGTTGTTGTTGTGTTTTTAAAGAAATGAATACTTTTAATCAGCAAGGATATGTTAAATTGATTAAAAAGTGATAGTAGAGAAAAGGATTTCTGTTTTGAATCAATTCTGTTCTTTTAAACTTTTTATTCACCAGAGAATCCTGAAAAAAAGTAACATGGTTTCTACAAAAATATTAAGCAACAACTGTTTTCAACATTGATAATAAATCAGCATATTAGAATGATTTCTGAAGGATCACGTGACACTGAAAAATGGATAATGGCTTGTGAAAATTAGCTTGGCATCACCTCCCAGAAATAAAATGAATTTTTTAAGTACATTAAAAAAGAAAGCCATATTAAAATGTCATAATCTCTACAATATTACGTTTTCCGCATTTTTGATCAAATAAATGCACAGGGCTTGCTGGAATGATGGCATGAGGACATCTTTTTTTTTAAACATGAAAAAGTTCAAAACCTTTTGACTGGTACTGTATATAGTAAGTTATCGTTTGATTTAGCAAGCATGCCGATTGAGACGTATTTATTCCTCTAGCCTATTTCTATTCATTTGCAGCATTTGTAAAATGTTTATATTAAAATAGTTTATATATCATTTTATTCCACAGAACTATGCCACGCGCACCATCTCAGGTGTGGATACATTTCATCTCAGCCAATCTGGAAGGAAAGGTTGTGTACAGTTGCAAATACTGTGCAAAGACCTATGTTAAGAATGCCACAAAGATGCAGCAGCATATAGCCAAGTGCCCAAAGTTTTCCCAGAGCTCGAAACAAGCAACCCCAGACAAGAGTTCATCTGCTTCCATCCGATGTGAAAAGGATTTCGATTCAGACACCCTCTCGTCAGCTCCCGGCCACTCTGGAATCGGAGGGTTGTTGGACTCAATGGATGAACGTAGCCAGAGAAATGCTGATGAATGTTTTGCTCGAGCAGTGTATGCAACTGGCTCACCTCTGATGCTCACAGCCAATGTCTATTGGAAGAGATTCCTGAATGTCCTTCGCCCCGCATACACACCTCCCACCAGTCATGCTTTATCTACTCATTTGCTGGATAGAGAGTTCAACAGAGTGCAAGCAAAGGTCAAGCAAACCGTTGACAAAGCAGACTGCATTTCCATCATCTCTGATGGGTGGTCAAACGTCCGGGGACAAGGAATTATCAACTACATTGTCACCAGCCCTCAATTAATATTCTATAAGAGCACAGACACAAAGGACAACAGACACACAGGCTCCTACATTGCTGATGAGCTGAAAGCAGTCATCAGTGATCTTGGACCTGAGAAGGTTTGTGCGCTTGTGACTGACAATGCTGCAAACATGAAAGTTGCTTGGGCACACGTGAAGGAGACCTACCCTCACATAACAACAATTGGCTGTGCTGCCCATGCTCTTAATCGTCTCCTTGAGGACATCATGGCACTGAATACAATGAACACACTGTACAAGACAGCGAACCAAGTCGTGAAGTATGTGAAGGGCAAACAGGTAGCTTCAGCAATCTACCTCTCTAAGCAAAAAGGAAAAAACAGGAACGCCTCACTGAAGCTCCCCAGCATCACTCGATGGGGTGGGGTTGTCGTCATGTACGACAGTCTGCTAGAGGGGAAGGAGTCTTTGCAAGAGATGGCCATATCCCAGACTGCAGCCATTGAAAGTGCCATCAAGAGAATCCTGTTAGATGATATGTTCTGGGAAAGAGTGACCGGCAGCCAGAGAATCCTCAAACCAATAGCAGCAGCTATTGCCAAGATAGAAGGGGATACTGCCGTCGTGTCAGATGTTAAATATCTGTTTACTGAGCTCAAAGAGGAAATACAAACCGTCCTGCCCGCCTCCCTGCTGCTGCAAGCGGAGGAGACTGCAGTGGTCAAGTCCCTGGAGAAGCACCAAGAGTTCTGCATGAAACCAATACACGCAGCAGCATACATGCTGGACCCAAAGTATGAGAAAAGCATACTCTCTGCTGAAGAGATCCGCAGTGCTTACGCTGTTATTACTGCCATGTCTCACCGTCTTGGGCTTGATGAAGGCAAGGTTCTCGGCAGTCTAGCGAAGTACCGCACCAAGCAAGGCCTTTGGGAATGGGATGGGATATGGCAATCTTGCCAGCACATATCTGCATCTACCTGGTGGAAAGGACTTTGTGGATCTGAGGCACTTGCGCCTGTAGCGTCTATCATCCTTCAAATCCCACCAACATCAGCCGCCTCTGAGCGCAACTGCTCACTGTTTGGGAACACACACGCAAAGGTTCGCAACAGGCTCACGAATGCA
>JADLZN010000390.1:0-345246 GCA_018155175.1 Sinocyclocheilus anophthalmus | reverse complement strand
TACATTAGTCAACATTTGAAGTGGATTCATTTTCTATTACTTATTTCCTATTACTTGTTTCGCTTCTGTTTCAGTTTTTATAACCATTTCTTACTATGTGTAAGTAAGTTGTTGTTTTTTAGCATGTGTGTTTGGCAGTGTTATTTTTTAGGATTACTGATAAACTACTGTCATTTGGTTTGTATTATTTGTATTTGTTATTTATTTATTTGTTTTTAGTTTTATTTAATTTGAGTTATTTAATGCTTCAACAAACTAAATGGAAATGAAATCATATATATATATTGAATTTATAAATGTGTATGTACATATACAGTATATATATATGTATGTTTGTGTGGTTGTACATACACATATAGTTTTTTTTTTTTGTGTTTGGCTTAGTGTTATGTTAGATTCATTATTATACTCTTATACCTTTTGTTCTTTAATATTTTGAATTGTTTTTAGCTTTATTTTTTTGTTTTTCATTTAAATGTTAAGTTTTGAAAATTTTGTTGTATGCATTTGTCATTTTTAAAATGAGTATAGGTAGTATTTATAAAGTTTTAGCTTTTAGTTTTGGATCAGTTTTTAGTTGTTTTAATACTACAATTGATTGCTTCTGTTGTCCTCATTTGTAAGTCGCTTTGGATAAAAGCGTCTAATAAATGACTAAATAAATAAATAATTACAAATTAAGGCGAGACACTGCAGGTGAATAGGGTAAAACAAATAACTAATAGTTATCGCCTTACTTACCCAGCTGATTAATTACATTGATAATTGCAAAAATTTTTTGTATTACAAGTTTTCTAAAATGTTAGGTTTAGATATGCAAATGAGTCATTATTTAATGAAATATGCGCTAATACATTTCTAGTACAAAAATCTAAACACCGGATGAAGTCGGTTTCAAAATTCTTGTTTAATTTTTTTGACCTATTAGAGTCAAAAGTTTTTACAGAGGGAATTCTGGGTATCTCTTTTTGTCACTCCATAATTCAGAAAATGCTCAGAATGGACAGAAAACACTATATTTTCACAATTTTGGGGGGATTAAAATGTTGTATATAATCAAGCAAATTATATATGAACAAATCCCTCTGTAAAAACCTTCAGGATATAGACAGGAATAAAAATGTAAAGTTTGGTGTGTGTAAATGCTACTGAAGTGGAGATTTATGGCTCAGGAGAAAAAGCTCATTTTGAGAAAACGGCCTTTAAAAATATGCATTGTAATTTAAATCTATTGACACAAATAGATAAAAGTGCTATAAAAGAAACACTTAACAGTGTATTTTGGATGTTTTCTTTCCACTAGTCTGAAAAAATACTTTATGAAAAACCAAAAAGCCCAAAATCTCAAACTTGACAGGTGCATGAAAAAACAATGTTTTTGCCTGCAGTGTCTCCCCTTAAAAAACAACAAAAACACAGATTTTAATTTTATTGAAATAAATATGATATATATATATATTATATATATAAAAATTTGCAAGGGGGACGATGAAAAAATGACAAAAAAATATAAATTATTTTTACACATCAGGGACACAAATTGCACCTGTTTCGTGTGATAGACCATGTGAATTATCTATCTAGCCAGCCATCTATATATCTCTCTATCTATCTATCTATCTATCTATCTATATATCATTTTGTAGCTGGGTAAGGTATAGCCCAGGTATAATTGGCTGATGTCATGCCAGCCTGTGAATCTATCAGTGTCCCTACTCCTTTGTGATTTGTTAACATGGTTTAAATCCTATGAACCTATCAGTGTTGGCACTGATAATACAAAAAAGGGAAGGATTTGATTACTCAGGATGCATTATCCTTGATACTAGATCTTTGTGGAAGTACGTCATTATGAACAAGGAATAGGGCTTGGTGCATCCTCCTGTTGTTGTGTTTTAGCAGTTAAGCCATTTTCAGGTTAGTCTCCCAGTTATAAAAAGGATAGTTTTGTTTATATAAGGAGAGGCATTATTTGTTGTCATCTTTTGGTCATCAGCATGCTAGTGGCTGTGGTCTTGCGTGGTGAGCTACCATGCATGTTGCTACATGGTAAATCTCTCTCGGTGTATGATGGGAGCTTGTCGTGTGTTTTAATGAGTTTAATATTGTAGATAATCTTTTTGTTTTATATTCCGCAGGTGTAACTGCACATCCAGGGGTTTACAGTGACTTGGTTGGAGACGAATGTACATCAGTGATGTGACTGCACTGCTGCTTTTGTTTTTAAGTGTTTGTTGGGTGACCGTTAACTTTGTCTGTCTTGGTCTTATTTTGGTTAACTTGGTTTGTATGGGTTCTCTTTTATTCATCCATGAGGCAAGTAGTCATGAACGGGGTGTGTGTGTGTGTTGTGAGGTTGGACAGGGAGACAAGTAAGATATTTGGCCTTGGTCGGCCATTTTGTTCCTCCCATTGGTGCAGACGACTGCTCATTTTTATTTGTTTTTCTTTGTACAATTAGTTGTCGAATCTGTGTATGTGGACTCCTTTTGGAGTAGATTGTTCTGTTGTGGTATGAAAGTGAGTTTTGTATTTTTGAATGTGTCTTGAAGTTTGTACCAGTTAGCCATGTTGTCATTTAGGAGTAGAAACAATTTTTTTTTTAAGTGGGGGTTGCAGTCTTTTAGCGTGTCCACATGGAGTGCGGTGCTTAACCAATTGTATTGCTTTCACAACTGTGTGGTGTGAGGTGAAAATCCAAACGCCCCCGTTGGCCATTTCTCTCCTACTGGTCATTTCTGTAACTGGTAGATTTGTGTATCTGATTTGATTAAGATTTAATATGTATATATATAAAAAAAAAAACAATGTGTTAAACTAATGTTTCATTTGTGTATAAATAAATGACTTAATTTTTATACTTTGTATCCATGCTCCCCCTGCCTTTGGCAACGAACCTGTGTGCCCTTGTATAGGGTTATGTTCCAGGTGGCGTAGTCGATTATAGGATTTTGTATCCATTGTTTCTAGTAATTTCCCCTACCTGACCACTTATTGCCACATATCTGTCTATCTAGGCTACTTTCTATTTTCTTATTGCAACTTAATAAAACCGTTAATTGTTAGTGCAGAAGAGTATTCCTTAACTAAATTCTTTTTTTTTTAGGTTTAGGACCAAGGGGGGAGGTGGGGTTTGTACGGTTGCGGTTAGACGTGTCATTCCACACGTTTCAGGTCTAATTATAAACCATGTGTGATTCTCTGGGTCTGACAGTGGTCCTCTGTAGTCACATGACCCTGACGAGAACGTATTAGTCATATGAATACCACGTGTGGACAAGACTGTCCCACCCACCATTTGATTGTAAACAAAAGGGCAGCTAAAACCTTGACTTTGATCAATCTTGCTAACTTAATTATGGTTATAAATGACGCCATGCGCCATGGTACAACAGTAATACCCATTCTCTCAAGAAAAAAAACTCGTAGTCTTGAGCGCAAATGGAGAAAAACTAACTTGGAAGTTTTTAGAATTGCGTGGAAAAACAGTATGTCCAGCTATAGACAGGCTCTAAAAGCTGCCAGGGCCGAGCATATCCACAAACTCATAGAAAATAACCAAAACAATCCAAGGTTTTTATTTAGCACAGTGGCTAGATTAAAAAATAACCAGACGCCACCCGATCTAAGTATTCCCTCACAGTTTAATAGTAATGATTTATGAATTTCTTCACTGATAAAATTGATAACATCAGAAATACAATAACAAAAGTAGAATCGACAGCGTCTTGTAATTCAGCTTCAATCATCGCACCAAAAGATAAACTGCAGTGCTTTACAACTATAGGACAGGAAGAGCTAAATAAACTTATCACTGCATCTAAACCAACAACATGCCTGTTAGATCCTGTACCCACTAAATTATTGAAAGAGTTGTTACCTGTAGCAGAAGAACCGCTTCTCAATATTATTAACTCGTCGTTATCAGTAGGTCACATCCCAAAACCATTTAAGCTGGAGGTTATTAAGCCTCTTATTAAGAAACAACAAACAGATCCTAGTGAACTGGCAAATTACAAACACATTTCATATCTTCGGTTTATGTCTAAAATTTTAGAAAAAGTTGTGTCTACTCAATTGTGCTCCTTCATGCAAAAAAGATCTCTATGAAGAATTTCAGTCAGGTTTCAGGCCCCACCATAGCACAGAAACTGCACTTGTTAAAATTACAAATGACATACTTCTTGCGTCAGACCAAGGCTGTGTCTCATTGCTAGTTTTACTTGATCTTAGTGCTGCATTCGATACTATAGATCATGACATACTCATAGATCGATTACAAAACTATACAGGTATTCAAGGGCAGGCTTTAAGATGGTTTAGAACCTACCTGTCCGATCGCTACCACCTTGTTCATTTAAATGGGGAGGCATCTCAAATATCACCCAGGTAAAACCTATGTTGTTTTATGGAGTGCCACAAGGATCTGGCCTAGGTCCTCTGCTATTTTCGATATACATGTTGCACCTTGGAAATATTATTAGAAAATACGGGATTAGATTCCACTGTTATGCCGATGTTGATACTAAACTATATATCTCAACAAGACCAGATGAAACTCTAAATTATCTAAGCTAACAGAGTGAGTTAAAAATGTAAAAGATTGGGCCCCCCACTGACAATAATCTTTCTCCATTAAATTAGTATTATAAGAGATATTACTTATTGGACCAAAAAGCAGTACACCGAATCTCTTGGATTACAAATTTCAACTAGACGGATGTACGGTTATTTCCTCTACAGTCAAAAATCTGGGTGTTATATTAGATAGCAACTTGTCTTTTGAAAATCATATTCCCATGTTACAAAAACAGCATTCTACAATCTTAGAAACATTGCCAAGTTACGAAACATGATACCTGTTTCTGATGCAGAAAAGCTAGTTCATGCATTCATGACCTCTAGACTGGACTATTGTAATGCACTGCTAGGTGGTTGTCCTGCATCTTCAATAAACAAGCTACAGGTAGTCCAAAATGCAGCGGCTAGAGTCCTTTCCAGGTCAAGAAAATATGATCATATTACCCCAATTTTCTCTGCACTGGCTACCTATTAAGTTCGTATCAGTTACAAAATATTATTACTTGCCTATAAGGCCCTTAAGGGGTTAGCTCCTGCGTACCTAACTAGTCTTCTACAACGCTACAATCCATCACGCTGCCTAAGGTCGCAAAACTCTGGAATTTGGTAGTACCTAGGATAGCAAAGTCCACTAAAGGAGGTAGAGCTTTTTCGCATTTGACTCCCAAACTCTGGAATAGCCTTCCTGAAAACGATCGGGGTTCAGACACACTCTCTCTGTTAAATCTAGATTAAAGACACATCTCTTGGCCAAGCATTCAAATAAAGCATCTCATAATCTTTTACTGCAGTACAGGTGGGTACGGAAAGTATTCAGACCCCCTGAAATTTTTCACTCTTTGTTATATTGCAGCCATTTGCTAAAAACATTTAAGTTAATTTTTTTCCTCATTAAATGTACACACAACACCCCATATTGAAAGAAAAACACAGAATTATTGACATTTTTGCAGATTTATTAAAAAAGAAAAACGGAAATATCACATGGTCCTAAGTATTAAGACACTTTGCTCAGTATTTAGTAGAAGCACCCTTTGGATCTAATCCAGCCATGAGTCTTTTTGGAAAGATGCAACAAGTTTTTCACACTTGGATTTGTGGATCCTCTGCCATTCCTCCTTGAAGATCCTCTCCAGTTCTGTCAGGTTGAATAGTAAACGTTGGTGGACAGCCATTTTTAAGTCTCTCAGAGATGCTCAATTGGGTTTAAGTCAGGGGTCTGGCTGGGCCATTCAAGAACAGTCACAGTGTTGTTGTGAAGCCACTCCTTTGTTATTTTAGCGGTGTGCTTAGGGTCATTGTCTTGTTGGAAGGTAAAACCTTCGGCCCAGTCTGAGGTCCTGAGAACTCTGGAGAAGGTTTCGTCCAGGATATCCCTGTACTTGAGCACATTCATCTTTCCCTCGATTGCAAACAGTCATCCTGTCCCTGCAGCTGAAAAACAACCCACAGCATGATGCTGCCACCACCATGCTCACTGTTGGGACTGTATTGGACAGGTGCTGAGCAGTGCCTGGTTTTCTCCCAAATACCGCTTAGAATTAAGGCCCAAAAAAGTTTATCTTGGTCTCATCAGACCAGAGAATCTTATTCAGGTGTTTTTTAACAAACTCCATGCAGGCTTTCATGTGCCTTGCACTGAGGAGAGGCTTCCGTCAGGCCACTCTGCCATAAAGCCCCGACTGTGGAGGGCTGCAGTGATGGTTGACTTTCTACAACTTTCTCCCAATCTCCCGACTGCATCTCTGGAGCTCAACCACAGTGATCTTTGGATTCTTCTTTACCTCTCTCACCAAAGCTCTTCTCCCCCGATAGCTCAGTTTAGCCAGACGGCCAGCTCTAGGAAGGGTTCTGGGCGTCCCAAACGTCTTCCATTTAAGGAAAGGAGGCCACTGTGCTCTTGGGAACCTAAAGTGCAGCAGAAATTTTTTTTGTAAACTTGGCCAGATCTGTGCCTTGCCACAATGCTGTCTCTGAGCTCTTCAGGCAGTTCTTTGACCTCATGATTCTCATTTGCTTGACATGCACTGTGAGCTGTAAGGTCTTCTATAGACAGGTGTGTGGCTTTCCTAATCAAGTCCAATCAGTATAATCAACACAGCTGGACTCAAATGAAGGTGTAGAACCATCTCAAGGGTGATCAAAAGAAATGGACAGAAACTGAGTTAAATATATGAGTGTCACAGCAAGGGTCTGAATACTTAGGACCATGTGATATTTTAGCTTTTCTTTTTTAATAAATCTGCAAAAATCTGCAAAAATGTCAACAATTCTGTGTTTTCTGTCAATATGGGGTGCTGCGTGTACATTAATGAGGAAAAAAAAAAATTAACTTAAATTATGTAGCAAATGGCTGCAATAGAACAAAGAGTGAAAAATTTAAGGGGTCTGAATACTCTCCGTACCCACGGTTATCTAATCAAATGCACATTATTATTCTTTAGGTTGGGTTAAACAAATCAATTTTTCTTGGTTTGGAACAGCAGCTATGCTAATTATGCCTCTATTTGTTTCTCTGTTTCTGCCACAGGATGTAGGATTTACACAAGCTTCAGTCTGGACCAACCCCTCAGAGGACCTCAGATGATGCCAACCCCTCAGAGGACCTCAGATGATGCCAACCCTGAAACAACAGAACTACCACATTTTGCTATAAAAGTTTGATTGCATCATATAATAACTACTGTTAATATTGTTCATCGTCTGTTTAATTACGTCTTAAATTGATTTTTCCGTAATGCTGGTTCGTCTGGTCAGAGGAGAACTGGCCCCCGACTGAGCCTGGTTTCTCCAAGGTTTTTTTCATTTTTTTTTTTTGTCACCGATGGATTTTTGGTTCCTTGCCGCTGTCGCCTCTGGCTTGCTTAGTGGGGGACACTTCATTTCCAGCGATATCACTGACTTGATTGCACAGAGACTATTTAAACTGAACTGAGCTAGATGTTGACATCACTGAATTCAATGATGAACTGTTTACTGAAAAAGAGTGTTTACTATTGTTCACTTTGCATTATTGACACTATTTTCTTAATTAATGCTGTTCAGCTGCTTTGACACAATCTGTATTTTATAAAGTGCTATATAAATAAAGGTGGCTTGACTTGACTTGACTTGACTTAAACCGACTTAATTGTGGTTAAATGTTCACATGATTCGTGTAGCGCAAAGTGGGAAATTAGCTTGCTTAGGTTGGTGTATTGAAGGAAAGGGATGTTGGCTGTGCAATTTTATATGCAAGACCCCAGAAACTCAAAAGTAAATCTGACCAAACAGATTTAAAATATAATAGATACCTTACCAAAATAATTGAAGCATTTTACAAGAAAGAAATAGAATTGCTTAATCAGCAAAAAAACATTTAAACAAGTTATATTTTAAGTAATTAAAACCATCAAATACGAAGAAAAAATACACACCCGAGTAAAGAAGATGGTAGTGTTTCTCTCAGCCCTGTGATGAGGGACCCCCTATTTCTCTGTAAGGTTTTTCAAACTGTTCTTGGAGCCTGAATGTGGTGTTAAAGAAAGATGATGAATACAAAATGTATAGAGATGAGGGTCCCCAGGACATGGAATAAAAACCACTGGAATAACCTACTCACTGGGCCTGAGGGAGAGAGGATCCACCAATTAAAAATTAGTTCCAGGCTACAAGAATTAGGCGATGACCTAAATAATGCTCCAACAGAAGATGCAGAGATTTTATATGATCAGAGGTTGGTCACACTTTATTGCATTATGGGGGCCAAACACCGAAAAACTGCTGAAAATAAGCCCAGAATATGCAACTGCAGATAAGCTACAATTACATCTAGAGCCCGACCGATATATATTTTTGCCGATATTATCGGCCAATATGAGAATATGCCACCGATATGACATTTTTTTACAGAACATACAACGCAGATAAAATGCTTGAAATGGTGTAATTACTCAGTTTGTCCAGCAGAGCACGCTCCATTGTTGCTACTGGCGACCCAGGTCAGTGTAGCGTAGAGATGCGCGGATGAGCTCAAACTTCAACCCAGTCCTCTGCTTCAAATTATCGACAGCCCCCCACCCACACCTATATTTGATAATCACATACAATGATTCAAATTTTTTTGTTTGCATGATGATATGCTGAATGGATGGTTAATGTTTAAACAGCAGATTCAGTGACTTTAGAGAACAGGCTGATCTGAGCATCATGGCACGCGTCTCGCGGGCATTAAAGCCTGTGTATGCCGAGTTACACTGCACGATTTTAGCCCAATTTCACTCGCCGACAGGTTTGTGACATCGCTGACCAAATGCACTGAAATCGAGTGCAAGAGGGGCTCTGGACGGGCCCTGAAATATTTGGCAGCTAAAAATATCTGGAGCTGTCGGCATTCCACAATCACACTTGTGTAGCATGATTTGACTGAAAACACATCGCGATGACTACAGCCAATGAGAGCCCAAGATAAAGGTGAGAGCCGGAAGTCGGGGCGGAAGTTATAGACCCAGAAATATCGTATTTTAATAGCTATATGAACATGATTATATCTACCAGAAACAAGCACAAACATTTGCTGACCAGCCCACACATCAGGCAAACAGTTGCTGCAAAATTATGCAACAAACCTCTCTTTGCAGAACACCCAATCTCTGTTCCCTTCATCTCCCTCCTGCATAATCAGTTTTTTTTTTTCTCCTTGTAGCTGGAAATCAGCTCTCAGACAATTTGCGGGTTATATATATATTTTTTTAATAATTACAGTCTTGCTGGAGAACTCCTGTCTGACGCACGCGGGTTCTCACGTTATTTCCTTATCACTTCACGCATGTGTTTTGTTGTGAAATGTAATTTGCGGACCAGACAGAGCTGTCGGCAAATCTTCCTATTGTGAAGTCATGCAGTGTGAAACCACCTGTCGCCGATCCATCGTGCAGTGTGAACACAGCAGCGACTGACTGCTACCCAGACAGTCGGTGCAGTGTGAAAAACAAGGGGATCGACGAGTTTGAAAAAAAATCGTGCAG
This sequence comes from Sinocyclocheilus anophthalmus, assembly GCA_018155175.1. Lineage (NCBI taxonomy): Eukaryota > Metazoa > Chordata > Actinopteri > Cypriniformes > Cyprinidae > Sinocyclocheilus > Sinocyclocheilus anophthalmus. Next base: position 335,659 of record JADLZN010000390.1, on the reverse strand, counting down.
TGTGAACTCGGCGTAACGTAGCAGATTGAAAAGTTAGCATCTTTCTGCAGTCCAATAGACGACAGAGCGGTGGTGGCTTGAGTCTGTTGAATAGTGATTTAACACTACGTTGTCACCTAGTTGGAGAGACCAATGCTAAGTAAATAAACATCAATGCCCCCGTCTTTTACTCTCACAATGAGCTTATCATATTCGTTTGCTACATTAGCAGGGCCCTAGGATTTCCACGATGCAGAAAACATGGACGGAATCGCGGAATCAGGTCATAAAAACGGAATTTACTGTATAACGCGGAAATTCATGGAATTTGTCTTATTTTTGATGAATAAATAAAAAAAAGGGCAGTATATATATATATATAATACATAATATAATATATATATATTTAACGGTGTCTGCGAATATTAAACTGCAAAAAAGACGATTTAAATACGAATGTCCTGCATGTTCATTGGATTACCAGAAAATACATAACACGGAGTTTGTGAAAAAAATATTATTCATTATTGTAATTTATTCATTTTAGATGTTTACATTTGGAAAAGCTGTGCTTCCTGCATAAACCTGCCCCTGTTGGTTTGGCAGTAGCTTGCTTGCCCTACACCAGGGGGTAGGCAAGTTCGGTCCTAGAGAGCCGCAGTCTGCCGAGTTCCGCGCCAACTCTAATCAAACATACCTGAACAAGCTAATCATTGTCTTCAGGATTACTAAGGCTATAGGTAGGTGAGTTTTTTTTTCAGGGTTGGAGCTGAAAGCTAAAGCTCTCTTGCCTACCCTGCCATACACAGTTACCTTGTTCAATTTCTTAATTCAAGTTATATATTTTTTGTTCTATTTGTGTTATTCAAGTTATTTATAATAAGTGAAGTGAAGTTTACTTTTAAGTGCACTGATGTCAGACTCATTTTGAATAATAAAGTTTATTGTTAAATACCCTGCCTCCATTACATAGGCCTATGTTTGTCACATCATTATAAGTGTTTGATCACCACATTTTGTGTGATCATTGCAAAAAATGTTTTTATGTATAAATACAGGGGCTACGGGAAAGTAGTCAGACCCACTAAAATTTTTCACTATTGTATATTGCAGCATTGCTCTAAAATCATGTAAGTTATTTTGTTTTCCTCAATGTACACACACACCCCATATTGACAGAAAAACACAAAATTGTTGACATTTTTTGCAGATTTATTAAAAAAGAAAAAAACTGAAATATCACATGGTCCAAAGTATTCAGACCCTTTGCCCAGTATTTAGTAGAAGCACCCTTTTGATCTAATACAGCCAGGAGTCTTTTTGGGAAAGATGCAACAAGTTTTTCACACAGAATTTGGGGATTCCTCTGCCATTCCTCCTTGCAGATCCTCTCAAGTTCTGTCAGGTTGGATGGTAAAAGTTGGTGGACAGCCATTTTAAGGTCTCTCCAGAGATGCTCAATTGGGTTTAAGTAAGGGCTCTGGCTGGGCCATTCAAGAAAAGTCACAGAGTTTTTGTGAAGCCACTCCTTCGGTATTTTAGCTGTGTGCTTAGGGTCATTGTCTTGTTGAAGGTAAACCTTCGGCCCAGTCTGCGGTCCTGAGCACTCTGGAGAAGGTTTTCGTCCAGGATTTCTGTACTTGGCCGCATTCATCTTTCCTTTGATTGCAACCAGTCGTCCTGTCCCTTCAGCTGAAAAACACCCCCACAGCATGGTGGTGGCAGCATCATGCTGTGGGGGTGTTTTGGACAGGTGATGAGCAGTGCCTGGTTATCTCCACACATACCGCTTAGAATTAAGGCCACAAAGTTCTATCTTGGTCTCATCAGACAAGAGAATCTTATTTCTCACAATCTTGGAGTCCATTAGGTGTTTTTTAGCAAACTCCATGCAAACTTTCATGTGTCTTGCACTGAAGAGAGGCTTCCGTCGGGCCACTCTGCCACAAAGACCTCCGACTGGTGGAGGGCAGCATGATGGTTGATTTCAAACTTTCTACCATCTCCGATCTGACTCTGGAGTCTCAGACAAAACCCCCCCACAAAAAAGTGATCTTTGGGTTATTCTTTACCTCTCTCACCAAGGCTCTTCCCTCCCGATAGCTCAGTTTGGCCGGACGGCCAGCACTAGGAAGGGTTCTGGTCGTCCCAAACGTCTTCTATTTAAGGAATGGAGGCCACTGTGCTATTGGGAACCTTAAGTGCAGCAGAAATATTTTTTGTAACCTTGGCCAGATCTGTGCCTTGCACAATTCTGTCTCTGAGCTCTTCAGACAGTTCCTTTGACCTCATGATTCTCATTTGCTCTGAAATGCACTGTGAGCTGTAAGGTCTTATAAAGACAGGTGTGTGGCTTTCCTAATCAAGTCCAATAGTATAATCAAACACAGCTGGACTCACATGAAGGTGTAGAACCATCTCAAGAAAGATCAGAAGAAATGGACAGCACCTGATGAGTTAAATAGATGAGTGTCACAGCAAAGGGTCTGAAAACTTAGGACCATGTGATATTTCAGTTTTTCTTTTTTAAAAATCTGCAAAAATGTCAACAATTCTGTGTTTTTCTGTCAACATGGGGTGCTGTGGGTACATTAATGAGGAAAAAAAAAAAAAAAACTTAACTAATGATTTTAGCAAATGGCTGCAATATAAACAAAGAGTGAAAAATTTAAGGGGGTCAATACTTTCCGTACCCACTGTATATCGGTTTATGTAGGGATATTCTACTGTATCTTTATACATTACCAGTCAAAAGTTTGGACACACGAATGGGAATTGTGTCCAAACTTTTGACTATACTGTACTGTAATATAGCCTACACATAAAGAATATCTGCCGATATATCGGTATCGGTCTTTTTACTCCCTAATATCGGCATCGGCATCGGCCCCCAAAAAACTCATATCGGTCGGGCTCTAATTACAATCTAATAATGACATCAGACAAGCAAGTATCTTGAAAATGAGTTTTATAGTTTAAGTACTTAAAAGTTAAATAAAAACAAGTCCCAGAATATACATAGTGAACAGTATGTCCCCAGATTATGTATGCATCCTACATTGTTACTGTCATGATGCTCTTAAGAGTCCGTTTGTAAGCTTGAGACCATAGAAGTTTTGTGATCGTTAGGATAAGAAGCTGATAACTTCTTAAAAGCCCACAGATGGCAGACCTTTGACACTACAGAATGTAAAGTATATAATGAAAGAAAAGATAGAAAAAGGTACAAATAAAAATAGCCTAATATGGCAGCTGCCTACTTATAGGATCAACAATGGAAACACAAACAACAGCTTTGAATACCTTAGCATTTCCCCCCCCCATTTTTATCATTTTTAGGCAGAGCACAAAATGCACACAAAGCCACAAAGATGTACTGAATACCACAATGACCATGATTCAGGAAAACAGATTCTTGATTGATGATGTATCAGTACAACTTATCTCTTGAGGACTTTTATCTGTCGGCACGCTTCTCTATGGACTTCCAAGGTCACACAAAAAGGGTTTGACGTTCACAGAATAATTATTCAATCGTTCAGTATCTTTGACCAGCACCAGGCCACCACAATGAGCACCACGGCCTTCCATGGCCAAAAAATTGGACATGATAAAAAGTATTTTGATACAAAAGATGTGGAGAGATCTGTATAAATTTGAGCTCCTTTGCACATTGTTTGCTCAACGATTCCCTTTAGCCAGATCAAGCTGAGGAGAGAGACGCATGTGATTCTTGTGCATGGAAACACTGTTGTCGAAATATGAAGTGTCAACCTTTTGAGGTGAAACCATGCATGTGTTTCCCAAGTGGATTAACGTCTTGCAAACAAAGCCGAGAGGTTTATGGAATAAAACAGTTAAGCTGGACAGAATGCTAGCAAACATCAGACTTGATAGAATTCATACATAACCTGTACACTTTCTACAGTATTTATAGTCATAGTGAGGAAACAAAGAAGTGCCATCACTAAAAGGTAAAGAAACATATTTTGCCATGATTTAATTGTACATTTGCATTTTCTATTTAAATTACATATGTTCAAAATGAACATGATTGAAACAATGGATATTTACACAGCTTATGCATTGAGTCTGAGGGACTGATCTTCTCGTCGTCTGGAGGAAATGTCAATGTCTATGGAATCTTTGCCCACGATGAGACGCAGCCGTTTTGCTGGTGGGAGCGGGATGAAATCATCCTCGTTATCAAAGTAGTCCTCTTCTTCGTCCACAGAGGACAGCGATTCCACTTCCATGCTCTGATCTACCTGAGCGCCCGCCTTGTGATCCAGAACATCCCCCGCTTCTCGCTTCACGATGCCTAAGGTGACGTCCTCCGGGTAAGTGCGATGCAACCCCGCGCCGTCTTCCTCCCGCTTCAGCTGGATCTTGAGCTTGGTGGAGCTACTGTGGGGGCCGTGGCTGAAGCCGTTGTTCAGCTTGGCCACGTACGAGCTGCTCCGGTCCTTCTCGTGCTCTTTGCTGAACTTGATGCTGATTTTGGAGGAGCTGGAGGAATTGGCCTCTCTGGCCTCGTTCTTACTGCTGCTACTGTCTCGACGCCGGCGTAGTGTTATCTTGGGAATGCCTGAGTTGTTCTGCAGAATCAGCTGAGCGTCGTAGCGCGTGATCTGCCGCTTCTTCTTGCCCTTGCCTCGGCGCAGGGCCTTGCTGCTTTTAGCCGAGCCGTTGTAGTGCTGGTGGCGGTCCGGCAGGCCGAGTACCACCTTCCCACAATCTGCTACGTCTGCAGCCCGAACCGCGTGCCGCAGGTCGGGCACGCCCTCCTGGAGGAAGGACTCGCCGTAGGAGCCGGAATCTTCCTGTTTTATCGTCCTCCTGCGTCTGGGACACGTCCCTTTCTTTGGACAGCTGGTCTCCAAACTAGGGGTGTTCATCTGGTGCCCTGGTGTCACGGGGATGAGCTCTTCAGGCTCCGACTTGAGGACTACACCTGGGCTAGACGGCTGACTAGATGCCTGCGTGCCGTCAGCCCCCTGAGCACCGAGAGAGGTCCTCGTGGACCTACGAGTTCTGTAAGGGCAAAGTATGCTGTCCTTGCATGGGGAAGCACCCTTCGAAGAGCTCTGATTGTTTTCTGATGGGCGCGCTACACTGCCTTTGCCTCCGGAGCTGCGTCTGTCTGCGTCTCGTCTGGAGGGCTCCTTGAGATTACCACTAGCACTCACTCGGCTAGAAGATTTCGTCCAGACGCCTCGACACCGTCGTCTTCCTTTAGGCAGCGGGTGTGTGGGCTTTGACTTAAGTCTCTTTGGTAAACTTGAAATATTCGTTTGACTTCGTTTAGAGGATGAGGTAGAAGAAGGAGTGCTTGACAGAGTTTGCCTTGTTATAGTTTTAGCATCGTGCTTTTTGACACAGGACTGTGAAGTCCTCTTACGTAATGCTGGGGAAAAAATGAAAGGAAGAGAAATGATGAGCTTGAGCTGTAACGGCATTATTAGTATCAAATGTCTAGTATTACAGGTCTCTCACATGTTTGTACAGTGGTTGGTTCCTGAGAGTCTGCCTCTGCATTGGAGCTGACAGACTGGCTGTCAGAGTTCATGCAACTTCCCCAGGCTTTGTACGGTCAGGCGTGTTTCGACGATTTGTCTGTTGATTTGCCGGAAGGCCATACTTGCTATGATCACCGGAGTCTCACAGGCAACCCTTGCATTGTTGAAAGACTCCAGTTCCGCCGTCTTGACACAACACACACACACCAAATTAAAAACAGTATAACCGATCTTGGAACAAATTGTATAAAACAATATAAATCTTAAGTATTAATTTTAGCATTAAAATCGAACTATTATTAAAGCTGCAGTATGTAACTTTTTTTGGTTAAAAATGATCGAAAATCAATATTTGAGCAAGTCATTACAGACAGTGTTCAAAAGTACTACCCCCTGCCGTCACTTTAGCAACGCGTTCACAACGGTTAGTTCTACACCTCCTAAATGGCCGGGTAGGTTTTCGGGAAATTTTGAACATTGGCACACTGCGTCATTAAGTCACGTCTGTTAACCAAAGAAGTCTGCCACCGGCCTAGAGGCTCTCCCATGCGAGGATATGGGTGGGCGGATCATTTATAGCCTTTTCACAGCAGCCAGAATAAGTAAAATGTTCATTTGAGGGCGGATTGTAATCCATAAAAGATTAGGTTAGGTTGTATTTTTGTGAAAACACATGGTAATTAAATTAAATTATATTCCAGTTATAAATTTGCTTCTGATTACAGATAGCCTGGGAATACAAATATTTGTATTTTAAAGAAAACCAGTTCAAGGGAGCATGATTTGCTTTTTGGGTTAAAAGAATTTCTTAATATGAATTCGAGAGTTTTTTTTTTCGAGTGACAAGTGAAATCTACACGCTATACACACTATACTCATAGTCACCAAAGCTGATGTTGTTAACATTAATAATCTAAGAATAAAGTATAACAACAATAATAATAATTTACGGTTTGATGTGATATGAGCTAACCGATCTTTAGATTTAATCACATTGGTAGCGAGATTTATGGTAATGCTTTTTTCTCAGTTGGTCAGAACAAAACTGGCAGACATGTTACTTACTTGTTCAGATGGCAATATATGGTGAAAATTCTTATTTGGGTCATATTCCAAGGCGTAGGCTAGAATATATGATTGCGAAGTACAGTAAATATCCACACCGGTGCGGTGAATGACTGCCACACATACTCTTCAGAACAATAGATTCATCCGCGCTGACTCACAACCCACGCAAGCTAGATATTCGCACACAGCTTGCCAATTCCAGTTTTCAAAACAGAGATGGAACAAAGAGGCAAATTACGGAGGAAGCTTAATCTGAAATTTTTAAAGGTTCACATATTGTTCCAAAACTGAAATTTCCTGGCTGTTTTTTCATGATAACTGAGGTCAGGTGCTAGGTAATGACCATATAAGTTTTCAAAAAAATTCACAAACAGCCTGCATTAAAGTAGCTGCGATCCGTTAAAAGTTGAAACAGAATACAGTTAACGCCTTCAGTCACCACTCCGAGCACCGCCCACCGTCCCACTCTACTTTTGCCAAACCCCAGACAACATCGGAAACATGTCGGAAAGATTATACTTTAACCACGAACCCGATCGGCCGACTGTAACGTACACTCTCTCACTCAAAGGAGGGACGATTGAAAGGATTTGTACATTGAGCGTGGGTCCATCTAACATGTATAGTAAAGAGCAAACTCACAGTGTATATCGTAGTCATGTTGAGCTTATATACACATTTCAATTCAGCAGCAAACTATTTTTACAGTTACATTATTGGTCCAGCCACAATAATCCAACAAGTCAAACAATGACAAATTATTCTATATAAATGCTACACAGCATTAATTCATGAACGACATAAGCGTAAGATGCCAGAACACCGACCAATGGCCAAAGAAATCTGTAGACGCTGCAATAACACAAAAGACCAATACTTTATTGACCCTTTCTGCCTAATTAGTGTGCGCTGCAAGCTGTGGCATTTTTGATGTAGTTTTCTGTCCAGTCCCTGCCGTTTTATGCGTTTAACCACAGTGTCGTCGGTTTGTTGTTGGCACAGAAGTGGGCAGCAGATATGTCGATCAAATTTAGAATTTGGGCTATTAGTCGATGCTGGCACCCCAAAATCACAACAGATGATATTTTAAGCTCCTTATGTAGCCGAATTTGCGCTGATTTGAATGGGCCGCCTCCAGTTTCCCATTTGTTTTGCTGCCTCCAGCTAGCACTGTGACGTCGCTGACCCTAGTTACCTGTGGTTGGTCTGGCCATGCATCACTCAGAAAACAAAAGGCCAATCAGAAGAGAGACTCATGAATATTAATTAGACAGACCAAAATAGACCTGTTCTCAGCAGAGCTCCTGAGAAATTAGCTGTAAAAATATATTGAGATGGTTTTTGGTACTTATACCGCAAATATATTCTTAAGGACATCAAAACCTAAAATAAAACTCAGAAAGGTGTAAAATATGGGACCTTAAATCAATAGTTGAAGCAAAAATAAAATATGACTACCTAAAGTATATTAATTCTAATTTTGAAAATTAAGTACAAACATCTTTATTAAATTCAATTTATTTTGTAAACATTCCAAAAAAGTTAATATCTTACTATTAAATATTAGTAGAGATTATGCATATCTATAACACATAGTGAAATGTTCATATTAGTTTCATACTTAAATATAACGCAATAATAATATTGTTAATATTTAAATTTACATTAATATGTATCATTTAAAATTTATAAATTTGTATTCAATTAAATAAACATTTAAGTATAATATTGAAATGTTTGGAGCAAATGTTTAAACTACTACTTGAGCATTCTTTAAATAGAACTGCTTGTTGCAACAGAGCTTAAAATACAAAATTTTGTTATATTCATTCATTCCTAACTGCTGAATTGAAGAAAGCATGAGAAACTACAGGCATGCAGCACATGATACCTTTCACAAGTATAGCATTCACAGAATTCATTGTTTTCTCCAAAGAATCCATCTCCATAGTAACAGGAGATCTCCTCCCCCGGTTCAATGTCCCGCAAAACCTTCACACAGGCGGTGTCTCGGCCTGTCGACACAAACTGCAACAAACAACACACATCAGCAAAATGTCACTTCCTGTTTCTCGGTTAATCTTCAAGTTAGCCTTCATTTTATAGAAAGCAGAGTCCAGCCTCATATGTACTTACCTTGCAATTTGGCCGGCAATCTGTAAAAACAATGAACACCTTAAATTTACTACATAAAGATACCTCATTCGAATTACATAATTTATTGATCAGGTGTGACTGTTTAAGATCTAAAAGAGAAATACCATGGTTAATAAAAGCCGCAGGTCCAAGCCAGAGTTGCGCGCAGTTTTTGCGTGTAGAGTACATGACACTAAAATCATTCTCTCCATGTCGAAGCAACATCCTCTCTTCACTGGGAGACAGCTCAGCAATGCAGCCCACAAGATGTTCAATTTTATCATTCCTCTTCCTGTAAATGTGCACAGTAAACAAATATATGTTGAAAACTAGAAGCAAATTAAGTTGATGATTTGATTACATAAAAACGTTAACTCACCAATTTTTTGTTGCTACAATTTTGGCTCCATTTTGCTCAGAGGAGTAGCGATTGCAAGGAAGGATCTCAAAGCCGCTGTCTGAAGCAAACATGCGTAGGTAAACAAACACCTACCAGGACACGAGGGGAAAAAATATAGAATGTAAATATTACATTGCATAAATAAGCAAATATGTTTACACAAACAGTAAAACATTACATTTTACATTTAATATTAATACTGAAGAAAAGCAAACATTAATATTAAATGTATAATTAAATAATAAACAAGCATTTAATGTTTAAATATTGCATTTTAGTATTAACCAGTTAAACTGATTTGTATAAAATCAATAAAATGAACATTTAAATATAATAATATAAAAAATAATATAAAATGAATAATAAATTAATATTATATTTATGTATTTGGAGCAAATTGTATAACAAATAGTATTTAACATACTTAATTTAAGTATTAAATAAACTATATATTAAATATTAAATATGAATTCAATATTAATATTTAAATATTTGAAGCAAACAAACAAATAATACGGTAAATGTTAATCAGTCAATTTCGAAAAAATATTAAGCAAGCTTTTATTTTTAGATATTTAAGATTGTATCAAATTATCGAAATATTTAATTTAATTTAATATTTAACCATTTAAATTGTTTACACACTAACATAGACCTGCCAGGACATGAGAGAAAAAAATATATGGGTCATCATATATTGAGATCTTTCAAAATGTATAATTTACATGCGCTTTGAACAGCTTTTCTTGGGACTTGGTCTTGTTGAGAAAGTGATGTCTTGTCCAGTCGCCAGCAGTCAAAGCCTGAAAAGCTTTTTCCAGGTTGTCATGCTTCTTAAAAAGCTCGATCACTTCCCTCAGCTCCCCTTGCCGACCTTTAATTGGTCGAAACCTAAAAAGGAGCATCACGTTAACATGAATGACAAGCTTCCTGACTGCAGACACTGAGAATTTGAATTCACCAATCTAGAAACACAAACCTGGTGTTCATCTTGTGGGTCTGGAAGTCAAGGTAAGGATCCAGGATCAAACTGGTGCTCAGATCATCATACTCACACAGCTCCTTGGCAGTCATTCCCGATGAGGGGACATGGCGCCTTTCTGCCTCCGGGGGCGCCCCACCACAACCTGTTAGAGGGTTCAGCATGAATACCACTGAGAACAGGACTAAGATTCTGCTTTTGTAGTTAAAGGAGTAGGAAAAATCAAAGACACTCTGTGATGGCTTTGCTAGGAACTTACGTCGACTGCATCTTCTAGCACTTGGGGAGCCCTTGCTTTGACGAAGATGGGCTCTCTGTGTGTTTTGCAGCCTGGACTTGCTTACGGGCTGATTACTGGAGAACTTGCTGCCATGTCTCCTGCCATTCAGCACCATGTTCTTGGATTCTCCCATCTACTTCATACCAGCTGGCGGTCTGGAGAAGTCGCATTGAGCTTCTGAGTGCTTCTGAGAAACCAATCAACAAGGAGATAGCAGAAACCACTGGGTTGAAGCCTGATCTGTCGCCTTATCTGCCAGGAAACTCTGAATCAAACTTGCTTCTTGTCACTTGTTTTTTCAGATGTTACTTCACCTATATAAAATAATGAATCAATATTATATTCTGCTTATCAACATATAAATGTATTTGATCAATATTCGTAATTTGAAGAGAATTTCAGCATCCATGGTAGTGGCTGAATTCATGATCAGCATGCAGTGAATAAAAAAAAAAAAAAAAAAAAAAGTGTTGTGAGGATTACTTTTCAAATATTCTTGAGTATAGCGCGACCATCATGGAGGTATAGGGAAAGTAGTAACAAAAGCGGCCTTCAATTAACTACAAACCTTGAATCACAATCGAGATTGTCTTGCAAATAATGCCACATGAGTAATAGTAAATAAAATTAATGTATGCATAAAATGTGTTTGATAACTTACATTAGCATACTTCTCCACTGCGGTTAAACGCTCCCAAGTAAGCGACGGTGTATTTAAATCCCAACACAAACCACATTAACACGCCGATTTTAGTCTATGCCCCAAATAACTGCTTTACTAAAGCTAAACGCAATTTTGAGGTAACATAATGACTCTAAAGTGTTAGTGCAACGAGTTAGGTCGCTTAATGTGGGACTAACAGCCCAAATTAGCAGTTAAAGTAAACATTCGATGAACGCTAACTAGCTTAGCATCGAGCTAACAAAACAATGAGACTTGCCTGACCGGCAGAGCAAAGATATCTGAAACAGAGTTTCTGACGGATATTCCAGCACTGTAATAATACATATAAGAGCATGATTAGACCCCGTAAATTTTATTTCTGGGAATACTTTTTAAAGATACTGACATTAAACGATAATAAATCGAGTATCACACTGGGCCTAACCTGCAGCTAACTGCGAGATTGCTAGGCGACACCCGGAAAAGCCCTGAGCAGGAGGGATCACGGTTAGCATATTCACGCAGTACTCTAAATACTCACTTTATTCTCTTCTGCTTTGAGGTTTGTCCATCACCAATGTCCAATGCAATCCAAAAATGTCATATTGCCGAAAATTGTCCGAAAATATTACATTACAATTCAAGATGGCGGCCGTTTCCAGATCAACAGAGACGACAGGACAACCGAGCCGCCTCAGAAAGAAATAGACCCAAAATGTTTGAATTATCGGCGCTAATTTGACGCTCGCTCCTTCTTTCTACCCCCTGAACTGTCCATATAATACCGTCGCACAAAGAATAGGTGGCTGGACGTTGATCAAGCGCTATAAACGCCTCGACAAACTCAGATGTATACAAAGACAGCGTTGTTGTTGTACCCCTTTAAATGTGCACTTGCGGCTCAGCGCGCTTGTGTTTCCGTGGAGCAGCAACAGCATCCCACCACACCATCGCCTCTCACAAATTTACACTTTTCTGCTTTAACTTTTCTTCTAGCTACTTCTAAAACCAATAACATGTGCAGGTATATGGAACAATGAAAAAAAAAATTTTTTGGAAGTCGCACATGTAGAAATGGTAGGCTACCCTAATCAATAATAAGCTATAGCTAATAAATGTGTTGCAAAATATCTCTCATTATTTGTTTTGCACTGAAAACTTTTCTGAAATGTGTAAGTATATATATTTTTCCATCAATTGTCTGTTTTATGCAGATACTCACAACTAACTTTTTTAGTAGCGAAGAATATATATTGTGCCAAAAGTCTGTTGTTGTGAATCATGACGTTTTGAAAGTGGAGCACTGAAAAGTCTCTTTCAGGCATGACCCATCTATTTTCAACATTATCTTTACTAATATTAAAAAATACCAACACTAAAGAACAATAAAGAAAAACAACTGGACAAAATAAAACAACAAATAAACACAACAACAAAAAACTTTATGCATGCATACATACATCAGAAGATTTGGTACATTTAATATCATAACTTGTGAAAGGTGTTAAGGTTACAAAGAAAATAGACTATTTGGATCAGATTCATTAAAAAAAAAATCCTAAAGGGGTTTACTTTTCAGAGCCAGTTGACAACTCATGTAATCCATTGTTTAAAAGCAAAAGTTTGCTTGTAATAAACAAATCATTTTACAGTTACAGGTAAAATATTGAATATTCAAAAGGATGATCTTTTAATAAAAAATGTTGGTGTCAGATATTTGTGTAAAAAGAAGAAAAGTATGTATTTTAAAAGATACTTAAGATCTAGCTATATTTTGATACTGCATTTGTTATATGCATTTGAGATGAGATGCTAAGTCTTGTTGCACTTTATAAATTATTTCTTTTGATTTGTAAACAAACTTATTTTATGAATCAAATTGAAAAGCAGTGTTGTTGGGCAGTAACTAGTTACAGTAATAATATTACTTTTTGCAGTAACTTGTAATGTAACTAATTACTAATAAGAGTTCTGTAATAATATTACAGTTATAGCCTACCATCCATAAAACTGCTCGTTACTTTCGATGCCTCAACCCCTACTGATTTGAAGTCTAACAATCCAATAATTCCTAGATTTATTTTCATAATTTTCACAACTTGCACAGGCACAAGAAGTCTGCAGTGCAGCAGGCATACGGAATATAAAAACCTTACATTCAGCGGATGGAAATATTGCCATTACATTGATTTTGTCAGGAGAAAAGATGATCTGAACACCGATGTGTAAGTTGTGGCATTACTTTATACATGGCTTGCTCTGATCCCAATATAAATTGTATAAAATCTTTTTAAAGAATAAAACATTTTCTTATGAACTTATATGATTTTTTTTGATAAAATACATAATGGAATATAGGCTAATCGTATTTGGGCATAACAGAGAAATTATAGCTACAATTAGCTTCAAGCTACACATGACAATTAAGGAGATTGATACAACACTTTTAACATGTGGCTTACTGAAACGTTCATAGCACGCTGTGGAAAACGGGACGACGTAAAAACAGTTGAAACGGCGTTTTAAACCAGTTCATTGAATCGAATTGTTCAAAAGAACCGATTCTCTGAAATGATTCGGACTTCCCATCACCAGTCTGTGTGCAGATGTCTCATTACGTTACCAGAAACACGCCGTAAAATACGTTATAGAAACGATTTTCCTTAATAACATCGATCAGCGTGAAATATTAGTTTAATACAAAAGTAGTAATGGAGAAATGTGACAAAACGATACCTCTGCCGCTAGATGCGGAACTACTGACAGCAGAAATCGAAAAGCATGTTGAGCCTGTCCTTGGATCAGTTCTTTCAAACTAAATTCTGTTACTAGCAGCAGGACTACATCCACAGAGCTGTTCCCGGATCAGCCACAAACACCCGAGGCTGTAGCACGCACACTGATGATGTCATTCGCCGAGAACAACAGCAGCCTCTCGGACTCGGACTCAGACTCAGACTCAGACTCAGAGGGATTCTCAACACAGCTTAGCCGCTCAGTTTGCGCTGAAGTGCTGACCAATTCTCTCTAATTAAAACGCTGTTTTGAATTAAGAGCTCAGTCAGACCATCACGATTGTTTGAGTTCAATTATTTCACTGAGCGAACTTTAGAACAGAAGATATTTCGCAGCTATCGCTAAAAGATGTCAGGCCGCGGTGACAAGCTAACGGCGCGCTACTAACTTACTGGCTTTGCAAGTTTGTATATTTTGGTTTTGGAAAAATTACACGACTTATTTCTTCCACCAGCCTCTCTGAGCAAAGCGTTACAGTGTGTTTGCCTATAATATTAACTTGACATCTCAGAAATCTGCTAGTATGTTAAAGGTAAGTTATCATAAGTGTTTCCACATCGTTTACTAATTTGAGTTAGAAATATATTAATTGCACAGTGATTAACTTTAAAATGTTTTATTACTGAATACGTTTTATGCGTAAGATGCTTTGTCCTGTTACACATTAAAATGACGTTTAATTTTGGAGAACATTCGGGGGATTTCTGTCTCGAATTGAATCAGTTACAGTGGTGCCTAAGTTAAATTAATCATTCAGAGCGGAGCTTTTAAATATCGCAGACTGAATAACTTGCACATGTTAAAATGTTTTAATACTGCATTTGTTTTATACATTTACTGTTGAGAAGCTCTGTCTTGTTGCACATTAGAAACATTTTGTTTTGAAACGAAATGTTTTTAATAAAATACTTAATCCAGTTCACAAAACCGGTGTGAAAGATTTCCTTCATGAATTGAATCAATTACAGCGGTTCTTGAGTGCAACTTTCTGACATCACATAATGAAGAACTTGCAGACAATGTTTACTGTTGAGATGCACATAATAAATGACATTGTGTTTTCTGTAAGGTGCAGTCAAACGTCTCTCGGTGAGAGAGCAAGACAAAAGGATGATCTTAAAGATTTAATCAAGCACCGACAACATGCCTCAACGGAAGAGAGCCCTTGTTCCCGTCAATACAAGGAGAAGGGTTAGAGCTGATGAAGATTACTTCCCTTTCAACTCCCTACCGGTGGAATGTCAGCTCCATGTGCTCTCATTCCTCAGTGAGGTGGACAAATGCAACTCTGCCCTTGTGTGTGCGAGCTGGAGCTGCTTAGTGCGCTCTGGGAAGCTCTGGAGAGTTGCAGACTATTCCCGCCGTGGGGTGTTTCATCTGGGCCAGGAGGGTCTGCTCGTTTCCAACAGAGAGTTTGAGCGCTGGAAGGCTTGGGTTCACCATTACACCCATCATCTTATATCCCGTGGGGCTAGTTTGCTCACTCTGAAGGCCAGTTTTGATCTAGGAGACCAGTGCAATAAATGGGTAGAGCTCCTGTCGCACCTTCTAGAGAACGTGCATTGCCGGGATCTCAGTCATTTAGACTTGAACTGGACATTTACCCTGCTGGAACCTCTTGACCTTCGTGTCCACACCAGTTCTAGTTCTCATCAAGACAATATTACCAAGATGGACCAAGTTAATAACTTTCAGATTCTCCTGGCCAGACTCGTCCACAGCTGTCCCAGGATTACCAAAATGCGCCTGCACTTCGACTGGTCCGAAACATCAGTTGCGCTGATCACTCGGTTTCAACACCTCCGTATCTTAGAATTGAAGTACTTTTGGGTATTCAAAGGGGTCAGTCCGAACACTTTACAGACGCTGACGAAATCGCTGCCTAATCTAAAATCCCTCACGCTCCATGTTCTTGTTCCACTGCGAAATCTAGGCATCTCGTACACCCTTGAATCTCTTTCGCTCGAGTTCCTAGATGTGTCGCCCAGTCGAGGTCTGGTCTTCTCCTGCCTCAACCTCCCAGCGCTACGAGAGCTGCGGGCGAAAAAGATCGTTCGGGGCATTACTCTGGACCGCCGGACTCGACTACGGATACAGAGCCGATGGCCCTGCTTGTATCAGGTCTTACGTGAAGGGACGCCCAAACTTCAGGCCCTTAACAATGAAAGACTCCTTCCTAACTGGAAAGAGCAAAGTTACAGAGAGCTGACATCAATCCTCCAGCAGTCTTGCTACTGTCTTCAGCATTTAGACAGTTGGCTCTGGTGAAGTCGAGACTTAAACAATTACAGGCCACACATAACGGCCTAAAGGGACACCGCCACATCCTGAAGAAAATTATGTAGGAAAATTAGATGTATAGATTATTATAAATATAATCGGATAACACACTTCTGCTGATCCTCTATAAGTAAAAATATTTAAAGCTGTAATTTAATTATACGTCAGCCACCCCTTGCTAGCAAATAATTGGATTAAGTTCAATATATGTCCAGATTTTTAACTATACAATTATGCTTCAAAAGAGTTTCGGCTTGTGTTGTGCGATGAAGGGTTGTGTTCCAGGCTGAAGAGTGTGTGCATTTTTTAGGAGCTTAGGTGAATTCAGGAAAATTGTTCTATTGTGCAAAGAGGAGGATAAAGAGGATTGTGGCAATGGAGTGTGGATCACTTCGACAAGAACTTTAATTCCTTATAGCATTTCAGTCCTTATGTGTTTCAGTAGGAGTCATCAAAAAAACGGGTTTTTGCCTTTATTTTGTGTGTATTTTTGTCTTTTATTTCAGTGTTTTCAGCTATCTGTGACCAAAAGTTATAACATTCCTGATCATCTATATTTGAGACAATTCAGATGGCAATTTAATTTTAATCTTTCTTTCATAAGCTGGAATTTCAATAGACAGATTTTATTTTTTATAAAGCTTAGGATTGGGTATTTTAAGTATTTTTACAAGAGTGAAAATTTTGCGTTGCATCTTCATGTTTATCCATATTTTGGGCAAATGTCTTGCATAATATAATTAAAAGGACAGTTATTACATTTAGGAATTTCTAAAGAAGTAATGAGAGTAAAACTTGAACAGCTAAGACATTCTTGACATTTTGAGGTATCAGCTGACCAATGAATAAGCATAGATTGACTGAGATCAGATGCTCAGCATTCAGGCTAAGCATTAACATATACCTTACAGACATAGTGTGCCTTTAATGACGTTTGTGACCCATGGAGTTTTTTCTTTGATTTTATGAAATGAAAATATTGCCTTTAGCCTCAAACCAATCGACCAATCATTTCACAATATTTCACTGTGCACATACATTTTTTTTTCTTTGACTTGCAGCTGCATTTCCTAGTAAACAACCCAAAGGGTGAAAATATGATTTGAATGCAATATCTCAAGCTCGTCCACAGGATGGCACCATTTTCTTTTCTAGCTGTTGTGTTTCTTTCTTGCCACCCTAAAAAGCAGCAGTCTGCAGTGGTGCCGTGATAAATTAATTCTGTGCACAGGCTGGAATTGAAACAGCTAAAATAAATTGATATGATTTTACTTAATATGTGTGCCGTTTTGTTTGTTTTTAAAAATGACAAATTTAATTTTTTTAATTCAAAACTTAGTGCCACAAAATGGTCCACTGTCACTTTCGGTTCCTTCCCATCAGTGTTAACATATAAATGCTATTTTTGTAAGTTCACTTTAAGATAATTCTGAATTGTTATTTAGTCAACTTCAATCTGTTTCAAATAGGCAGATTTAAACCAAAATGGTTTGATTTCTAACATCATGTAGATTTTAAAGGACAGAAGTCTTTTTATATTCTGAATAGTGTGAAAGTTTTAATAGTCTATCTATTTTTATTATAAATGGCTAAGAGATTTGGTTTTGAGATTTGCCAAAGAGTACAGTTAAGTGTTATTAAATTATTATATATCTATGTCTATAAAAAGTCGATTCCACAGGACATTTTAATATGACCAAACAGTACTTTTCTTAAAAAAAAGTTTAGAATAAAACTGAAAGGAGGGGAAAGTAGGGATATCTTTAAAAATATTAAGCATGAGAGTCCCCTCCTCTAACTCTAAAGAAAACACACTACAAGTTTCACACAAAGACATACTGATATAGAAGTAGAAAAGTCTCAGAAACCAGTCAATTAATGTGTTTTTTTTTGTTTTTGGTGTCATCAGAGGATTCTGGAAACGTTTCTGGGCAGCAAGAAGGTCCCAAACAGCTGGATGTCTCATCACTGTGGTCTGAAGGTCTCTGGCAGAACATAAGAAGGACTCAAGAAAATCAGCTTGGGTCCCGTGATTATGAAAAATGTACTTTAACATCTGATGAATCTCTTTTTTCAGCATCAAAGCTCTCTTTTGTGTGTTTTTTCATTGACCATTAACTACTTGATAGATATTAAAACTGATTCCAGATGTGGGGCAAAGTGTGACTGGCAAAGTGTGTTTGTTTCTGGCTCATCCAGGCTGGTTAATGTATAATCTCAAAATGTGTGGTCTCTTCTAGGCGTGGCATAGGTGCTTGACACCTTTAGCAGTACATATATTGTGAAGGTCTGCGAGAGGGTACAGAGTCTAATAACATAGAGCAGGTTCGCCTAGCTCAATTCATTCTTGGAGGTTTCTCAGAAGGATCAGAAATGGCCAAAGGAATTGGCATGTCCAAGGCCTTGGCTGTCGGCATTGGGGTCCTCACAGTTTCTTCTGTTTGTGGTTTAGTGATGATGGCTGTGATGTACAAAATTCAAATAGATAAATTCCCTCCGGTGAGTCCACCGACTCCAACTAAACCTCCGGTTATTCCAACAGGACTTCCACCGACTCTCAGACTTCCTGACAATTTGATTCCTGAGAGCTACAAAGTCTTAATTCAACCGTACCTTTACGCAGTGATACCTAATAACTACACAAACCAATCCTTTGCTTTCACGGGACACTCAACTGTAAGAGTAAAGTGTATGATAGTCTCCAAGAGCATCTTTCTTCACGCTCAGGACCTAAATGTGACAACCGTGGAAGTGAGAAAATCTGATTCAAATGAGAAATTATCAGTGAGTGGATATAAAATTCATCAAAATGAAACTAATTTCCTCGAGATCCAACTCAAGGATGCAATGTCTGGAAATGAGACCTACTATGATATTTTCACCAAATTCGAAGGGGAACTTTTTGACGTCTTGGATGGGTTTTATGTGAGCGGGTACACGGAGAAGGTAAAAGCCGAGGAAGAGGAGGAGGAAGATGAGGATCAAGAGAGGTAAAGACTCCTAATATTAGGAAATCTACTTGCTTTAAATAAAAACTTCTTTATTAACTAGTGTATTTTAATGTATTTTTTATTTCATTTATATTTTACTTTTATATTTTTGTCTTTCAAAATATGTTTTCAGTTCAGTTAAAAACACCCATAGGAACTTCACTGACAAAATGTGCATGTCTAATTTTATCAACCTAAGAAACACCTCATATATTTGCATGTATCTGGCTTCACAAATAGTTTTTCAAATTTATTCTCTGAAGTTTTTCTTTATCATATTCACCATGGATCTCTGTCCAAGAAACTGTTTATTGTAAGAAGTCTTCAGAGATTTTTGTTGCTCGTTTCATCACTTCGTTGTTGTTTTTTCAAATTGATATAACGTTTTATGACAAACAACATAAATCCAGAACATTTGAATTCAATTAATATTGTTCATTTATATTTACTGTTTTACATAACAATGTCTCCTTAAACAGTTTCCTCCTGAGATTTTTGTTGCACATTTCTTCTCTAAAACTATCAAATCCTCACTTCGCTCTTGTTTTTATATGTGGATATCACAATTCTTTGACAAATAACATGAATCCAGAACAATTAAACTGAATTACTGTTGTTCATTTTTATTTACTTCTGTTTTGCATAAAAATGTCTCCGCAAACAGATTATTCGCCACCAGTCTGCTGCAACCCACAAATGCCAGGAAAGTGTTTCCGTGCTTTGATGAGCCAGCGCTGAAGGCTGTGTTTCAAATTACTATTATCCACAGACCCGACACTGTTGCCCTGTCCAATGGAATAGGAGGTTAGGATCCTTACTAGTTATTATTAGACTTGATCATGTCAGAATCTCACTGTTCTAATAATAATGAAAGATGATTTCATATAGATATTTTGTCCTCCTGTCTCTAATAGAGATAACAATACATATCAGAGCAGCAAACAGCAGCGGGCTCAAAACCTGCAAAGGACGTAAACTAAAAAAATCAAGGTATTTGTGTACAGTACATAACTTCTATTTTTGTTTTATCATTAGATCCACATCAGACAGAAATAGATGGAGAAGAATGGATTGTGACTACATTTGAAGAGACCCCCATCATGTCAACTTATTCATTGGCCTTCACTGTATCTGATTTTAAATCTAAAACGAGACATTCCGGTACAATCATACATGTATGTTTCTTTATTTTTAATTGAAGGCACTTGAGTGCCTGCTTATTTATTTATTTTGAACATTTCACAAATAATGAATATGTATTTCCAAGATACATGCTCGGGGGGATGCTATTTATGCTGGCCATGCTGACTACGCACTTGAAGTTACAGAGAAGGTTCTGATTCGCTATCAGGATATATTTGGATTGAAATATCCACTAACAAAAATAGGTGAGTGAATGGAGAAGAACCCCACTCACTATTTCAATGTGGATTAATTGAATTCTTGCATTAATACATGTGGTTGGAGTTTAACATGTATTTAAATTATAGTTCAGCCAAAAATTTAAATAATTTATTCATCCTCATATTGTTCCAAACCTGTATGGCTTCATTTTTTAGGGAATACATTTTTTAAAAATTCTTAGTATTTTATATCCATATACTGTAAGTTCAATGCAGTCCAAGGTTTTTTCTCAAATGAAAAAAAAAAAGTAATTCAGGTTTGGAACAACACGGAGAAGTGTCAGTAAATGACATAATTTTCATTTTTGTGTGAACTTGTCCTAAATTGAACAGGTACAAGCTAAAACGAGAGCACACAAAATCAAGCTTCACAAGATCACATGCAGAGTTTGTTTTATTACAGACCAGATTGCTTTGCCAGACATCAGTGTTGAAGCAATGGAAAACTGGGGTTTCATTTCATATCAGGAGTCAGGTCTGCTGTATGATAAATATACAGCATCGACCTTTGATCAAGAACGGGTGGCCACTCTGATTGCTCATGAATTAGCACATCAGGTAAACATAGTCAAATATTCATGATAATGTATTATTCATCACTGACTAAAGTTTACATTAAGCTAGATATTTCAGTGAATGTCATTGTTAACCTAGATGTGCAGTAATTGAAACCTTACAAAAACTCAGATGCACATTGTCTGGATGTTACGGTGGTATTGATTAAGTGGTAAATTAATCCTTTTTTTATTAAGTGTTACAGAAAATAGTTATAACAGACATACATCAATAGGAATAAAGTGCAACACACTCAATTGTTCTCATTTTAAATGCCATCCCACCCACCCACAGCGACCATCAAAAAAAAAAAAACTTTCCACTCCCTCTGCATCACATTAGGTACAATCACAAATAGTCTATAACAAAAAATAATTACATAAACTTCACAAGACAAATACAGTGTAAAGACATTTACTTTACATGTCACTTTAACAAGTCCTTAGTTTTAGATATTGCCCTTATCCAAGCTGAAATCGTTTTCTGAGCGGCACCGTGCATCCTAGCCACTGATAGCTCCATGTTTGCAATGTCCAGGAAGGGAATACCTCCAGTGTGACCAAGCTAAAGAGTGTGGAGGTTGCCAACGTAAGGCAAGCATTTTCTTAGCTGCAGTTAATCCAGAGAATAACCATTTGTTCTGAGACAGAGAGAGAAACTGAAAGATGAGTCATCATTTAAAAGCAAAGGCTTAGGACAGCATGATATATCGACTTCCAGTATGTCCTTCGGAGTCGTAGATACCTGTTTCCCAAAATGATTAACTTCAGGGAAATCCCAAAACATATGTCTATAGGTGCCTATAGAGTTTCCTGCGCAGAAATTACAATTGGAAGATGAATAAAGCTTAATTAAATATCGTTTCCTAGGAGTGACATACATCCTATGAACCATTTTGTATAGTTGATGATTAGGATTTTTTTTTTTAAAGTTTAAGATTGGACCATATTGAATCATCAAAAGATATCGTCAATGCTGTCTTCTGTATCCGTATCATATAAATCTCTATACCAGATGTCCAAAATTGGTAACGGTTTATAGGAGGCTTCTAAAAACAACAAATACAATGAAGATACTATACCATTCGTAAATTAACACAGTTTGACAAATTCTATTTCATGCTGAAGTGTGAATAAAAAATAAATGACCATAGCTCCATCAAAAAATCCCCAATAAATAACATGACATTTAAACTGCCCATGTACATAATAAAATAGTAAGAAAATATATAGGGAATTTTTTCTTTTCATTTTGATTAGCCTGTTTATTTTGCTATTATTTAGTTAATTGTATTTTATTTTTTGCGTTCTGCAGTGTATTTTCTTTGCTGTGAATCTACTGAACAGTTTTTACATAGATCATCTGCTAGCTGTTAAGAGCCCATAAATCTTTAGCAAAATCATCTTTACATTTCATACCTGTGCTTAATTTCAGTGGTTTGGAAACCTTGTTACCATGCGCTGGTGGAATGACCTATGGCTGAATGAAGGATTTGCCACATACATGTCATACATTGGGGTGCAAGCTGATGGCTGGGACTTAGTATGTTTTTGTTTATTTTAGAATAATGATTTTAACAATACACCCTGGTGAATTCTTCATTTTTTTCACTTGTTGACTTCTACAATCTGACCATAAATTCATTCGATTAAAACTTGCATCCTCCAACCTCCTCTGATGATGATATGACTAATTTGTGTTTTCAGAGAGATCTGATTGTTCTCAGAGAAACCCAGACTGCCTTTCAAGTGGATTCCTTAAACTCTTCCCATCCTCTCCGCTTGCAGGAAAATGATATTCAAACTTTCTCTGAGATCACAGAACTTTTTGATGACATCACCTACAGCAAGGTTGGCATCAGTATACATTTGTGATGTTGATAAGATTCATTTACAAAAATGTTACAATACAATATTATAATTTATAAAACAATCCTTTAGGATTATAAGAAACTTTCAAGCTCTGTACATGTTTTAGGGTGCTGCTGTGTTGAGAATGCTGGCCACATTCATGACCGAGGACGCATTTATGAGAGGAATCAAGGTAAGCCGAAATGGGGAAAAATGTATATATAATATAATAACTAATATTTTTAAAATATATATAATGTTGAAATAGCTTATTTTAATCCCCAACTCAACTATATCATATAGACAAATTATATATATATATATTATAAAACCATATACTAACCATATTATCAAATGTATTAAATTTTTTAACTTAGGAACCTTCATGCGTTACTACGGTTTCCATAGCATAATTTATGCTTTCATGTATTAGACTATTTTTATGCATTTATTTTTGAAGATTTTAAGGTATGGTCTGGACTGACTGCCTAATTATTATTTGTATGTATTTTAGATGTATCTTGCCAAGTTCGAGTACAAGAACACTGTGTACAAAGATCTTTTGAAATGCTTGCAAGAGGTAAATTAAGGACCTATATTCTATTTTCAAGTTGAAATGATATGATAAGATAATGACAAATGTTTCCCACAATGATCAGGAGACAAAAGAAGATTTGGAAGGCTTCATGAGCACATGGATTGAGCAAGTGGGGTATCCAGTAATCACCATTATTACCCAGACAGGGGAGACTTCTCAAGAACACTTTTTACTAAAGCAAACACAGGGCCATGAGTGAGTTGCAAGAATCAAATTCTGTTTACAATAGTAACATATTATTGAATTATTTAACATGGCACTGGATTTAAACTACTATCAAACAAAAAAGCTATAAGTAGCTTCCTTAGCAAACTTTTATTGATTCATTCAAATATTGTTTATTTTCTTCCTAACAGTATTGCATGGCAAGTTCACATCAGATACATCAAGGACAGAGATCTTGCAGAGAAAAACGATGTACTGAAAGTAAAAGGTCCAGGTAAGGAACAAATAAACATTAAAGCATAATTTCGAATAATAAAAATGAAACCTGGCAAAACAACAGGCATAAATCTGCAGTCACTGTTAGTTGTGATTAACCCTGCTGCTCATTCCTGCATCCCTCCTTACAGTCCGAAGGCCACACTTTCAACTTCAAGACAAAGATGAGTGGCTCCTTGCAAACGTCAACTGCGCTGGCTTTTTCCGTGTCAACTACGATGAAGAAAACTGGAATAAGCTTCGTATGCAACTTGAAAGATATCATCATGTGAGTATCTTTAAAGAAATATTAGTATCCCTTCAAATCAAATATTGAACGGGAACGCAAATGCGAACGCTTGGCCAACACGCGGTCTGGTTCTGGACATCGTAAAAATAATTCATGTGACATCAGCAAAGAAAACTAAAATAATGACTTTATTCAACAATTTCTTCTCTTCCATGTAAGTCTTCGACGTGCGTTCAAATTGTTGAATAAAGTCGTTATTTTTGTTTTCTTATGGACTATTTTAACAATGTCCTAACTACCTTTCGGGGCCTTGAACGTGTCAGTTGCGTTGCTGTCTATACAGGGTCAGAAAGCTTTGGATTTCATCAAAAATATCTTAATTTGTGTTCCGAAGATGAATGAAGGTCTTACAGGTTTGAAAAGACATGAGTGTGACTAATTCATCTTTGGGTAAACTTACCCTTTAAATGCCTTAAACTGGCTTTTAAATGAGCCTGACTGGCTCTAAGCAGGCTTTTGAAGACCGCTGTCACATTTTAATACTTTCTAGTTTTTAAATAACGGGCAGATTTTTGATACCAAGTGGCCAAAAAGTTGAAAACATTGCACCGATTTTGCAGTCGGTTGTTATTTGGCGTGGGGCCACCCTGGCCACCTGTGATCACATACTTACGTAAAGTAGGTTTTGTCATTAATACTGATGTGATCAAAAGTGGCTTAAAATCTTATTAATCTATCTTTAGGTCATTCCAATCATCAACCGAGGGCAACTAATTGATGACGCTTTTAATATTGCAAGGTAATTTTTCAGTTGACCAATGTTGTAAAGAATTATTTGGCTCGCTGTGATCTGCATATTAACTGATCATTTCTGTATAGGGCTCATCGCCTCAATGTCACTATTGCACTAAGTCTAACCAAGTACCTAGTAAATGATACTGAGTATATTCCATGGGAGTCAGCATTGAAAAACCTGGATCATTTAATCCTTATGTTTGATCGCTCTGAGGTCTACGGTCCGATAACGGTGAGCATAAGGACAGTCTCCTGAATATGTGTATAACAGTGAAAATTGTGAAACTCAGCATTAACTGTACAATTCTATGTCTAGAAATACCTACGTAATCTAATCACACGACTATATGACCACTTTGAGGAGTACACAATAAATGGAACCGTTCCTGAGAAACACACTGACCAGTAAGCAGCATTTTTGTCTTGCTTTACATATTTTTTTGTTGGACATCTAGCAATCATTATTTATTTTGTTTCCCCTTCAGGTATAACCAGGTAAATGCTATTTCAGTAGCCTGCAGCAATGGCCTTACTAAGTGCATAACAATGGCTAAAAGTCTATTCGAAGATTATAAAAATGGCACCAATGAGTGAGTTGCGCCTTTAAGTTTAAATTAAATTACTGTCAATTACAGTTCTACAATATAGATAAATTAGATTGACTTGAATGATCTTTTTACATTTAGCATTCATCCGAATTTGAGGAAAGCAATCTACTGCAGTGCAATAGCTAGCGGTGATGAGTATGATTGGGAATTTGCTTGGATGGAATACCAAAGAGCCACGGTCGCTGCCGAGAAAGACAAACTAAGATACGCCTTATCATGCACCAAAGAAATCTGGCTGCTCAACAGGTCAGTGCAGAGATATAAGCTTTATATCATCTCAACGACCCATTTTGTGTACTTCATACTCACTGTTGCCGTTTGTAATACCACAGATATCTTCAGTACACTATTGACTCTTCAAAGATAAGAAAGATGGATATGTTCTCTACCATAAACTACATTGCCAAAAACGTCGCCGGCCAGCCTCTCGCTTGGGATTTCGTCCGTGAGCACTGGTCCTACATCACCCAAGAGTAAGTTATGATTTTTTCATTTATTTAAAGTCACCAATGAAATCAAAATGGAACATTCTTATTTTTTTTTTATGGAATACTGTAGTGTTTATTACAAATAATTTATCCCTGCACTTCTTCATTATTTTTTTTTAATTCATGTGCCCTCGTAATCTTTAATCAAAAACGTTAACCTCCCCTCCCCCTCAAAACGACGACTCTACTCTTCCGGTCACGAGCTATGGCGCAAGGGTGGAGCTATCTGGAACTGCCAGCAGCTGCAGTGACATCAGTGACGTTTGGAAAATTGGAATTCTCCATTTTGTTTGCAACGCCCCAACTTCCAACGATCCAATCAATTCCCGAAGGACGAAATCAAGTCCCGCCCTCTCATTTCAGATGCCGTTTCACTCGGATATACGTCACAGCAGAGAAGAAAAGACAATCGCAACTTCCGTTTCATGCCGACTTTATATTCAATGAATGGAAACTAGAGAGGCAAATGAAATCACCATTAAGTTCTTGTGCAAATGACTCATTCTGCAAACATGAGGATGTTCAGTTAAAAAAAGCCAATGATGAATTATAAAATGTAAATCTCGTAAACTCTGGCGGGAATAACTACAGCAATCAGGAAGTTGTAACACCAAAGTAACATAAAAGAATCAAAGATCAGGAGCAATTCAGGGTCCAAAGGCTGCCTTCAGTTATAAATGAATGATAGTCCTAATTGTCTTAAAGGTTTTATCACAGTTGCTTGGAAACCATAAATATATGGACATATGACTAACAATCATCTCCTTTGGGCAGGTATGGAGCGGGAGTCGTGTCTTTAGGCAGTCTGTTAGATGCTGTGACAAAAAGGTTCTCCACGGAAGTCGAACGTGAAGAGGTGCTCTTTCATTCATCTAGTTATTGTAAAAGTGTAATAGTTGACAATGTCTTAATCTGTAATTGTGTTTCCACCATTGATCTTACACAAACCCAAATTGTCTCTACACAGCTGAAGCAGCTTCAGAGGGAGCAGGAAGAGAAAAACCAGGGCCTTGCAGCTCGAGCTTTGGAGCAGGTCATTGAAAGGACAGAGGCCAATATTAAGTGGGTGAAAGAAAATAAGCAGATTGTTAAGGACTGGTTCACTGGAGAGCTGTAGGATCTTTTAGTTTTTGTAGGCCTGCACAATCAGAGTATACTTAGTGGAGCCAATACAATCAAAAACAGATGTAAAGGCGTTTCACAATGAAAGCAACCCCCTCCTGTGGTTCTGAGATGGTTTTGAACAAAAGACCACTTTCACTGGAGAATTATTCAAGCTTTAGAAGGGAAGAACAAAGAATGTGCCATTTTAAAATGGCTACATAACACATTCCCTATGCTATGTTGAGTAGTTAATGCCAAATCTATTGTGTGTATTAGAGAAAAGGCCAAGAATGAATGTTTTGGACTGCTTAATTTATTGCCTTCACTATAATTGAGTTGATATTACTGACTAAGTATTGTTTACAATGATGAAATCACATCTAAGCACATTAAAAAAAAGCACAGTATGCCATTCGTTTTATTTGTATAGTTTAATTTAATTAAAATACATATGAAAAAATATAAAAGCTAGTATTTTGAAATATTACATTTTATAGAACCACAGCCATTATTTTGATCTCTGTGAATGACTGACTGAAAACCGAATGACAAAGGTTATGATGTGTGTTTTTATGAGACTTAATATTTGTATTAAGAGTCAAACATGTAAATCTTTAAATAAAGTGCAATCTTTTTACACAACAGTTTCTTCTCTCTTTAATTTTTTTTGTATTCATACTCCAATAGATCTTTGATGTTACGATAAGGGATGCACGATATATCAGATATATTGGCTATTTATTGTCTATATTAGATATTCAATTGTACATGTTTTACATTTAGATAACCTTTGCTGCCGTTTAAACGGTCATTTATGTAATCTTTAGGAAATCTCAAAAGAAATATACACTTTTATACTGTACATAACGTTGTGATGCCTAAATTCAATTGTAGCATTTAATACAATTCATTTGAGTAGTTTTTATTGTTTTAAAATAATGACATGAATTGGCTATCAGGCGTAATTGTAATATTGCTGCATCTCTAAATATGATATAGTACAACTGTTTTCAATTTACAGTGCTTAATGATCTTAAGGATATATCTTTAATACACACATACAATACTTAAGTACATTATAATATATAAAAGTCTTCATTTTACAATGGTACCTTTGCTGTTCATTTATGATACTTTCATGTGATAATATATGAATACTGACAGTTAGGTCTTGTTTTGTGGTGTAGCTGTAAATATACATTTGGAGGACAGATAAGGCACTGTGATGCAATCCTTGAAGCTCAATGGTGTCATTCAGTCATCCTGAAAACAAAAACCCCAAACACCACATAAAACAGATGTTACAGGTTTGCACAATGAAACTCCCAACAAATCCTGTACTGGATCATTGCATTAGTTTCACTTCGTCTTAAACCTAATAGAAAATGGTCAAAAAAGATCTACACATCTGTTCATGATAAACCCATTTCCTAAGCCAATTCTTTATGTGTTCAGAGCAAACACAAAACTTCATCAATTGAGCAGAGAATCATACCCATTCTTCATCGTCTGCTCCCTCGCCCTGACCGCCACTCTTCCCTGCATTTTCCTGATCTGCTTTGTTAGCCATTATTTTCTCTGTCCACGATGCTCCAGCATTCTCATCTCCTGCAAAGTTGCATTTCGTCACTGTACCACTGTCCAGTTTGGCGAAGGAAACTAGACAGACAAAACCAGACAGAACAGTACATGTAGCCACCTTGATTTACACAGTATGTACAGTATATACTATTTTCAGCATTGTACTTACAAATAAAGGGCCCGTCTCCTTTCGTTTTAAGACGGATTTCTTGGCCTGACTCGAGCTCTGTTCTGTCCATCTCTGCTTCTGAGATCCAGAATGCAAAGGCCTGACTAGGACAATGTTTTGCTGTTACTTTAACCAGCTGATCCTTATTCACAATGTCACTCAGATGGCGCTCATTTAGACAATCTGTTTCACCCTTAGCCTCCACTTCTGCAAGGTTGATACACACAAACCAAAACAACATACATGTAATAGTCTGCTTCAATACATCAAGATATTTTTGGTAAATCAGCATTTACCAAATCATACATGTACTTACAAGAGTTTAATCAAGTTTGTATTATTGCATGGTATAACTGAATGCTGTTAGAACAGGTTGCCATTAAAATGCACAGTAAAAAACTTGCCATATCTAAACCAGCTGGATTTAGAATTTTTTTTTTTTAAAGCACTTAAAGGTTACTTACTGAAGGATGACATCAGATATCCTGTGTTGACCTTTCTTGTATCACTGAAGTTAGGTTCAATCTCATTTCCTTTTGAATCATATTTTCTGCGATGGATTTTGCTTGGTTTGACATACAAAACATTGTAGCGCTCCTGAAATGAACACAAAAGCAATTGTTGAATCACTAAGTGTCATGGGAAACATTACTAATGAGGATATTTGTCTTTTTATGAAAATAAAGTAATATACTCAACCTTTCAAAAGTTTGGGGTTGGTACAATTTTTGTCTTTTATGCTGATCAAAATACAGTAAAAACATTAATATTTAACATTAATAAAATGTATTAAAAACATTAATTAAAAAAAAAAGTTTTCTATTGTACTACATTTTAAAAAGTAATTTATATAATTCTCAGCAGCAATTACTCCAGTCCACAGTTTCTATTCTATATGCAGATTTGCTGCTCAAGAAACATTTATTACTATTATTATCATTCCAAGTTCAAAAGAACAGCGTATTTAAAATCTGTTATGTAATTTTACGGACCCCATACTTTGGAACGGTAGTGTAAATTAGTGAAGGGTCATGATTCCAGAAAACAACTTGAGTTTCTTAATTGAGGAAGAGTTTTAAGTTCTCTAACCTTTCTGTTGTTCACATCTGTTATGACATGGCGTGACATTTCCACGACCGCTCCCTCTAAAATGACACCATGACCACTGGAAAGTGAAAATTATAAATAAAATACAATGCAAGAGCCAAGAAGAAAATTGTATCATTTCCGACAGGACTATTATAAATCTATGGTAACGTTGTTATTAAACACCGCTGTTGTCACATACAAAACATTGACGGAATATTCTGAACGGCTGACGATGTGAAACAGACCACATATTAATTTACTTAATGTATTGTGTCTTTGCAGTATTAGCTATAACTTCACTAACTATGGCATTTGTAATATTTGAAAGGGAAACTATGGAGAAGTAAACCAGGCTGTGCTGTGCATCGATGTCGACGTGTGCAAAAAAACCCACATGCATACGCTTTAAAGTATTACCTCTGGTGAACTAATGGATCCCATGTGGAGGAGAATTTCTCATTATTGACAGGTTTGTTTAATAGCGCAGTGTTGTCATAAATGCGACTCATCTTCGGCCGATGATTTGGATTTCGTCGAAATTAAAGCTGCTGCTACTTCCTGGTTACGTCATCATGAAATCTCAATCCATGAAACGCAATTTAACTCCACTTTAATATACTGCATAAAATATATCCTGTTAACTCAACTGTTTCCAAATATGTTGATATTCCTAGTAGCTGCACATTTTGTGGCAACGAAGACAAAACCTTGTGAATTTGTTCAGACGTTTTGGTTTGACTTGTAGCTTTTCAACAAACCCTATCTTTGCACACTCTTTTAGCTTGAAAGATAGCCTACTAGATCTGCCAACAAATCTAAAGAATATATTTTCAACTTTTTTTATTTTGTTTGGCAAATTTTTCATCCATAAACAAAAATGTATGGGCTATTCCTACTCTTTAACATTTTCTCACTGCTCACATCTTTTTGTTTGACTAGCAATAAAAAATGTGTCTATAGTGGAACTATATGAAAAATTTCTATTGACTATCTACGCTGATTAAGTTTAGATAGATTTCCTTCAATGCTCTTTAATTTTTATTATATTTTCCCCTTTATTGTAAGCTACATGCCACCTTATTGTGTTTTATTTCTCCTCTTTTCTTACGTCTATCTTCTTTTCTTTGTTAATGTTCTCCTGAAGGTGATTGTATTTTCATCCAATTTTTTTGAATAATAAAAAAAAGAAACAATTTAACGATGCAGGGAAAAATGGTGTACCTTGCGATTGTTACTTTATACAGGTGCATCTCAATAAATTAGAATGTTGTGGAAAAGTTCATTTATTTCAGTAGCTTGAATATATTCAATATAAAATTCAATATATTCATGATTATGCAACAATATGTTATAAATATTGTAGTGCTTATTTTGGGAAATGAATATGTACAGTACAGGTGCATCTCAATAAATTAGAATGTCATGGAAAAGTTCATTTATTTCAGTAATTCAACTCAAATTGTGAAACTCGTGTATTAAATAAATTCAATGCACACAGACTGAAGTAGTTTAAGTCTTTGGTTCTTTTAATTGTGATGATTTTGGCTCACATTTACCAAAAACCCACCAATTCACTACTCAACAAATTAGAATACTTGCAGTAGACCAACTAAAAATTTTTTTTTAGTGAATGTTGGCCTTCTGGAAAGTATGTTGATTTTTTATTGTACATGTACTCAATACTTGGTGGGGCTCCTTTTGCTTTAATTACTGTTTCAATTCGGCGTGGCATGGAGGTGATCAGTTTGTGGCACTGCTGAGGTGGTATGGAAGCACAGGTTTCTTTGACAGTGGCCTTCAGCTCATCTGCATTTTTTGGTCTCTTGTTTCTCGTTTTCCTCTTAACAATACCAAACAGATTCTCTATGGGGTTCAGGTCTGGAGAGTTTGCTGGCCAGTCAAGCACACCAACACCATGGTCATTTAAACAACTTTTGGTGCTTTTGGCAGTGTGGGCAGGTGCCAAATCCTGCTGGAAAATGAAATCAGCATCTCCATAAAGCTTGTCAGCAGAAGGAAGCATGAAGTGCTCCAAAATTTCTTGGTAAACGGGTGCTGTGACGTTGGTTTTCAAAAAAACACAGTGGACCAACACCAGCAGTTGACATGGCAGCCCAAATCATCACTGAATGTGGAAACTTCACACTGGACTTCAAGCAACTTGGGCTATGAGCTTCTCCACCCTTCTCCAGACTCTAGGACCTTGGTTTCCAAATGAAATACAAAACTTGTTTTCATCTGAAAAGAGGACTTTGGACCACTGGGCAACAGTCCAGTTCTTCTTCTCCTTAGCCCAGGTAAGACGCCTCTGACGTTGTCTGTGGTTCAGGAGTGGCTTAACAAGAGGAATACGACAACTGTAGCCAAATTCTTTAAATTCCTTGTGGTGGCTCTTGATGCCTTGACCCAATCATCAGTCCATTCCTTGTGAAGTTCACTCAAATTCTTGAATCGATTTTGCTTGACAATCCTCATAGAGCTGCGGTTCTCTCGGTTGGTTGTGCATCTGTACTCAACTTTCTGTTAACATGCTTGGATACAGAACTCTGTGAACAGCCCGCTTCTTTGCAATGAATGTTTGTGGCTTACCATCCTTGTGAAGGGTGCCAATGATTGTCTTCTGGACAACTGTCAAACCAGAAGTCTTCCCCATGATTGTGTAGCCTAGTGAACCAAACTGAGAGACCATTTTGAAAGCTCAGGAAACCTTTGCAGGTGTTTTGAGTTGATTAGCTGATTGGCATGTCACCATATTCTAATTTGTTGAGATAGTGAATTGGTGGGTTTTTGTTAAATGTGAGCCAAAAATCATCACAATTAAAAGAACCAAAGAACCAAAGACTTAAAATACTTCAATCTGTGTGCATTGAATTTACTTAATACACGAGTTTCACAATTTGAGTTGTATTATTGAAATAAATGAACTTTTCCACGACATTCTAATTTATTGAGATGCACCTGTATATAAACATGTAAAATAAGATTTTAAAATATTTTTTCCCCCACATCTTTCATCCAGACGTGTATCTTCGTGTTCCAAGAACACCGACCATTCTCTTTATTTGCGCAAATATGAGTGATGGCTAATATAAAAAAAAACGTATTTGTTATCACAGTTTTATGATACTGGTGAAAACTTTTATCCGTTTTTGTTGATTTGAAGGGGTGGGTTAATTAATTAACTTACTGTTTTTATGTCATGAGTCTAATTAATATCTATTTGGAAAACACCAGAATAAGATTTTTTCTCTTTCATAGAAATATCACATTGCTTTGTGACATTTAAAACATTACACAATAAATATACACAACCACGCATTATAATAAATCACAAAATGTTTAAGTTAAGGCATAAAGCATATCATATATTTATTTTTTGAGCGAGATTTGATAGCTGCATATTCTTTATATAATAAATTAAACATGGCCAAATTCACAGAATACTGGCCGCTATATGGCTATAAGAAGGCAATAAAACTCTTCATTTCTGTTATCCAGATACAGCTGGTATGACAGTTTGATTACCATTTGGCAATCCAGCAATAAATGTCATGGTAAACTTTATAGGATAACAATACCTGAGACTGTTTCCCAGAAGGCAAATCTCAGATTACCAACATCTACATACTTTAACACATGACTATAAAGAATTCCATCTTGAATATTTAGGCTCTCTGTTATGGCTTGAAAGTACAATGTCTGTCTGAGTTATTTCTTGACCATTAAATAACTTAATGATTAGTCCTGGCTTTTTTAAAGTTAATCCCTTGTGTCAGTCTGATTCGCTGGTCCTTTCCCGAGCTCGATGTGTCTTTGAGACTGACTGATGATTTACATTGTCGCAGGATCCCCTGTAGAAATGAGTAAGAATACATTTTATCATTATATTTTAAGTATTATATCCACCAAGGACAGCTGAGACACTCTTACGGTAACAGCCAGTAAACTGTCTCTAGATAAGCTTAAATAAATGCAAGATAACATCATACCTCTTCCTCCAAATCAACTTCACATCTTTCGTGACTATATGAGCATTGTGGACTCTGATCTGAGTTTCCACCTGTAAAAAGCACCACCTCAGAGATAAACTGTCCTGAGCAACAGCCACGAAGTCTCAATATAGCACCAATAAAACACAAACCCAATAAATGTTTAGAAGCAAAGCTCTTTCTCATATGTAATGAGTCAAGTGTCTCACTTTATTACCCAACCAATGTCATATCTGCTGTTTTACGTCAACAGTTTCTTACAGTGTTTTGGAAAGTCCCGCAGCTGGATATTTAACCACACATTGCGTCTCTGAGCCCAGCCACCCGGAGCTTCCACTTCATAGAGACGCTCTCTTTCGTCTTCGTGGATCTCAAGATACTTTTTACAAACTGTAAACAATTATTTCAACAAGTTGTGTAAGCTTTGGGTGTCAGGTTTCTATTACATAAATAATCACAGATAAGAGCCAATGTAACCACTCTTATCAGTTCAATGTTGAGCGATTTGTGTATTCTGCACACAATCTAAAGCCATAGGACTACCCTGCCCCTTTTCAAAATTCTAAATTAGTCAAAAGTGCCCCCTCAGACAAATAGCAATGATATTGTGGTCAATAAAACAAAATGCATTTGAATTATAATTAACACGACTATGTGTACAAAACAGTAACTAATCGCTCAAAAGTCGGAAAAAGTCGGAAAATTCCTGTTTATTGTTATATCTGTCAATCTGAGGCGTTGCTATGGGTTGCGTGCGTTTTGCTTGACTGACTAATATTCCACAGTCTGTTCATAAACCTAGGCCTAGCGCCAAAAGTCACAATAATGGAAAGCAGTATTCAATTCACTTGTATTTATGTGTATTGATATACCGTTTACTATTTCATGAAACTATCATAGTTAATGAAGCACAAGTGCCACCTAGAGGCCTATTATGTGAAGTGTAGGCTGGCGAAATGGTGACGTGAAAGGACTTTATCATATTCCCATTTTTGATATTTATGCAGCATTATAAAAGTGTCTTATGCTCATCAAGCCTGCATTCATTTGATCAAAAATACAGAAAAAAATGTAATATTATGAAATATTATCAACATTTTAAAGAATGTTTTTCTATTTTAAAATACTTTAAAATATTTATTTTTGTGATGCAAAGCTGAATTTTTAGCATCATTACTCCAGTCTTCAGTGTCACATGATCCTTCAGAAATCATTCTAATATGCTGATTTATTATCGGTGTTGGAAATAGTTGTGCTGCTTTATTTATTTATTTATTTTGGAACCTGTGATACTTTTTGGAGTTCAACGATAAATAAAAGGTAAAAAGAACAGCATTTATTCAAAAAATAAATATTTTCCAACAATATAAATCTTTGCTATCACTTAAATGTAACAATTTAACACATCCTTGCTGAAAAAAAGAATGTCTTTACCAAAAATTAATTTAAAAAGAATACTGACGTCCAACTTTTGAAACGGTTTTGTTATATAATTAATAAGTTCTATATTCAAATAAATGCTCGTTCTTTTTTACTTTTAAGTCATAAAAGCCCGGAAACCAGTATCGCAGGGTATAAACAATTTAAGCAGAACAACTGGTTCCAACATTGAGAATAAAGAGCATTCATAAAATATATTTTAAAGTATATAAAAGATTGATCAAATAAATTCAGGCTTGATGACCATAAGTGACTTCTTGCAAAAATATAAAATAGTAATGTATCCAAACTTTTGACCTAGATCATTTTCTTTTCTTTTTTTTTACATTGCCCCTATTTTACATTTGAGCACCTGCCCCTGTACTTTTCTCCGTCCCTGAGAAACCACTACATTAAAATTCTGGGGTTCCGATTTTTTTTTTTTTTTTAAGAAATAATGCCAGGATTTCCATATCATTGATCAAAAACATAGACATCTATAATGTGACTAAATATTTCTGTTTCAAATAAATGATGTTCTTTTGAATTTCTATTCATCAAAGCATCCTGAAAAATGTATCACGCTTTCCACAAAATATTTAGAAGCACAACTGTTTTCAACACTGATAATAAAAAATGTTTCTTGAGAACTAAATCAGCACATTAGAATGGTTTCTGAAGGAACATGTGACACTGAAGACTGGAGTAATGACTGCTGAAAATTTAGCTTTACCATCACAGGAATAAATTATTATTTTTAAATATATTACAATTGAAAACATTTATTTTGAATTGTAATAATACATTGCAATATTACTGTTTTAATTGTATTTTTTTGATCAAATAAATGCAGCTTTGGTGAGTAGCTATAAGAGACTTCTTTCAAAAATCTTACCAACCCAAACTTTTTAACAGTAGTATAATTTAAAATTTGAGCATTTTATCCTTTACATGTGAATATCACAGCTAAAAAAAACGTAAAAGTGAAAAGTAATTAAAAAATTATCAACCATGATCAACAAATAATCAATCAACCAACCAACCATAAAAACAGTTATTTTATTGTTTTAATATGATTATGCTATGCTTACCAACCCAAAACCTTTGGATGTTAGTGTATACATACCTCCAAGCATGCCAGGTGACATAGGAAAGCTAATTCCCAGAATCGCCTCAGAGGGTTGAGAGGAGCAGAAATCCTCCAGCATCTGTAAAGCGAGCCCAGTCCTTCTCCAGTGAGAGCGAACAAACACTGTGTCCAGCACAGGGAGCTGATAACTCTGGCCAGAGCAGCTGTCACACAGGCTGCCTATAAAACACACACACAAAAATTACTTTTTTTCCCTTTTTTTAATAGAAGTAAACAAAACACCCACCACAAATCTCTAAGCATGCTAGAACTAAAAAATATACCCTTTTTTTTGATGGTGTAAAACCCTATTGCTTCTCCATTTTGCCAGAGAATTTTGCCATGTTCCCGCAAGGAATAGGCCGAAAAATATAGGTCTTCTTCAAGAGACCTTTCCAGAATTCCAAAAATAACTTGACTGAGCAGAAAGAGCACAACTCTCTCCATCACTGATTCCACCTGGAATGACAAGAACCATCAGAGGCTTCATGGAAATGGTGACAATTTTAAGATTATGACATTTCTGGTCAAAACATTTTGTTTGCAAGGCTAACTGTTACTCACTAACAAAAGTCCACGTCTTGATTTGTTTGAAGTCTTCAAAACATCACCAACGGGCCACCATTTGCCTAGCAAGTACAGAGCAACCACTAAAAGAGTAGGCTATAGATTATCCGAAATGAAACAGAATGACAGAAAACAGGTGAAATGAAAAACGTAGCATGTGCAAGACCTTTGGTTTCATCCTCAGGTGTGTGGAGAGCAAGAATGTAATGTGATAAATCCCCATCTCTCAGAAACGCAAGTCGACCAATGTTCTCACAAGTTACTTCCACCTGTTATCACAAATATCACACTTGTGAACTCAAATGAGGAATTTATCTCAATTAGTAAACTGCCTACCCACACGCTTTTTGGTCATCATAGATGGCTGCTAGGACCCGCAACTATTTTTGAGAGAAAAAAAAAAAAAAAAAAAAAACAAGATAAACAAATTCCTATTGATGCAAAAGTGATTTTCTGACTTTCCTCTCTCGTGAGAAAGGGGAAGGGACAGCACCATCTGACTTGACACTGTAAAGGTCGCAAGGCCTGTGCTCAACTCGCCATAGCCGCACAGGTAGATCCACTATAGGTTTCACTGAAAGACCACATTTGAGATGTTTAACGCAGTTCATCACACGGACCGTTATTTCACGATACATTATTTCACACTTTTAAGCAAATGCTAAATTACTTAAATTAGTATTATCACTTTATTGATGTTGCAGACGCCCTTATGAGAGTTGTTGACAGTCGGAACTGGCCTGGCGAACAGCGCGAGGAATGTTTGCATGCAAACAAACCTTTAAAACCTCGTTTTAAAATGGAGCACTTCTTGGAATGCTAGAACGGCCTGTCCTTACCTTTTAAAACTACTCTCACTCTCCATTTAGACTTGGATCCATTTTGATAGTTGCTCGACCTTTGAATGTTTCTCAACAAAGGTGCGCCATCTAGTGACTATAAAGTACGAAGGGGAGAAATTAATTAATAAATATTTTAACAGTCCAGAAGTCTTCAGGTCTTCGTGGATAAATAGATTGAGCAGAAACCTCCTGTTACATAATGTATATAATTCAGTGTTGCATTTTAGCCTGGCATATCTGCAACTTGCATATAGTGTCATAATATATCACCAGCATTATCATCATCATTAGGATTTATTTCAGTCCTCACATTTTTTTATAATAAATATAGATAACTATATACATTAACCAAAAAAGCTGTAGGCTGAAGCCTTAGCTTATTATACCTACCCTTCTTCATTATAATAAGTGTCACCTTCAATCATTGGTTTAATTTAATCTACACTAAAAAAAAATTAAGACAACAGTTCCCAAACATTTCCCAATACATTAAAATAATTGTTTCAAGTATCACATTTACAAATAATTTGTAAAAAGTAAACTACGCATTCTTATTTCCTTGTCAAGTTTATACTGGCATTACATTGCCATTTTTTTTAAACGTATTTTGTTATGATGCTTACATTGCAAACCCATTACACAGTCTACTCATACAGTGTCATGTTAGTCAAAACTGTATTCATTGTAGGGCTGGACAATAATTCAATATCAATATGTATCGCGATATAATTTTTTTCAACAACGGTGATATGATTTTTAAACACATTTCCGATATGCATTACCAGTTTCCCAAACATTGATTTATTTTTGCCGTTTGACTTCGTTGAATAAACATGAGCACTGCACGTTTCAAAATCATAACGCGTCGCGGGTGTTTTATATGAATGTATCTCTGAAGGGAACCGACTGTCTTCAGAAAAGTTTAGATGGCATTTTTATCTGATAAAGTAGCGTTCATGAGCGGAGCTGCTTTGTTTACAGCCATTACTGGAGAAACCGCTAGTTCCACCGCTCTCACAGCGCCTCCTGCTGGCAGACAAGCAGTTTGCATTTTCAATAATAAACCCATTTCCAGCAACATGCGTTTGTTGTTGCTCTATTTTTTTATTTTCTGAAGCAACTCGGAGCATGTTTCATACTCGTTATCTTGGTTAATGCACGTTTCAATCTATAAGAATAATCAACCTACACTACCAGTCAAAAGTTTTCGAACAGTAAGATTTTTAATGTTTCTAAAAGAATTATCTTCTGCTCACCAAGCATGCATGTATTTGATCCAAAATACAGCAAAAACAACAATATTTGTGAAATATTTGTATTATTTAAAATGACTGCTTTCTATTTGAATATATTTTAAATGTAATTTATTCATGTGATCAAAGCTACATTTTCAGCATCATTACTCCTGTCTTCAGTGTCACATGATCCTTCAGCAATCATTTTAATATGCTGATTATCAACATTTAAAACAGTTGAGTACATTTTTCAGGATTCTTTGATGAATAAAAAGAATAGAAAGAAATAGAACAGCATTTATTTGAAATATAAAACTTTGTAACATTACCCTATACCTTTCAAAAGCTCTTTTTAAATTTATATTATAGAAATTATTACTTTCATTTAGCAAGGATGTTTTAAATTGATCAAAGTGATGATAAAGACATTTATAATGTTACAAAAGATTTCTATTTCAGATAAATGCTGTTCTTCTGAACTTTCTATTAATCAAAGAAATCTGAAAAAACTCAGCTGTTTTCGACATCATAATAATAAATGTTTTTTGAGCAGCAAATCAGAATTTAGAATGATTTCTGAGGCTCATGTGACTGGAGTAATGATCTAAAGCTCGGCTTTGAAATCACTATAAATTACATTTTGAAATATATTCAAATAGAAACATTTATTTTAAATAGTAAAAATATTTCACAATATTACTTTTTTTTTTGCTGTATTTTGGATCAAATAAATGCTGGCTTGTTGAGCAGAAGAGAATTCTTTAAAAACCATTAAAAATCTTACTGTTCAAAAACTTTTGACTGGTATGTTAGCCTATAGATTGAAGTAAAAATATTAATATTAATAAGGAGAGTCTGAGATGTTTATTTGACAGTGATTTCACATTTCTTGTTTGTATGAAGGCTAAATACCAATAAAAGGTGAACATTTATTTATTTGCGCCATAGTTTTATAGGAGTAGGTTTCATAGAGTTGGCAAATTCATTTTTCATAAGTTTATTGGTACAGACATCTGTTGTGGCCGTTCTTGGCCGTTTTATGAGGCTTTTTTAATAGTGTTCATATCGCTATCGGAATTATATCGTATCGACTGAAATTAAGAAATATATCGTGATATAAATTTTGGCCATATCGTCCAGCCTATTGTATATTAAATATATTAAAATATTTTTGAATTAATCTTTAAAGGTCTCCTCTGGGATGGTTATTAATAATAAAAACTGTACCCTTTCTCTGTCACCTCTGTCTCTCTGCAAGTAAATGAAGCATTTAAGGTTAAAAACCAACCACATTCAGTAAGTTACAATGCCAGCCAAGACCATTTCCAAACAGTGACTGTCCAGTATTTACACTGTCCACAAGATGGCAACAACATCATACAAATGTGAGACACATGGGGGGAAACCAAAACACATTGAAGGCTTTTTTGAACAAACATGTTTTGAGCCACATTCTTTTCCTGCAAAAACATGTTTAACAACAAATAGGACAAAAAATGTAAGTCTGAGAGCAAAAATTTGCAAAATAATTAAATTCATGGTCATTCTCCTGTAGTATTGATTTGATTGTTTTTACATACATTCTTCAAAATTGTACCAAAAATGTTGTTCCAAGGTTTAATAATCTTATAATATAACCTTTCTTGTTCTACAACAGCCAGAAATCACAATAAAACAATACCAGACAGAACTGCATGACCATATTATCAACAGATATGACACCATATATCATATATATTTTTTCATTCTTTGATGAGAGCCTTAAGGTTTCATGTGACACAAATGCACTATTCTTTGCACCGAGTTCCTTTCTGACCTTGATTTACTACTTACGACTGCAGTAATATAGTACACTCTGAATCTCTCCTGCTATGGAAAATGCGTTCTGCATCCGTTTTATTCCCATCTCCCTTCATCTCCATTACCCATAAACCACCGACTTCCCAATGAGAAATTGCAGACATTTCTGAAATTCCTTTCACAAGGAAAGGCTAGCTTGGATTGTTAAATATGCTTTTGTAAAGCTGAGAGTTTATCCTCAAAAGGGATTGACTGTCACTCGGCTGTTGAACCGCCAAGGATATTTGGCATCAGAGCAAATATTGCAGCAAAGTAAATTGGCCAAAAGACTTTAAATGCAAAACACCTTTGTGGTTTCTCTTTAAAATGTAAAACAGGATCTAGCTTTGCATATCAGTGAGTTTCATACTTGTTTTCCTTCCTTGCCTTGTCATCAGCCTGTTTGTGTAACCCATGCGGGATTCCTTGGGTGTCTTCAATCCGTGTCACATGATCAGATTTTACAAGAGGATTATGACATTGGCCTTGGCTATATCGAACCCTGACCTAATATGTAACCCATGAAAGATGACACTGACAAAAATAATGTCATTCTCACTCATCTAGACTAAACTATCATGTATGGTCAACTAATGGCCACTCAAAATGTTTTGATGTATTTGTACCATAAGCTTTGCATTTATAAAATAATAAAGTAAAAAAAAATGCTTTTAAAATCTTTATAAATGTAAATAATAGTGCTGTCAAACGATTAATCGCGATTAATCACAACCAAAATAAAAGTATTTGTTTATATAATGTATGTGTGTGTACTGTGTATGTTTATTGTGTATATATAAATACACACACATGCTTGTATATATTTCAGAAAAATATGTTATATTTATATATTAAATATATTTACGTATAATATAAATTATATGAATATAAAAATATACATGTAAATACATGTAAATATTTCCAAAATATATACATGCATGTGTTTGTATTTATAAATACATACTAAATATACACAGTACACATACATATATTATGCAAACAAAAACTTTTACTTTGGATGCGATTAATCGCGATTAATCATTTGACAGCACTAGTAATAATCAGTTTAGGGGGTTTTAATTAAATTAAGTCATGTTAATTTAATTTACGTTATTTATTTATAACTTTGTGTATGTAAAACACATGTAATCCAAGCAATTAAACTATAATGTAAAAGAAACTGTTGCTTTTAAAGAAAATATTTCAGGAAAAAACTCAGTCACTAGATGGTGGATATGTACTATAGTAAATACGTGGTTGGTAATCTGAAGCTCAGGAGGAACTGCTAATAGATAATTCCAGCTAAGCTTTTTAGTGGCAACACAACAATCCAATTAATGAATCAAGGTTCATGCCATCCAAAAGAAGAGCTGAACTGCATGTTGACTGACTGCTGCACTTAAAATGAACTCTTTCCAAATGATTCAGCTTTATCTTTTTCTTGCAGAAATACTGTTTATAGGGTCAAAATGATGTATTGTACAAAAAGAGAGAGAGATTTGTTTTCCATTTTATGGGAATATTGCAGCAAGCACATTATCTGGGATGTTTTTCCCCCTTAAAATGTTTACCCAAACAGCCCAGACATAAGGAATGTCTCAACTATTATTTACAAAAGAGGAGGAAGTGAATACTTGATGGTCAGTGCTCATCTGCAATAAAGTTTTTGGCTCCTGGTTTTGGGGGTGATAACAATAATAATTGTGATCAAACCAAGCTGCTATGCGATAAAACAAATTTGTTGCACCCCTCCTGCACTATATCATTTTCAGCTTGTTTTTCAGGAATCTTTTCATTTTCTGACAGTAGCTGTTCGACCGAACATAATTGTCACCCTCTCCTCCAAATTCCTCTTCCTGTCTGGGCTTAGATAAAATGAGAAACAAACAGTGTGTCATCACTATTGTCAGTGGTAAACATGCTTATTTCCACTTGACTGCCAGGCTGAAATGAAACTAAAGGAAAGGTAGTCTGGGTGGAACTGCATGAGGACAAACTCATATAGACAGAAACACAGTATCAAGGGAGTTTTGTTTTTGGTGACTGCTCTGCTTTTTCTTTTTCTGACTGTAGCTTTACAGGGGCTTAACTTTTTTTGTTTAGCCAGGACAGAGGTAATCTGGGGCACAATCCATGTGTTTAAGCTTTGTTGTGAGCATAAAATGTATTTTGTTTTTTTCAAAAAAAGATGTATGATTATAAGAGACATGAATGTGGGAAATATCTTATTGCTCTGTTATCAAAATGAGTCATTTAACATGTTTAAACAAGTCTATGCTCTTTAATTAGTGGATCTTTCAACAATAATTGTATATCTTAACATTGAATTTGCAGTGAGAGCAGATCATTTTCTCTATAGTGCTGAAGATTTGTTGTACAAATGATCAGGAATTGAAACCATCTGTGAACATACTAAGGATCTGTTCATTGCCCAATGAGA
The DNA here is from genome assembly GCA_018155175.1 of Sinocyclocheilus anophthalmus. Classification (NCBI taxonomy): domain Eukaryota; kingdom Metazoa; phylum Chordata; class Actinopteri; order Cypriniformes; family Cyprinidae; genus Sinocyclocheilus; species Sinocyclocheilus anophthalmus. Next base: position 292,195 of record JADLZN010000390.1, on the reverse strand, counting down.
CATGAGACATGATAAATGCTGCATTTTGACATACGGAGGCGCCAAACACAAAGTTGCAGATTAGAAGATACAAGGTCAAGGCGATTTCCAAGGCTAGAAAGAACTGAGCTGCAGTTTAGAGAATTCTGAATGCTGTTTGAGTAAGAAACTATATTTTTGGATCCACATTTCATATAATATCAAATAAAATAGTGATGCAATTTGACGCAAACAATTGATCAAATTCCACTCAAAAATAGATTTAAATGAATATAGGCCTAGGTTGTAGACATTCATAGCTAAATTGAATTAATTTTAATTTATAGGGTACTGAATTCACAATTTGCAGGCCATTTTAAGTTGACTCGTGTCAGCGAAATGGAAATTTGCCGAACAATTTAAATGCCTAAATCTAAAAACAGACTGAAATATTTTTAAGTGTGTTTAGACACCTGAATTTAACAATATATTTCAGCATTATAGACTTAGGAGCCGTAGGTCAATTTTAATTTGAAAAAAGTGCTATTCTCAGGCAACAATGTTGAACAGTGATGACTCTGCATCATCACGAACGAATGAATTGATTGTAATTGTAAAGCCGTTCCGTCTCAATGAATGAAAGTCTACATCGGATTTTACTTTTAGCTGACTAGACTATGTCATTGGCAAAATATGTGCACTTCTAAAATGTGGAGCTGGGTAATATTTTGAACATAGAGAATTGATTACAAATTGTTATCGTTGTGGATAAAAATAGGATAAATATGTTTATTGTTTATATGTTTAAATTAGTTTTAATAGCTCCATCCGTTCATTCCATTTAAGAGCTCCATGTGCCAGAGATGATGAATTCCAGCTTTAGTTCAATTGGAATACGAGTGAGTAGCGTACTAAAAAGCGCTATAATGATCTTATCTGAACATACACATTAAATTCCCTTTACTCACACTGTCAAATCTGGCGTTTATGAAACTCGGATCGCATCTTAAAGGGCCAGTGCACTTGGATTAAAAAAATATTCAATCCGATTTCTAGGAAATTATTAACATGGTACGATCAACACGTCCTGAGCTAACCCAATATTATGTACCCTTTTCTTATTTCATGTTTAGTTTCTTTTTGTGGCGTCTATCTGAATTATTTTAGTTTCCCAAACTTGCATGTATTTGAATTTCACAATACATAACACATTTCATTTCATTACATTTTTGTTGTTGTTATGCGTACAGTCAGATATTTTGTCTCTTTAGTATGCCATTTTATGAAGAAACAGCATAGCAGAGAGAATAGCTTTAATACAACATATGAAAAAATATATAAATATAAACAAAAGTCAATTCAAGTCATCTTTATTTGTATAGCATTTCATACAATATAGATTGTTTCAAAGCAGCTGTAAAATTTTAAAACAATTTTGAAACGAATTAGAAGAAAATAGTGTTATTATTCAGCTATAATAATACGATTTTCTGATTAAAACTTATAATTATTTTCATAAAAATATAGCCTAATAAAATGGAATCATTTTAAATGTAACTATAAGAAATGCATATAAACTCCTTGATGTAGGCTACAATGCTGTGATTGATAGAACAATCACAGCAAAGTGTGTGATCTATCTATCTATCTATCTATCTATCTATCTATCTATCATCTCAAACTTTCTTTAGTTAGCATAGTTTTTGCAAGACAGGAGATTGATTGTTAGAAATCTTCTAAATTCAAATGATGACGATTCCACTAGATATTCTATTTATGTCAATTATGACTATTTATAAATTCAAATGAACTAAAAATGAAATTGCATTTATTCTTCAAATAAACATTATGACAGACCTGGTATAAGCGTATATTCATGTAAACAAGTTCATGGCTGGAATCATTATTGTTACGAATATACGTTCGTTAAAACAACAACAACAACAACAACAAAAACAAAACAAATTCCTGTCACCTTGACTTTTGAGATCAAATGGTGTGCTGGCGTCAACACGGTTGGTCCAGTGCTCCAGTCCATGTTTTGGCATTCTCTCATGCCTGGCGTGTTTCTCTGTGAGAGAAGCCGAGTCTTGTTTACAGCGGTGATTCTACCGAGCGGAGACCGTCAGAAGAGTCCGAGCGCCGCCGTGGACACTTGAGAATCAAACACTAGGCTCACAAGCTATTTATATCAAACAGTTCGTGATTTTTTACGGTGCGGAAAACCAAAATCCCACGCTCGGGAGCTGCTCACTCCTGCATCTCGGCAAAATGTTTTTTTTTTCCTACCGCAAAACAGCCCGACCGTGAGAGCGCGTGAAGACGGTAGGCGAGGGTGAGCAGTTGGTGAAACCATTTTTGTCCTGGCGGATATTTTGGACCGAGCGCTGTCTGGAGGCTTTCATTCATACGTGAATACGCTATCCGAGTCGAGCTCTTTCAACGTGACCTCAAAAGTCCTCCGTACATCGTCAGTATAGCGTCGTTCATCACACTGGCACGCGCACATTCGCATGAGGTGTTTTTGTTGGAGGAGAAAGCGCTCGTTTCGTCCCTCTCAGGTTTTCAAGAAATGGAGGCTGAAGATGCAGATTATCGGTCGAGTGAAATTCGTGGCTCCCACACGATTGCATCATTTAATAGCTGGCAAGAATAACACAGTGTTTTAATTGATCTTAATGTTTCCTGTAAAGGCAAATTATACAATTATTACCAGATATCTTCTTTCTACTCCCCCCTCGCCTCCCGTTATCTTTACGGGTAACGAAAAGGAACTATCTGCTCATCCAAAGCGGATTCTTCTGGACTTTTTGCTTGCTTACAAGAAGCAGCGTCGCGTTTTGCTGTGGTTTCAGCTTTGTATTTTTTTGGAAGACTGATTTTTAGGAATGAGATCTGGAACAGCGAGGGATGTTTGGACCTTATTTTGGGGTCCTCTGCTGTTTCTCTCCACCATCTGCCTGTGGTCTGCGCATGGAGAAGGTAAACCAGGATTGTGTTTTATTATTCGAATGGGAAAATTACTCCTTATATCGGTGTCGTCTTGTTTTATCGAAACCTTGATTCAGTCGTTTCAGTCGCGGTGTTTATGGACAAATGTCAAGCATGAGTTTAAGTTACCTGCATACGCTGCTTTAGATGTTCAGGTATAGATATTCAAAAGGGCCTAGTAACACACGACCCAGTTTATTAGTGAATTATGACCTACTACTTAAATTAAATTTGACAATTTCCCTCAGACTAACAATAAACTTGAGAATTTTTTCGTTCTGATGTCTCTAGGCCCATCAGTTAATTGTCGTGACATCGGATGTGTTGTGAGTCTAGTGTGCTTTATGAATTATTCATAAGCTGGATCACGTTGGTATTTAGAAGCTACCTGAGAATTGCCTTATATAAAGCATTTGCCTCTATAATATGTATATTTTAGGTCATATTTAGTCCACACAGGCAGGAAGGTTAAACGTTACTCGGTCATAATAAGATTGGCTGAATTCAGTGAGTCTCAGTCGAGCATCACGCAGTGACTGTACAGTATAGGCTGCATTGACCATGTGCTTGTCCTCAGGAGGGTCATATAGGGGAGTTTTGTAACCCATTTTGCTTTATTGTCTGTAATTCTATGTTTGTGTATGAAGTTTGATTATAATATTCACATATTCATATTTGTTTATTATAAATTAGTTATAGTAAACTATAGTTATAATCTGAACTGTGGAAATTAATGTTAAGTTTCAAGAGACCTGCTTATAAAAATCATGAACATTTTTATTTTCCTGCATGGATTTGTTTGGTAATAAAATGTATTTGTTCAAAAATAATTAATTTGCCACCCCCAGAACTTTGTCAGTTTCAAATTTGAAATGGAAGACAGATAAGAAATATTTCAAATGGATAAAAAAATCCATTGAAAAAAAATCCAATTAAATTGGAAGAAATACCTAAACTTAGTCTAACATTTGTAAAAACATAATTGAGACATACAGTGGTAAATATAGCGTATGTGCTATTTACTAAGACGAGTGGAAGTACATTGGAAACATCTGGTCAGACTTGATATGTTTTAGCTTTTTTTTTTAAACATGTAGATGTGAATATTTGATATCGAATTAAACGAGAGAACTTGCTGATTCAGATGATACCAGATTTGTAATTAAGTGTCCATTAACTTGTAAATTCTAAAATTAAATTCTAAACCAGAAATTTTTACTTTCTTACCTCAAAGTAGATTTTGTGTTTGGGATTATGCTAGAGAATTGATAAGGCTTAAAGGGACAGTTCACCCAAAAATGGTCATTCTGTCATAATTTACTGACTCTCAATGGCTTTCCGTCTTCCGTGGATCACAAAAAAGGTAGATGTAAAGCAGACTTACAGTCCCAGTCACTATTTACTTTCAGTGCATGAAAAAGATGTCGGCCACTAACATCTCCTTTTGTGTTCCACAGAATAGCACTACTTAAATGTTATAAACATTAGAGAATGGCATAAAAAGTAAGTCAGTTTCCTACTTCACGATCGATCTGTCTTTTTCAAAATGAGCGAATGTTTCGTTGGCTGAGATACTGCAGTGTCAGAGTATTCGAACTGAATTGAGCCTCTGTCACGTTCGCAGCACACGGTAAGAGATGATCCGATAGAAAACCTTACAGTCAAGATGGCAAACCTGAAAACGAAATAAATCCCCATCGTTTGCCTTATCAGCTTAATTTGGACTAAATTATTTATGTGAAAATGAAATACCCAGCCCACAGGGTTTGGTTTGGCAAGATTGTTTGATTACCTGATAATATCTGTATTTTTAAACTACAAACAAAACTGTAATTGTTCGTAACCTGTGGATATCACAAATACTTATTTGATTACAGTTGGATTTACATTTTGGAATACAATTTAGTCTTAGTGAGTTGTTGTTTTTGGAAGGAATGTCGCCTGAATATGTTTAAGGTAGACTCCAAAAATGAATTGTGTGTTGTGTGGCTTTTGCATGAGCATATTTGTGTATGGTTTTGTCTGTATTTACACACATACATTCTTTTATGTCAGGATGGCAGTAATTGTGTGATAACATGTTATTCCTGCTGTCAATTTTCATGTCTTTCCATAGTTTTAAAACATCTTGTGCTTGTAGGTGGATGTATTTGTAATGTTTTTGCAGCTTTAGTGTCATCAAATGCCTAATTGTGATTGTGTGGGGGCTGCATAGTGGCATAATGAAGGTGGGCCATTCTTTGGTTTAAACTCACATTTACATTCAAAAGGAGTTAGGATGCAATTCAAGGCCATTGACCGAAGTGGCCAGTCCCACATCCAGGCCACTTTGAATGTCAGGGGGGTCTGTTTCTCAGCACCCTGCAGAGACCAGCAGCACTGGCCCTATAGAGAGAGAGTTATGTGGGGGGTAAGCTCTCACTCTTGGACTCCATCATTGCATTGTCCCGTGTGTCTCTGTCTCATAAAGTGTTGCAATGACACTCCACTGACACACTGACCTCAATCAGCGCAAAACTGATTGCAGTTTCATATCTCTCTACTCTTGAGTTTGGATCCATTTGTCAAGTTTGATTTCACTGATGTGGTATACTTTATGACTTTAAAATGTTGATTAGCAATGAACAGTTTTGTTTAGGCTGGGTGTGATAGAATAGAAATACAATATAAGAATAAGAATAGAAACAAATTGTAGGATGTTAGTTGACACCAGCTGAATAATTAAGGGTTATGAAGAAGATAGCTGGTTTTGGCAATTGGATGTTTTCAGTAGGGATGCACCACGGATAGTAAAAATTTGTCCATACCAAGTTGTATATATATATATATATTATAATATATATAATAGATATATATATATATACTCACTAATATGTATTATTTATACTAATTTATTATAATTACAACACATAATTAATTTTGTTTTGTATTATACAGTCTGAATAATAGTCTAAAATATTTTGTCTATTTCACTTAAACATAAAACACTAAAAACTAAAATCAGTTGTTTTAAATGCTGCAAGTGAATTTAGGCATCTTATTATAATTTACAGTATGAAAAATATATTCATTTTGAGATTTGCTAAAGAGCACAGTTAAGTATTATTAAATTACTAGTGTTTTTAAAGTGCCCTATTATGCGTATTTACAGGTTCATAATTTTGTTCAGGTTGTCTGTCCATCTATCTATCATCTCAGGCTTATTGCAGACATACTCCTATACTGAGTAAAAAGGTTATAAAATATTCCATCCTAAATTAATGGCCATGCTCCATTGGGAAGTCGTCTTTGGTCTTTTTTTTTCATCCTGTTCAGTTTAAAAATCCGGTTAGGCTAATAAAATGTAATTTAGCCTCCTTTCAAGTTTTACCACAGTAAACTTTCCATGCCACTTCTTCCAAGTATACGGCAAACAAGCCTCCATGGTTCATTGAGAAAGAGAGGGCGAGCGAGAGGAGAAACATGAGGTTTGAAAATAGAACATGTAAAAATACACGGCGAGGGAAACAGACTAGGTTTTGTTGATCTGAAGAGTAGCGAGTTTGTGAACTGTTTTATTGGGCTTTAGCCGTTCACACAGACGGCCTCCGGACAGCCTGGCGGCGGAGTGCGAGTCACAGCGTTTGCTGCTGTCAGACGCTGACACACACACACACACAGACTTTAAAAAACTCAGACTTTAAAAGTCCCAGCGAGGGCCAGCGTTTCTGAAAACTGCACCTCGTACTCCCGAGATGTGGCTAAAAGTTGAGATTAAAAATACATTATTCTGTAACACCCACTCCCACATTCAGCCTCGTATCTTCACAAGCCTCCACATGTTGTTAAACGCAGGGGTTGATCTGCAGTTATGACTGTATCCATTGCTTATGAAAAGCAGGAGAGAAATGACTGTCACCGAGGTGAGACATTCTGAAAGGAGCAAATAGTGGGTGAACTTTAAGTCTTTGGCTGTTTATTTGAGAGCCCACCTTTGCCTACTTCAGTCTGTGGTATTCGGTATTCTGGTGTTGCTCATTCTTTTCATGACTAAGGGCGCCTACATGCTAGAGTTTTCGCTGCGTCAGATGCTCTGAATCTGTTGAATTCAACAGGGATGGTTTGCGTAAGTTTCAGGAATGAACTTCAAACTTATCCGCCTTTTTCCACAGAGCATCCTACTCATCAAATGCTTTCTCTAGTGTGTTAGCAGCGCCCCTCAGGCTAACAGAGTCTCTTCCTATGACTCAGATGCACGCTGTAGTGACCAACGCTTCTCTTGCTCTCTTCATATTTCTTTGTCTCCCCATCCCATGTTCTGGCTCTGCTGAGTTGTGCTTCATCCTTAGTGTGGGAGCGTTCGTGCCTGTTCATCCAGTGCCATGCAGAGCTCCGAGTCATTCCCGCTGCCCCGAATCTGTGTTACTGTGCTAGTTTGTGCCTGCATGTTCACTGCTGGAGTCGAATGATCTTAAAGGTTCAGTGAGCTGCCAGATGAGGTATATGCTTACTTAAATGTTAATTTAAAATAGGCTTGCGTGCCGTGACCACCCGTAGACCATCGAATACGGGGTGTGCTTACACACTGACAGCTTCCCACAGTGTGAATTTTTTGTTATTTAAAGGGATAGTTCCCATGAAAATGAAAAATCTGTCATTGTTAATGTTGTTCCAAACCTGTATGAATTTCTTTCAGCTGTTGAATACAAAAGAAGATATTTTGAAGAATGTTGGTTGCCAAACAGTTGACTGACTTCCATATTATTTTTTCCATACAATGGAAGTCAGTTGCTACCATCAACTGTTTGGTTTAACATTCTTCAACATATTTTCTTTTGTATTCAGCACAAAAGTGTTCATCCACTTTAAAGCGATAATTTGACTTTCCCTCATGTCGTTTCAAAACTACATGACTTTATTTCTTCTGTGAAACACAAACGAAGATATTTTGAAAAAATGTATTTAATTTATTTTTGTCCCTACAATGAAAATCAATGTGTCCTGGTGATGTTTTAGACACAACTTAATTTCATTGTATGGGCAAAAACCATTAAAACCTTCATTATATGATCTTCATTTGTGATCTGATTCACAGGTTCAAATTTGAAAGTAAATCGCAAATCACTTTTACTAGGGATTTAAAAAGGAAATTAAAAAGTAACAGTAAAATAAAAGTATTATTTCTTATTTTTATCAATGTTAAAAGCAGTTGTGCTGCTTACTGTTTTTGTGGTAACCAATTTTCAGGATTCTTTGAACCTAAAGTCCAAAAGAAAAGCATTTGTTTTAAATGGAAATCTTTTGTAACACTGTAAATGTCTTTGTCAAGTAAATGTCAATTAAACGGATCTTTGCTGATTAAAAGTACTAATTCCTTTCAGTGAAAAAAATCCTGAAACTTTTAAATGCTAGTGTATTTCAATAGGAGTCATTATCATGATTAATCAATTAAATGCATCCTTGCTGATTAAAAGTACTATTTAAAAAAAAAAAAAACTTTTGAATGGTATTGTAGGTATTTTCAGTTGGAATATTACCTTGATAACATCGAAGATGTTTAAAATTCATTTTTAATGCTCTTGGTAAAGTACAACTTTTATATCAAATTTACTCTCTTTTGATCTTTAATTAAAATTGATTTCAACCAGTCTATTGTTGGATTTGCGTTCCCGGTAACATCTCAAATGAACTAACTTAAAGGATTCGTGAGGACATGCCACCCAGTATCAAATGATCTTATAAGACAAAATTACTTTCTGGAAGTGACCGTAGCATGCATTCAATAACTAACTTTTGTATAGAAGCCCCTTTGAGTAGCGTCACCTTCCCATAGTGCCCTTCATGGCCGCAAAAAGGCTGTTTAAATGCCACCAGCCAGACGTCTTTCAACATGCACTTATAGGCTGTGCATTTCTTGCGGAAAACAACAAAACGCTGACATTTCGAGTTAATTCCTCTTTTTTGGCCCGATTTCAAAGAGCGTTTTGCATTAGACCTCTGCGATGGGGGTATTGAGTCATCCCCGCAGTAAGGGGGCACAGGGGAGCATGACCAAGATCCTGGTTTGTGCTCCGCAGCGCTCACACCTGCCACCTCAACTGCTGGTTAATCCCCCACATGCTGGAAGTCATCTGACCACTGGTCTGGTGCTACACTTCCCTTCAATGGCCCTCACTTCAAAAGCACAAGCTCATATGTCAGAGCCCAACTAGTAATACAACACCTCTGGCCCCTACCTTTGCATGCTCAGCTAGCAAAACTCGGCCTGAAAGATGGAACAACTTGGTATGTTGCTGAGGCAGAAGTTTACGAAAGATAGAGTCAATTAATAGTGCAGAAATACACCCACACGGGGCTGTTAGTAGCTTTCAAAAATGCCGAAAACTTAAGCTGTCTAATTCAGAGGTAAAGTGAAAGTAAAGGATGCACATCACAATCCGCTGATTAGCTGATAATTATTTTCATGTTATGGTTGAAATTTTAATTGTTTTTTCTGAATAAATTAATATAACTGCTAAACTAAAGCCAATTATTTTAAAATGTCCAGTATGGAAAATGGAGATTTGCTAAAGATTCCATTTAACAGTGCTATTAAATTATTCGTTTTTATAAAGTTAAAATTTTAGTTGGTAAAAAGCATTTAAATGTAAAAATGGTGGGAGTATCACAATTAAATATCCAATATCATCAATACTGGAACAAATAAATAAAATAGCTTTCAATGCTACCGCCAAATATTTTTTAAAGATATGACTAAAATGAAAGCATTTATATATTTATAATATATTTTATACTATATTCTATTCATTAATTTATCCTTTGGAAAAATATATATATACCATGGTTTGCACAAAATTATTAAGCAGCAAAATCCTTTTCAACATTGATAATAAGAAATGTTTCTTGAGCACAAAATCAGCATATTAGAATGATTTCTGAAGGACCATGTGACACTGAAGACTGCATTATTGGCTGATGAAAATTCATCTTTGCTATCACAGAAATAAACTACATTTTGAAATATATTAAATTAGAAAACAGGTATTTTAACATTTTTACAATGTTACTGTTTTACTGTATTTTTATTAATAAATGCAGCTTTGGTGAGATGTAGTCTTCTTTCAAAACAATTACTGACCCAAACCCTTTTAACAGTGGTGTACATTTTCATATTTTTTGCATATTCTTCCAATCAGTCACATATGAAACTGCCTTGCATCCTTAAGAGTTCTCACATCAAATGCTCTGCATAGAGATGCTCGCTTTCAAGTGGATTTGGCTCCTTATATTGTGAGTAACTGAGCATCAAAACCAGGAAGAATTTAATGTCACCCAACAACGCTCCACCAGATAACAGTTGAAGTGCGGGAAAACTGCTAAACTTGTGTTGTTTTCCGAGAACGATTACTCGGAGTGGTTTCAGTAACCTCCGATAATCTCTTGAAGGTATAAATCGGTCCCACAAGGGTCGTCATTTTCTTTCGGTCACTTCAACAGCTGCAATTAAGACGTACTGTAGTGTGGGGCTTCTGGTTTCAAATAAATAGCTGTGTATTTTTTTCAATTTGGAAATAAGATCTGAAGGATGGACAAATGTTTGGTGAAGCCAATAGGCTATACAGACTGGATCTTAAGAAGGACAGTATGGAAGTCTTGTTTTTCCCTCATCTCTCCCAGAAGTACAGGGATTCCTGTGGATGGCCAGCAAAAGGTTATCAAATGTAAACAGCAGGAGTTGGATTTCAAACCCGTCTGTTTGTACCATGGTGTGAAAACCACAGTGAATGTAGGACTCTCCTGGGTTACTGTTTGCTCATGGTGAAAGACAACCACTGTAGGCTTTTTTGTTTTGCAGTTGAATTTTGCATCTTGGTAAGACAACAAGTTCAGGTGACATGAACGAGAGCTGAGCACATTACTTCTTGGGGCCAGATAAAATGGACTGATTTCTGATTATTATAGCTGAATGCAGAGCTGAGCACAATCCTCTTTGGGAAAATGATTCGAGGACCTTAACACTGCTGCTCACTGCTGAGGTGCTGGGGGAAGGATGTGAGAGCTTTCCTTTGTATTATGTTTCTTTCTCTTAAAAAGTGGAATAAGCTTTTGTGACTGTTTCAAACACGCATTTACATAATTCCCAGTTTAACGCTTCTGAGATTTCATTTCAGATGACTGACACAATATTAGTTTTGGCCAGTGTGATGCAAGTGGGTCATAATCACTGTAATTGTCATTTAATCTGCACCCTAGAGGTTATGATTTGAACAGAATAAGCCACATATGTCCTCACTCATATATCTTGCGGCCAATGAGTGGGGTTCATTTGTGTTTTTGACTACACACATTCTCAACTCAATTCGTTATGGTTTGTTTGAGTGGTAAGGAACAATTTTCTATTAGAGGGTGACTGATACTATTTTTTCTGACCATTAATAATGCTGAAGTGTGATAACCAATAGACTTATTTGTGCATTGTTTTTTTAAATAAAAACATAGTTAAATAATAATAATAATAGTTACAAACTACATATTTTATAACTAATAATAATAATCGCCATGTTTTTAAAAGAAGTCTCTTGTGTTCACCAAGGCTGCATTTAATTGATCAGTAAAAACTGTAATATTTTAAAATATTTTTACAATTCAAAAATAGTTGTTTTCTATTTTAAAATGCAATTGAACTATATATCAACCTTAAAATAAGCACTTATAATTAAAATGTTATTTTTGACTGTGATTGTGCTGCATCATGTATTTTACCTAACTGTATAGAGTTTTCAGTATAATACCAAAATGTAGCCTGAATAAACATGGAAGGTTTATTGCCAAGCAGCAGTCGTTTTCTAGTCGATAGCCATTCTATTCCACTCACAATGAGTTTTTTACTTATTTACCATCTATTGAAACTGTTTATACTAGAACTTATCTTCCTCTAATAATTTCCAATTATTTTATTTCCTCTGCAAAGCAGAAGAACAAACGTTATAAATAAAACCATAAGCGAGAGAGATTTCAAAGTTTATGCAAGCAGAATTTTTCCAAAATTGAGCAAGAAGTCAATATTTCTGCAGGGTAATCTTTGAAAATATGTAGTCCTGCATTTAGAAGGAAACTGTCCAGCCTGGTTACATTGGATCGTTTAATCTGACCTGCTGAAAGCAACACCAGCCTGACAGGGTGGAGAAGGGTTCAGATCAAGCGGCAACCTTCCGGCCTCTCTTGTGAAATCAACACGGAAGTGACTAAAACTGCAATTCATCGACTGGCCGCTAGAGACTGGCTCCAAAAGGGAGTCAGTCCCATAGACTTCCCATGTTAAAATGCCCAACTTTACAGCAGAAAAAATGTGTTTACAGTCTGGTACAAAAAGTGGTTTTGGTCTATATAGTTAATTTTGCTTTTCATGACAACTGTGAGGGGGGTGAATTTTTTTTATAACTCATCCGTTTAAATGATATTAAGCCTTAAAGTTCTGCATAATTAATGGTGTGGCCACTTGAGTGAGAAATGGATTGCCGCTGCTGTCACTGCTGTCGAGCTAGGTGCACTGTAAAAAAAAAATCTGTAGTTTATCAAAGTAATTTTGGCAGCTGTGGTTGCCAGAATAATTTGGTAAAAAATACAGAAAAACTGTAAACACATTTACGGCCAAAAACGGCAAATTTTACAGTATAAAACTGTAATTTACAAACAAGAAAATTTGAATGTAAACCAGTTAATTCAACAATGCACACTGCTATTAAGATCTGTTTTGTACCTTTAACATACTGGCAACCACCATAATAGTGCAGGTGGTAAAAGAGAAAGCCACATTTCTTCTTCTTCAAGTAGCTTCGCCACAAGCAGAAGTTTATACTAATATATAGAAGGTGCACAGATTCATTCATGCAAACACAAAACACCATCATAGTAACACACATGATACTTAAATAATGCATTAAACTTTCATTAAACAACAGAAGATGTAACAGAAAGCCCAAATATACACTACTATAACAAACTATTAAAAACCATGATTATTTAAACACAATCCTTTCAAATGTGGAGTTGTCATGCAGGGAATTCTGGGGGTGTCAGTTTACAGTTTTTTGACTGTAAATTATACATTTATTTGTTGTTTTTACTTCTAAAAACTGTAAAATGAAATTTTCCCTGTATATAGTATGGGAACTTACTGTTAACCTATTAACAGTTTTTTTCCGTATATCGTACGGAACTTACTGTAACCTATTAACGTGTTTACAAAATTTTTTACAGTGTAAAATTACCTTTTTTTACAGTGTGGGTGTGGTTTCAGCTCCTGCCTCTTTGCCCATTTTCGATTATCCGGGAGTGACGTGCGGTGACGCGCTGCCAAGATGGTGACAGCCCGCTCCGCCCACTTTGAGCTTCAAAAACGGTCTTCAGAAACCTACGGGTGACGTCACGGACACTACGTCCATGTTTTTATACAGTCTATGGTTCAGATGCTTCTCTGACTGCCTGTGTTTACAGAAGAGCCGGATCTTTGTGAGGGGAATAGGAACTGGTTGAGCTCTTTGGCCTCGGATCATCCTGGAGGATTCAGTGTGGAGGTCAACTGGTGGGCATGTTTGTTTCAGTTGGCTTCACGCTTCTTTTGTGCCAGTTTTAGGAGATGTGAGACTCATTTAAGCACATTGCACATATTTCTTATTCGGTTTGTGAGGCAAAAAGTTTTTTCCGGTGTGTGTTTTCGGTGCAAACGAATGCATAAAGTCTTGTCAAGTGTTTTTTATACTTCAGTTTGGTCTACTTTGGTTTAACTGACACCATATCACTGTCTATTTCCCACTCTGTGTCTCCTTCCTCTTTGTGTCTTGCCAGACCGTCTGAATTTATTAATGGATCCAACCGGAACTGAAGACTAAAGTTTCTCTTTACCAACAAACAAATTTGTCTTTGTGTGTGAGTCACTTCGGCTCTCCTCCCTCTCCCGGATTGTGGAGGAGAAAACAAAATGCCGCAATGAAACAAAGGAGACATGCAGCTCCATGACTCCCAAGTGCAGCCCTGGGGCGTTTGCGATGATACAGGAAAGCAAATACTATTTTCTCGTGGAGCAATGATTTCCGTTCTAATTTTGGATGAGCGTAATACACTGTCAGGAGCAAATAAAGATCTTTTTTTAAACAACGAGCTCGCTATTTCTGGCACACTGGTTATAGAGTAACCTCAAATGGGATTTAGATTCATGAAGCGTGTCATTTTCGCAGGAAATTCGTGTCAGGAAAAGCGGTTTCCACTCCTGTCAGAATAATGCACAGTAGGCAATCTGAGATTGCTGAAATTTTGACCGTCCCCCATTACTCAAAAGTTCACTGTCTTCTGCGCCTCGCAGAGTGCGATTTAGAGTGTGGTTGTAAAGAGAGATTGATAAGTTTGTTTCTGTGTGGGACCATGTGTTTGGGCAGCCATGGACGTGTTGTTTTTTTCACGTGGCAGGGAGAAGCTTTTCTATTTGTCTCATAGAGGCCGTGCGATATTGTCTCTATCAGAGAAGGTGACCTAAGCCTCTCTAAGAACATAAAAGGTTTAGCCAAAGGAGCTCATATGTCAAGACTATTCTTCTGCTGATCTCTTTCCCCTTCCAGGACACAACCCTTTCCTGGGGCGGTGGGGGTCACAGTGCAATTTTTGTTATTATGGTGTGAATTACGCTTCTCACTGTAGTGAGAATGTAAACCTTCTTGACGTTTGATAATGTCCCATGTGTTCGATTCATGCTACTGTTTACCTGCATTATCTTTTTGGGAGTTTGCTTAATATAAGTCTTTATCGTGTTTCATAATTTCATAATTTATTGCACTCATGCAAATGTGGATCATATTGGTTGGCATATAGGAAAAGCCACCCTGTTTTCTGTTTTCTCTGTTTTCTAATTAAAGAATCTAGTTAATCTTATTTTGAATGATGGATCCATGTATGTTTCATTTTTAAACAAAATTTTGATAAATGTTTATCTTCTGGAAGAACGTCAAACTTGATGGTGACACATCCTGGACTTTTCCATCGATTTGGTTTGCCTCAACCCCGTCCCTCCTCAAGCGATTGCAAGCTTGAATTAATTTTTAAATGCAGTGCCCACGTCTCAAAATCCTGATAAGAACTGATTATTAGAACCAAGTTCCTGTCCTATATTTGTATTTTTCGATCTGTTTCATCACAACTTTAAATCCAATATATCTGTAGTTTTTCCTTGTAGATGTTCCTTTGATTATTTATATTATTAATTAATCAAACAAACATGGCCTGTGTGTATATGAAAAAATGCATGAGAACAATTTGACAGAATGTAGCTAAATCGAATGATAGTTTACAACAACAACAAAAAACAGCTTAAATAGCTATTTGGCTATTGGCTGATAATGAACCTGACCAATAGGCTGTGTGGCCTAAGTGACATCAGATGAAAAGGACAGTTGTTTCATGTTAAACAGGGAGAGCAGGTTATTTTGTGTTGATTAAACTTTATGAAACTACAGTTATTTAAAAGAAAGTAAAAAGAGTCAGGTTGGATGTCATGTTGACTTTTAACAAGGAAAAATAACCAGCAGCATCATTAACATGAAGTGGCAACACAGTCTGTCTTAATTCTAGGAGTGCTACAGTGTCCGAGGTTTAACTCAGCAGATCCTTTTCTAAGCAGTTGTAAATTAAGAGCATCCTCAGAGATTATATTTCTACTGTCCCTTGCTCATTACAAATGACAATAGATATATTTGACTCACTTGAGGTCAATCAGTTTTTTTATAGGTGTCTGACCACCTTAATTAAGCTTGACCCTAGAGGTGTGCTTTGTTGAAAAGACGATTTGATTATGCTCTGATATTAATTTCTAAAATGTAATAAACATTATTAAAGAACCCTTTAAAAGTTATGTTTTGATCATATTAGTCTAAGTGTACTTTTCTGTCTTTTCCTTTCCAGTCTGTGGTCCTCACATTGATATCCGCAATGACATCAGTGAGTTCAAGAAGCTGGAGAACTGCACGGTGGTGGAAGGCTACCTTCAGATCCTCCTCATTGGAGACAAGAACAACAACCTCAACCAGGAGCACTTTCGCACCCTGTCCTTCCCCAAGTTGACCATGGTCACCGACTACCTTCTCCTGTTTCGAGTCTCCGGCCTGGATAGCCTCAGCGTGCTCTTCCCCAACCTCAGTGTCATCCGAGGACGCAACCTGTTCTACAACTACGCCCTGGTCATCTTCGAAATGACCAGCCTGAAAGATATCGGCCTCTACAACCTGAGGAACATCACCAGAGGCGCTATCAGAATCGAAAAGAACCCGGAGCTGTGCTACTTGGATGCAGTGGACTGGTCACTCATTATGGATGCAGAGTTTAACAACTACATCGCTGGGAACAAGCAATCCAAAGAATGCGGTGATGTTTGTCCAGGTATCATGGAGGATAGCCCGCAGTGCATTAGGACCAGCTTCAATGACAACTACAGCTACCGCTGCTGGACCTCAAACGACTGCCAGAAAGGTAAGAACCTGCCAACCATACTTGATCTAGCTAATGTTTGATTTATTTCAGCTTTTATTTCTGATGAATTTACATCTGCTGGCATTTAGCATACCGTTCGTTCCTTCACATGGGATTTGAATGAATGGTGAAACTGATTGAGGCTTAGATAGCATAAGATAAAGCTAAGTTTAGCTAAACCGATGGAGGGATACTGTTTGCTTTGCTTGGGAACTGGAGATCTTTCTCTTTGGCAGAGTCTTGTCAGGTAAATATTTGGTTAGTGTAATCTATGTTGTGTTGAGAGAGTAATGACTAGACTGTCCACCAGTTCATCAAAGGCATTGACAATAGCTGAAGATGGAGGGTCCTGAAGACAAAACAAAGATTTCTGTGACCTAAGGTGATGTTCTGGAAGGAGCTCTACGATAAATCCATCCATAAAATGTTATTTTTGAACCCTAAATTATGTGTAACTGCACTCTTGAATCTCACCATTTTCTGTTTGACTGCTGTTGAATTTGGCTGATTTATGTACTTTTGGATTTATACTAGTGATGGATTGATGTAATTTGACCATAGGTTTGAGGCTCTTCTATGGCTTATTGTGCAGCAGTGGTATATATTAGCCAGGGTGATTATTTGGCAATTTTGATCAGTAGATAGTAAATAATTTCTGTTTTCAATGTTTTTTAGGTGACGTTTTAGTAAATTTGGGGTAAAATAAGTTTTTTTTTTTGTCCCACCAAGTTTGTTTATTTATATTGACTGTTGCAAAATCCATAGTGGTCGGTATATATATATATGTGTGTGTGTAGGGCTGGGTATCGTGTTCGATACTTTTTAGGCACCGACCAAATTGCCTCGATACTATCGAGTATCGAAAAACGTCTCGTCGTTCGGTACCAAATTTCGATACCTAAGGGGTTAATCTCATCAGCGTCAGTAAGGCGCAGATCGATCAGTGTTTGACATCCGCGAGAGCGATGCGAAACGTATGGAGCAGTCTGCTCGTGGTATCTTACTATAGCCTAATACACCGATAGGTCTGCACAGTCGGTCCGCGACTGTAACACTCAGAGATGTGGCTCACACGTGAGTATTTATTGTGAATGCGTCCCAGCCCCCATAGATTTAAGGCTACATTTACACTGGTGCGTTTTTTGTTTTAAAATGAAAACGATCCTCGTCGTACTGACGTTTCAAGCCGGCTTTCCACTATCTCAGACAAACGACAAGCGACAGACCGGTCATCCATTTCCAATGGAGAGTAGCACGGGAACTGTGTAGAGTTTCAATCATATGAAGATGTCCGTTCATACTACAAGACCGAAAGCGCGTGTTATGTGACCATTCATGCACACTGTAGCATCATGCTACATAAGACCAGGGTTTAAATTGGGCCGGGCCATCTGGGGCTGAACCCCGGCACTTATAGACTCCAGGGCTTGACATTAACACTTCATTAACGCCAGACAAGTAACATTAAAACATCAGTAAACAAAAATAACTATGTAAACACCAAAACACAATATTAATCAGATTTTCTTACATTTAGAGTAAGTGGCGAATAGTGGGTCTATAAAAGTATCAGAAGCTAGGGACAGAATAGGTTGCGCTGCTGAGGCGATGGCTCCCGCACATCTCAAGGAGAAATAAAAGCGCAACACTCAAGAAATCCAGCATCTGAGGGGGGGTTTGTTTTTTAAAAAATTTGTTTTCCAAAATGGAAAGTTTATATCTTAAATTACAGTAGTGATGGCAAACCACACACAAGTTTTCACAATGACAACGTTTAAAAGTTCTATAACAAGTTCAATAAGCAAATACAATAAGATTTATCCGTGTTTTGAACGATCGGTGGAGTCAGTTTCATTAGCCCATGGCATAAACCATCTGATGGATTGCCGTTGAACGACTCGTGGGGACTGAATGACTCAATGACTCACTCATTAAACGCTCGCTACTGGCATCTACTGGCATTTTAATTTAGTTGAAAAGTATCATTTTCACCATAATTTCTTGTTTGTATATTAAAAAAAAATATTTAAAATAATCTCAATTATTTAATGCAGTTGTATTTTTCAGTATCAATTAAATTTATAGATCAAATGTAAGAATTTGAAATGAAAGTATTAATAAGATTAGTGGGAATAGAATAAATCATTTGCACAAAAAACAAAACACACACACACACCAAACACACACATATTCTATAGTATACACAGTGGTGTGAAGAAAGTGTGGGCCCCCCCCTTCCTATTTTTTTTATTTTTTGCATATTTGTCACTTAAAATATTTAGATCATCAAACTAATTTTAATATTACACAGAGATAATGCAAGTAAATGCAAAATGCATTTTTTAAATGATGATTTCTTTTATTAAGCGAAAAAAGCTGTCCAAACCTACGTGGCCCTATGTGAAAAATTATTTGCCCCTCCTCTTAAATCATGAAAGAACTGCAATTAACCACATTATTTTAGAAAGCTGAGTAAATTTCACTAGCCACACCCAGGCCTGATTATGCCAGACCTGTTGAATCAAGAAATCACGTAAATAGAACCTGTCTGACAAATTAAAGCATGCTTAAAGAGCAACACATCACGCCACGATCTAAAGAAATTCAAGAACAGATGAGAATCAAAAGAGTTGACATGTATCAGTCTGGAAAGGAATATAAAGCCATTTCTAAGGCTTTGGGAATCCAGCGAACCACATTCAGAGCCATTATCCACAAATGGAGAAAAATTGGAACAGTGGTGAACCTTCCCAGGAATAGCCGGCCAACCAAAATTATTCCAAGAGCACAACAACGACTCATCCAAGAGGTCAAAAAAGAACCCAGAACAACATCTAAAGAAATGCAGGCCTCACTGCATCAGTTAAGGTCAGTGTTCATGAGTCAACAATAAGAAAGAGACTGGGCAAAAAAACAGCATCCATGGGAGAGTTCCAAAGCAAAAACCACTGCTGACCAAAAAGAACACAAAAAATCTCTCATTTGCCAAAAAATATCTTAATTATCCCCAATACTTTTGGGCAAATATTCTGTGGACTAATGAGACAAAACATGAACTTTTTGGAAGGTGTGTGTCCCACATCTGGCGTAAATCCAACACAGCATTTCATAAAAAGAACACCATACCAACAGTCAAACATGGTGGTGGTACTGTGATCTGGGGCTGCTTTGCAGCTTCAGGACCTGGAAAACTTGCCATAATTGACGGAACCATGAAATTCTGCACTCTATCAGAAAATCCTAAAGGAGAATGTCCGGCAGTCAGTTTGTGACCTCAAGCGCACTTGGGTTATGCAGCAGGACAATGATCCAAAACACAACAGCAAGTCCACCTCTGAATGGCTCAAAAAAAACTAAATTAAGGTTTTGGAGTGGCCAAATCAAATCCGACTTAAATCCGATTGAGATGCTTAAACGGTCCATTCATGCTCGAAAACACTCCAATGTGGCTGAATTAAAACAATTCTACAAAGAAGAGTGGGCCAAAATTCATCCACAGCAATGTGAGAGACTCATTGCCAGTTATCGCAAACACTTGATTGCAGTTTTTGCTGCAAAGCGTGGCACAACCAGTTAGTAGATTAGGGGGTCACTTACTTTTTCACGTTAGGGCCAGGCCCCCCCCCCCCCCCCCCCCCCCCCCCCTCCCCTCCCCCACCACCCCCCCCCCCCCCCCCCCCCCCCCCCCTGAAAGGGTGGGGGGGGGGGTGGTTTGACAGCTTTTTCCCTTATAAAAAAATAATCATTTAAAAACGAATTTTGTAGTTACTTGCACTTGATCTTTTGTGTAACACTTAAATGTGGTTGATGATCTGAATCTTTTTGAAGTGTGACACATATGCAAAAACTGTAAAAAAACAGGAAGGGGGCCTCAAGTTTTTGTAATAACTTCCGATTGCAGTGTGTGTTTTGGCCATGTATTGTTGATTAAATTAAATATATTATAAAGCAGTGATCAGGAATTAGAGAGCACAGGCAGACAGCGTTAGAAACTGCTAATGCTTATCAGTAAATCAGTAGAAAATGAATAGAAATGACTATTCTGTCTGAGCTAGGTGATTCTGTTACACGCTCTAGTGTAAATGTAGCTAACAGATGTGTAAACTGAAGACCATTTGAGATTTATTAAAATTATTTGCACTGATTTATTGTTTGTTACATTTTGTTCCTTTGTGCAGTGGCTTTGAGTTTGTATAAACATCAACAAGCTGGAAAATAAAACCAAAGGGTTTTATTTAGATAATGTAATCTTGTTAAACCTCCCTGGGTGGGGGGAAAGTTCTAAAATGTATCGAAAAAGTACGTATAGGAACCGGTTTCGGTATCGATATCGAACATTTTTGAACGATACCCAGCCCTGTGTGTGTGTATATATATGTATGTATGAATGATGTGGTTCCTATACACCTTATTTTTAGTAGTTTGTTTTTTTTACTTTCTTTTTTGCCTTTTTAATATTGTGATTTATAGTTTGCCGAATTCTGTATATTTTTTTTTTTTTTTTTTTTTTTTTTTTTTTTATTTGGGGTTATTTTGAGGATGTCAGTTTGGTTAGATATTCCAATAGTGCTTTGATGCCCTAAATGGCCCTTTCTTGTGGATAGGGTCAATAGAATGTGAGAAAACCACCTGGCTGGGGCCAAAATATCTTCTATGATTTCTTATCTCTGTAGTCATGAGGTCAGAAGATATGAATGCCAGTGTGTCCCCTACATCTGACCGGGAATGCCTGGGAAAGTGAACTACCCCGTTATGAATGTTTGCTCCCTCTTCCTCTCCCAAGCACACAAGAATGGTGGGAAAAACATAATGGATGAGAACACTACAGCGCTCTCCCACAGTCCCACCCCTGGCCTTCAAGAGACCTGCAGACCGTGCAAGTCCCAGGCTCAGAGAAGCCGTCGCAGAGCTGCCCTCCCTCCCCTTTCCCTCCGCCTGAAAACAAACAGAGGAAATCAACCCTCCTCAGAAACGTGCTCTGTTATAGCTGGATTGTTTGTTTGTTGCTGATGGAATTCTTTGAATCTGACAATCAGGAGAAGGACACAGAGGTGACGTGCTGCTACCCTACTGGGATATTTGATCCACAGCAGTGGGCGACTCATCGTGAGTGTCCTTTTTTTTCCAATGACTCTCCTTTGCGCTGCTGATACAGTCTCTTCTCGACAATCCCGCCCACATCGTGTCAGCACTTGCTCCTCTGCACACCTGTTCAGTATGGTAATCTTGTGTCTGAATGCCGTGTTTTTGCCTATGCAGAGGTGGGGAGGTGTGAGTCACCTGTATCCAAGGCTCAAACAGCCGAACAAAGAGGTAGTCACAGCAGAAAGGATGTACTAATGGTCCAACTGATTGATCTGTGTTCTCCAAAGAACTTACTGGAACAAGCAGTGGGCTGCCACCTGTCCGATTGTGTACACTTCCCATCAATGTTTCCACATGGAGCTACAAAGGAATCAACAATTTGTCTACAAAACCCCAGCATTTTCTTACTGTCGCCAGCTTGCCTTGTTCTTGAGGTGTAAATGTTGAATGGTGAAAAAGATTGAACCTCATGAGAGGTAATGACAAGGATAGATGAGGGAACTTAGGGGCGTACTGTATAAACTTCCTCCACTGAGTTGTTTTGTCGTGTTGAGGATGACGCAAAGCTGGTTTCAAACACACTTAAAGTCAACATGAACTCTAAATGGACAGTTTATTTTATTTATTTATAAAACCGTTGAGGGTTGACGGTATAAAAACAGTGCGTGCTGACATGTATTTGTTTGTCATCGTATTCTATATGTTGTTGCCTTATTAATAAAAATATGCTATACATTTTAAAATCCATGTATTTAAATTTATGTAAAAAAACCATATATATAAAGAATCAGGAAGGTTTTTAATTGAAGATTTTATAATACAAATAGCAATGTGTAACCTTTTACCATATTTAGTGCAACACTTTTATTTGTTCCCCACAAAATATTGTTTTTCACTAAATGTTTGGATTTCTAAAATGATTGTGCACTGATTTTTCTAGAATAACTTTTGCTGCCGAATTATCCACTAACCTAGTTTATGATACATTTTTGTCATAGATTATAAATATACATAGGCCTATAATTTTTTTATTTTGTTTTTGATTTTTCTTTTTAATGAAGTAGTCTGTATCTAGTAGATTGTGAAAGAATGATTATCAGTTCCACACACAGAGATATAAAATTCTACATTTATTTAAACGAGGGAAAAAAACTTCACTGGTATCGGATCCATATCGGGTATCGGCCAATACTGAACCCTAGGTATCGGAAGCGAAAAAGGCGGATCGGAGCATCCCTAATGTAAATGTAATGAATGAATTCATTCATTCATTTTGGCGGATGTCAACAAGCCCTCATTTATGCCAACTTATTTTTCAACCACCTTACATATAGAAACCACTTTTCACAATCAAATCCTGCCAAAGTCCTGCCTTACTTTTTTTCCCCCAATGCAAATCCTTTTACACTGAAATGGTTCACATTACTGAATAAAAGTGGGTTGTGAAGACTGATTCATGTTGACTTGGAGCTTGAAGGTTTTCAAAAAAGTTGAGGCTATTCTTGTAGAAACTAATTCTACAGTGGAGGAGAATAAGAATGAGTCGTGGGTGATGGAGGCAAGTGATGCCTGACCTGTGAGCATATGTTTTTGCTTTGAACCAGTACTTTCTAATGATTTAGTCACAACGATTCACAAATCACAGAGAATTCTGTGTGACTTGATGGTGGCTTAGCCTCTCCGTGTCACTCGTTGCAGCCCGTCTGGCTCTCTGTGGAGGACAGTCTTCTCCACCCTTCGGCATAATTGCCTTGTTTTTCTTGTGCACAGATGCTTTTTCAAGGGCACGCAGTGGTTTTGTAGTCAATTTGGATCAGTCCTCTCTCTCTCTAATTACTGCACCAAGGGTTGCTGTCAGCGACCAATCAGCGATCAGCTCTTGCGTATGTGCGCGAGACTCTGCGTGTTTGTTATGAGATGAGGGTGTCCACAGCAGCACAATTGTTTGCTTTTTTCTGAAATGTAAGACCATTGAAGCATTCCTTGCCTGTTCTTGCATGCACTTGTTACCGTCACCTCTGTGTATGTGTGTGTCTGGAGTCTATGGACTTTCCATTTGTAATGCAATTTCCATTTGCAGTGTTTGTCTTCACGCTGACTGGATATGTATGTTTGCTATCCTGCTTATGACTTGGATAATCTAGCTCTGGTGATAAGGAAATGGATTTTGATTTCATTCAGGAATAAACTTATTCAAAGTGGATGTGAAAAGTAGTTGAGTTTTTTTTATAATGTCGTGAATAATTCAATCTGGCCTTTGAATACACAAAGCAATTCAGTTGGCTGAAAGAACTTTTAATTGGAAATCCTACAAAATTAATTTAAGCTATATGGCATATAAACTGTTATTATGACCATTATTGTTTATTATTGTATGTAACCAAAGCTGTGGAATCCGTGTGTCATTCATTCAGTTTTTTATTTATTAATATTGCAAGTAGAAAAATGGCTCCTTTTAATTTTTTCATTTATTTTCCCCAAAAAACGAAAAAGTAGAATTCAGCTTCATTTTTCGTTCAGGGGTAGAAAAATAAATAAACAGCTTGAATATTCGATTTAAACACCCCTTTCTGCTGATTGGTCAGCTGAAGATCAAACAAGTATCTTTTTACATCAACTCAATTTAAAAAAGTTTATCAAATGGTATGTCAGAATCAGAATCAGAAGAGCTTTATTACCAAGTATGTTTACACACACAAGGAATTTGACTTGACGACAGGAGCTTCCAGTGTAGAAGAAAGTAAAAACTAGTGCAGACATACTGTAGGTAGACCACACGAACCTAGGAAAAAGACACAGTAGGGTGTAATACAACACAGACATACTCACACCACAAAAATAGAAAAATGAATAATGTACTATTCTATCAGAAATAGGAGTATAGAAAAATGTAATTGTTAGATAAATTGACAGTATGTTTTAGTGTGCAGATATGTTATTACAAGTGTCAGTGTAATCTAAATATCTATGTTAGTTTGTGCATGGACATGTTGTATAATTATGAAAGATTAATTGTTAAGACTGAGTATAGCCTGTGGGAAAAAACTGTTCTTGTGCCTGGCTCTTCTGGTGGTCAGTGCTCTGTAGCGCCGGTCAGAAGGCAACAGTTTGAAGAGAGAGTGTGCTGGGTGTGAGGGGTCCAAGTTGATTTTTTTAGCCCTTTTCCTCACTATTGAGATGTAAAGATCTTGGAGGCTGGGTAGAGGGGCACCGATAATCCTCTCAGCATTCCTGACTGTCCGTTGTAGTCTCTTGGTGTATGATTTGGTTGCTGAACCAAACCAGACAGTTATGGATGAACACAGGACAGACTCAATGATAGCAGAGTAGAACTGTTTCAGCAGCTCCTGTGGCAGGTTGAACTACCTCAGCTGGCGAAGAAAGTACAACCTATGCTGGGCCTTTTTCACAATGGAGTCAAAGTGAGTGTCCCACTTCAGGTCCTGAGAAATAGTGGTGCCCAGGAACCTGAATGAATCCACTGCAGCCACAGTGCTGTCCATAATGGTGAGTGAAGGGAGAGCAGGGGGGTTCCTCCTGAAATCCACAGTCATCTCCACAGTTTTGAGCGTGTTAAGCTCCAGGTTGTAAAGACTGCACCAGACAGCCAGCTCTTTAACCTCCTGTCTGTAAGCAGAATCGTCACCGTCCTAAATGAGGCCGATGACTGTGGTGTCGTCTGCAAACTTCAAGAACTTGACAGAGGGGTCTTTAGAGGTGCAATCATTCGTGTAGAGAGAGAAGAGCAGAGGGGAGAGTACACATCCCTGGGGGGCACCAGTGCTGATGGTGATAGTCCTGGATGTGAGTTTGCCCAGCCTCACTAGCTGCTGCCTGTCTGTCAGGAAGCTGGTGATCCACTGACAGATGGAGGTGGGCACGGAGAGCTGGGTGAGTTTGTCTGAGAGAAGGTCAGGCATGATGGTATTGAAGGCAGAACTGAAGTCCACAAATAGGATCCTTGCGTAATTCCCAGGTCTGTCGAGGTGTTGCAGGATGTAATGCAGTCCCATGTTGACTGCATCATCCAAAGACCTGTTTGCTCTGTAGGCAAACTAAAGAGGATCCAGCAAGGTTTGGGATGTCTTTAAGGTAGGCCAGCGACAGTTTCAAGCTGGACTTCATGACCAGAGTGAGGACGACAGGTCTGTAGCGTTAAGTCCGTGATTTGGGCTTGTTTGGGGACGGAATGATGGTGGAAGGTTGAAAGCAGCAGGGAAATAACACAGCTCAATGAATGTTGAAGATCTGTGTGGAGATGGGGGCCAGCTGGTCAGCACAGACTTTTAGACAGGCAGGTGAAACACCATCTGGGCCAGAAGCTTTTTCTAGATTTGTGCTTCCTGAAGACCCGGTTCACATCCTCTATACAGACCTTAAGCACAGGTTGAATGGGGGGGGAGGGAGGGAGGGGGGTTGCAGAGGTGGCAGGTGAATGTGTGAAGTGCAGATCAGACCGGATGGGGGGTGGTAGACGATCCTTTCCAAATCTGCTGTAAAACACATTCAGATCATCAGCCAGTTGTTGATTCTCCGCAAGCTGTGGGGGTGGTGTCTTGTACATGGTGATGTTCCCCAGACCAGTCCATACTGACGCTGGATCATTTTCTGAAAGCTCTTTTCTCAGCTTTTCAGAGTAGCTTTTTATAGCCACTCTGATCTCCTTTGTTAGTCTGTTCCTGGCCTGGTTATACAAGATTTTATCCCCACTTCTGTAAGCATCCTCTTTGGCGTGACGAAGCTGTTTGAGTTTTCCAGTAAACCACGGTTTATCATTAAATGATAAGAATGTCCTGGTAGGAAGGCACATATCTTCACAGAAACTGATATATGAAGTTACAGTCTCTGTGAGCTCGTCCAGATCGGTGGCAGCGGCTTCAAGAGCTCCAATCAAGTTGAGGTCAAAACAAGCTTGTAAATCCAGCTCTGCTTCATTAGTCCATCTCATTACAGTCTTTATTATAGGTTTAGCTGATTTCAGCTTCTACCTGTAGGTCAGTATAAGATTAACCAAACAGTGATCAGAGAGCCCCAAAGCTGCTCGTGGGACAGAGTGATATGCATCCTTTATTGCTGTGTAACAGTGATCCAAAATAGTGCTGTCTCTGGTGGGACACGTAATGTGCTGCTTGTATTTTGGCAGTTCACGAGAGAGATTTGATTTGTTAAAATCTCCAAGAATGATTAAAATAGAGTCTGGGTACCTTTGCTCCATTTCAGTTATTTCTTCGGCCAGCTGTTGCATCGCAGCGCTCACGCACTCGTCCGGAGGCACGTACACATTCACAAGAACGAAAGAGGAAAACTCCCGCGGTGAGTAGAAAGGTTTACAGTTTATGAAAAGTGCCTCTAAGTTAGGACAGCATACACTTTTCAGCGTTGTTACATCTGAACACCAACTTTCGTTGATGTAGAAACACAATCCACCACCTCTGGTTTTCCCCGTTAACTCCGCGATGCGATCCGCTCTGAACAGCTGGTAGCCCGGCAGATGAAGCGCGTTGTCCGGAATGGCTTCACTCAGCCAGGTTTCACTGAAGCACAGTGCAGCAGAGTTTGAAAAGTCCTTGTTGGTGCGGGTGAGGAGAAGAAGTTCATCCGTTTTGTTAGGAAGGGAACGGACATTCGCGAGATGAATGCTTGGGAGCGCAGTCCGAAAGCTGCGCGCGCGGGGCTTCACCAGGGCGCCGGCGCGTTTCCTTCTTCTGCGTCTGCACGCGCGTTTGAACAACACCGCTGTACCTCCGACTAGAATGTCCAACAAAACGTCCGAATAACGTCCGAATAATCAAAACCGGAAAAATATTGTTTGGGGTGTGCTGCTTAATGTTAAGGAGTTCGTCTCTGGTAAAACTTATAGAAGAAGAATGACAAAACACAGAACAAACAAACAAAAACAATAGAAGAATTGCGGAGCTCAGCGTCCTTGCTGCCATTTGCGGCGCCATGCTGATGTTTGCACTTGTATGTAAATGATTTATTCTGATTGCCTATCCATTATCTCATTTTTTAAAAATGTTTATTGATTTTAATGTTTTATTTTTTTTATTTAAATAATTTTTAGAAACTCATTTTACTATAATGCTGACACCAAGATGACAATGTTGTTGTAAAGTCTAAACAGAGCCCCTGGTGGTGACTGTAGGTATGATTAGTGCTATGGTTGTAGTGTAAGTCTGTGTGTGTCTGTTCTTTGTCTTCGGAAAAGTTTTGCAATGCCAGGTTGGTTGATGGCGGGAATAGGAGAGGGGAACTGTAGGGAAGAGGCATCCAATGGACGTTCCCAGGTCCATGTGAGGCAAAGTGTTGAGGAGAAATGTCACAGAAATGTCAAGTGTACAAGCACAAAAACAAGACTCCTCAGTGAGGGGGAGTGAACCGTCAGCCCTCCTTAATCTCCTCCCTCCTGCCCGCCTACCTCTCCTCCCTTCCCACTTATTTTGTTTGTTGTTTTTTTTTTTCTTTACGGCCTCTCTCAACTAGGGATATGCCGGTATCAAATTTTCATGTTGCGATTAATTGATAATGCTTTTATCACGTATACAGTATTATCACAGTATTAAAATTTAGCTGCAAAAAAGTGCTGTCATAATACAGTATAACAGGTTTAATAACATTTTTCTTATAACAAAAATAACTGAACATTTAACTATAATAAAGCAATACACAAAAAAATTTATAAAGTTAAAAATTGTACACAGATTAAAGTGCAAAAGAATGATAAAGAACAATAGGTAACACCTTACAATAAGGTCTCATTAGTTAACCTCAGTTAATGCATTAACATTAACAATGAACAATAGCTACACTGGCTACAGAAGTTATTAATCTTTGTTTAAAAAAAAAAATACAAGTCTTAGTTCATGTTAGCTCATTAAATAACACAGTTGCAAATTTCGATTTTAACAATGTGTTATTAAATATTGGAATTACCTAAGACAGGGGAAGGCAAGTTCGGTCCTAGAGAGCCGCAGTCCTGCAGAGTTCAGCTCCAACCCTAATCAAACACACCTGAACAAGCTAATCGATGTCTTCAGGATTTCTAAGGCTATTAGGCAGGGAGTTTTGTTTTCAGGGTGGGAGGCTGACTCTGCAGGACCGAACTTGCCTACCCCTGCCCTAAGATTAATAAATGTTTAGAAGAATCTTTCATTGGCAGTTTATGTTAACTAATGAAGCCCGAATCAAAACACTTTCAAACAATATCTAGGGCATGTTTTGGTCCAGATTAAAATGTAAAAAAGTTTGAAAATAAATAGCCTATTAAGTCTAAATATTAAGGTATTTGGCACTGTGATGAACACCATATCAAATTTTTTTTTTTTTTTACACACTCGAATGGTGTTTAAATCATTTAAAAAACCTTTCAGAAACAGAAAAGATGTTTGTTTACGTGGTTTCCGGGGTGGGGTACACAGCTGCATTATGTTTAGGTGCCATCTACTGTCAAGGAGTGAATGTGTTTCATTTCAGAGCGTCTCTCATAGTTCCCGCCCATTGGGCTTCCCATGCTTGTTTCATCAGAGTTGGCACCGGTCTGCTATGAGCAGCCATACAGCGTCGGGTGTGCATTGTGACCAGTGGATGGGAAAGGTATTCTTAAAATGCATTCAAAATTCTGAATAATTTGTTATACTTATTCTCTGTATTTTGAAGTGACCAAGATGAAAACCACAGATGATGATAGTCAGTATGTAACTACATGTCTCTCTCAAAGTTTTAGGCCATTTCCTCTCTTATCTATCTATCTCTCTCTCTAATATCTCGCTCTCTCTCTCTCTCTATCTCTCTCTCTCTCCTCTCTCTCACGGGGCTCTTATCACGGGGCTGTAACAGCTCTAGCCGTTAGATAGCTCTACTTACTGTTTACACTCCTGGCCCCACTGCCCACCTGCCTGTTACTCTAGTGACCCATCCAGTTGTTTGTTCGCTTGTGACCTTGCTGCATTCATGTTGTTGTTTTGGTGTGTGCTCTGTGTGTGTGTGTGTGTGTGTGTGAGGGTTTCGTGACTGCACCTACTCTGTGGTCTGATCTGAATGGGCCCCTCAGGTCACTCTGATCCAGACAAGCATGTCTTCCCTCCCCTGAAAAACACGCTTGCATACCCCAGACGGGGGAGGGGAGGGGGAGAGGATTGTTGGATAATGGGGTCTGAGCCCCCTGGGCTTCAGGGCTGCTATACAACCCCAAACAACAACGCAGGCTCCTGTTGTTGTCCCGAAGCCTAGCTGATTTGTCTGATCAAACATTTTTGAATCCTCTATGGCTCACATACCTGGGATTGTTCGCATTCCTCAGCTGTGTCACATAATGTGCAGATTGCAGCTTTCCTGTGTAAAGCGCAGATCAGCTCAGATAGTGCCGTCTAATGATTACTAAACTGACCCACTCTTCAGAACGGAGCTCAGTGTTTAGTCATGAGTGCTTCTGTTTTTGTGATGTTCAGTCCTGGTCAATCCAGATGATCTAGATCAACTCGGCTCTTATATAAGTGAGGCTGTGTGTCTTGTCAGCCTATCTATATCTGTCCATTGATCGGTCTATTTATCATTCAGTTTGTCTATCTTTCTATCTTATCTCTTTGTCTGTTTGTTTGTCTATTTGTCTATCTATTTGTCTATTCATGTATGCATTTGTCTGTTTATCTATATATATTTATTTATATTTGCTTGTCTGTCTGTATCTATTGTCTATTGATTGTCTGTCTGTTTGTCTTTTAGACTTCCAGTATTTGTTTATCTATCATCTGTCTGATAAATAGGCCTAGACACAGACAGTTTACAATCTATCTATTGAAATCTATCGGTCTATCTCTCTGTCTGATAAATAGACAGTTTTCTTGGTCAGTCTTTCAGTCTCTTATCTGTGTGTATCTGTCTGTCTGTCTGACCTTCACTGATATAATGTGACTCATTCAAATCAAAGACACAGAAAATATCAGTCACAAGTGTCTTTCACTTTACTGGAAAATGTATGATCATAAGTTTATCTTGAATGTTTATATTTTAATTCCCCCATTGGTAACTCCCCTGTTTTTGTAACAAAAAGATCATTTTGGACCCTGTGTCTGTCGATTTAGAAATCTTTAGTATGAGGCTGATGTACCAAGTGGAGAAGTTTGGCTCTGAAGCAAAGACTTTTACAGTTTTGCAGATGTCACTGGATGTTTGGAAATTTTGAAATCCTCTTTAAATGGTTTGCTGTGCTCTCTTGCCTGCTGTAATGACAGAAACAGATACATGATGCTATGTGAAGATCAGGACGTGTTTGTGTTATTAGAATAGACTTCAGTAGTCCGAGTCAATGCGTTTTAGGATGATAAATGAGAAGCACAAGAAGACACAAGACACGGGGGTGTTGAGGAGTGGTGTCCGTTTTTGTCAGGAGGATGTTGTGTCCAGTTTCTCATCCCTGTAGGTTGTGTGTGTAATCACTGGCCTTGCCCAGACATGTGTGGGAAGTTTTACATGTCTAATATTTTTCTAAAGCTCTTTGTGAAGAAATCTAGAAAACAGGTCTTCTTTCATTTCCATCTGCTGAGAAGGCAAACTTGTTTGCTTATTAATATGTAACCAAGTAAACAAAATTAATTGGTGTACTGTCATTCTCTTGTTGCAAACATGCTGTCTGTTTTTCCTTCTGGACATAAAAAATCCCCTTCAATAATCTGATCAGATCTTTTTACAGTGATCTGAACTAGGGCTGTGTATCACCAGCAAAGTCACGATACGATACGTATCACGATACAGAGGCCACGATACGATACGTATCACGATACGGGACTGTACTGAATTTCACCTCAGAAGAATTTATAAAAACAGCTGTTTATTAAACACTGCTTACTATAGTGCCATTTCTAACTATTGGCAGAGCAGGCAGTTGACCTCTGCATTATGAAGGGCCTCCATAACTGTACCACAGTACAATATAGGTAATGGCATATGTTTCATGTTTACATTGTGCACTCCCCACCAGGTACAATATTCTGATTGTTTGCATCTTGTTTTTAAGCCCATAAATAATAATGTACTTGTTCTAATAAATTAATATTGTAATGTACTCATTCTAATATGTTAAAAAAATTATTTACATTGCTGGTAGGTTATCATTCATTGCACAAATTAACACACTCTCTACAATAAAAAAAAAATAAGAGTTCTAAACTAACGCGCTGTCTTCACTGTATCTAACGCACACACGTTCAAGGCTGATTTATTGCTGATTTATACTCGAGCGTCAGCAAGCTCGCTTTGAGTGCACGCGACTTCGTTTCTCGTGGCGGTGTGCACAACATTTTTTGGAACTTTCTGCGCAGCTCTGCTTCCGAAGATGCACGAGTTCAAAGCGACTCTAGCCGAACATGCACGTCTGTGCCAGCATTTGTGTGAAACAGAAGCAGTTTGATGTTAAGTTCAGTCTCACACACAGATCACGCTGCGGCCGCACTCAGACGTTCAGGAACAAACATTTTAGTGCTGCCCCGCAGTTTTATCAACTAAATAGCTTAATCGGTCAAGAGCTACATTATCTTTCTCAACAAGGAGCTGGTAGCATCAGTTTTTTAAAGGAATTAAAGCCACAGCTCTACTGTTAATAAGAGAAACGCGGCTAAACGGTGGTCATCAGACATACACAACCAACCTCTCTCCCTCCTCCTATCTCTCTCTCTCTCTCTCTCTCTCTCTCTCTCTCTCTGTCGTAAATGAAGACTTGATGAATCACACTTTTCTGAGAATAGACTTGAAGTGGAGATCGCTAAACTGCAAGCTAAGAGTTGTTTTCAGAAAGCAAGCGCGTTTATCCTCAGTGGAGAGAGCGCGTACACATGGTTGCCACGTTTACAAAGATAAGTAACACACTTAGCAGGTATTTCTGTATTGCGCAAGTGTGAAGCTCTGTTTTGGGGATTACGTCTCTTTATATCAGGCAACCCCGTTGTGTTCCTCTGCGGCCAGATTATTAACAGATGCTCTATTCATTCTTTTTTAGAAACCTCACACTTTTCTACTAAATTTTATACGTTGTAAAATTAAGCATGGTCCACTGCTGCACACGTGCCACAGTATCGATACAGGGCCAGCTGTATCGATACTCGTATCGTCAAATCTCTGTGACGATACATCGTCGTATCGATATTTTGAACACAGCACTAATCTGAACTGGACTTGACACTGAAGACGACAAAATCAGTATATTCACAACTGCTATTCCTGCTCCGTTTTACTGGATTCTATTGGACTTTGTGAACCATGGAGGGCATTAGAGTTGCATAACTGTAACAAAACCTATGACTGATGATCATTTGCCTAAATATTGTAATCACTGTTGTTATTTTTGTGTTATTTAAGTGTCAGGTGATGTTTCTTTACCACTTTATTTCTGTATAAGTGAAACATATGAATCTGCTTATTAAACGCTGAAATACACTACACAAGTTGCTATTACTAATTATCTTCTTTAAATGCTTCTTATCAGGTCTGTGATTGGTTACTGAACTGAACACTAGACCTAGATATTCATTAGACCTAAATAGTGGTCGACCGATATATTGCAAAGGCCGATATATATTTGGCAGTTTTCAAATATCGGCATCGGCCGATATGTTTTTCTGCTTGGCCGATGTGTTTGAGGCGGGACTTTTATTTTGACGCCGCGCCAGAATTTTATTTTGACAGCGCTGAGCACACAGTGCTCACATTCTCCCTCTTGTTTACTGTCGTTGTTAACAGTTCTCTGTCTAATATGGATAGAAGTCTGTCTAATAATCAGATAGAACGGTACACAATGAATTAAATGTTATTCAAAGTTTAAACATTGCTTTTATATTATTAGTAATAGAAAGGCAAACGTTATAATACTTTCCGTTTGCCGTCGCATTAAGTAAATACGCATTTATACATTTAACAAATCTTTGAATGACTAATGAACATTTAATTTCACAAACTACCAAACTGATCGCGAATCCAGCTGTGAGATCTGTGAAGTGTGCAATTTTTATCAGCATGATCGCTGCTGCTCCTGGATGACGAGAACTCGTGATTTCAAATTATGCTGCGCTTTATCCATTTGCCCACTGTCATATTCATGTCATTTTCTCTTTGTGCTGTATGTAAAATGAGTGTTACCCTGGCTTTATTTGAAAAATATGATTCCCAATGCACACAATTTTCCCAGAAAACTGAGTGCCCTGTTGGTTAGTGTTTACTTCGTTTTTAATTATATTTTTATTAAATATTTGTTTATTTGTGAAAAATACTTTTTACTTTTTAATCCATTGTCAAATGATTAAAAATTTCTTAAATATTAATTAAAACTAAAAACAAATTCTATCGGCTATATCGGCCCCCTGCTTTCCAAGATATCGGCATCAGCATCGGCTGTCAAAAAACCAATATCGGTCGACCACTAGACCTAAATGGAATTATGTAATGATATTTATATATATGCTTACTTATATTTCATCCAAAGTAACTTGCATTGCATCAAATCAAATAATTTATTAAGGAATCAAATGATCTATTAAGGTACAATAATGCAAATCATAGTCTCAAAGTTATATATTTGAGCGATTGTGCTACTCTACAGGACATTTTCAGTTACCATATGGATGCTGTTGTGTGAATGAAACGACAACTAGGCATTTGTTTCTATGGCAGCTGCCATGTGATTGAAGCAGCTGTGGAGTATTAAAACAAGCATCTATACATTCATGAGTTTCCACATATTTATTGCCTTATATACATAGTCGTGCTTCCGAATTTATAGACTATTAAACATGCAGCAAAAATGCTTGAATAGCTCCAGGGTTTGTGATTTTTATTTAATGCAGACAAGAGAACCGTGGGATTTCTTTTTAGGAAGTTGAGGTTGTGTTCAGAGACTCTTTTGTCGACTGCTAAATCTACACAGACACGTACCCACGCATACAGCCGTATCTTCACCCTACACATTTTCCTGCGTGTTTGTGTGTCTCGTCTGGTGGCTTTGTATGAGGAAGGCAGTGAATGTAAGCATACGTTTTGTGTGTATGTGCGTGGATCTGGCTGCTGCCTTCTGGCTAGCTCTGAACAGATGTCGTGATTTATCCGCCGCTCTCGACACTCATTCATAAAAATCAGCAAGAATACTACGCTTTCCTTTTGGAGCGCTCAGGGGGCCTGGCATGTCCACAACATGTCAGATTCTTCTCAGTCCAGGTTACGTGGCAGGAATGACGAATGCTCTCTCCGCCACTGTGGGTGTCCTCTCTGCTAGTTGGCAGAGCTGGCATAGTGTGGCACCATCCGTCTGAATACACACACTATTTTGTGGCAGTTGAATGGAGAAGTGGCACAGCTCATTAGTATTGTTTTTTTTTTTTTTTACATTTTGATGCCAAGGACCCCCAGATATGATGATTTGCCTCACTGTGTGAGGGAAAATAGTGAGATATTGTAGAATAAATAAATAAATTAACAAAAATAAATCTCACTATTTTCTATAATAAAACAAATTTATAAAGAAATAAGTATTTGATTTGCATTAGCAACTATGATGTAGGACAGGTTTGACCGATATACCAGTAGACACGATTAACCGCTAGAAATTTGTCAAGCGGTAGAGATGTTGGACTATCGTCTTTATCGCGGTTACATGCTCACGTAGTGCTGCACAATTAATCAAATTTCTAATCGCGATTACAATTATGGATGCCACAATTACGTAATCGTTCAATGCGGCAATTAATCGTTCAAAGTCCACATGTTATTCTGCCTGCTTAAGAGGTGTTTTTTTTCTTTCTACAGGTTATCTCAAGGGGTTTTCCCATTATTTTAATTTTAGTATAACATTACAATACCATGCATATTTTTACTTTTTTGTAATTTAAAGAAGAAACCAATCCGATGTATAGTTGACATTTGAGGCTTAATACTATAGAAAAGCACTAAAAGTTTTTCAGTCGGAGTGTTTTCAGCTTGTTTATTTTCATATAAAAATAAGGCATGCAGTTGCATCAAACAACGGTATAAACATCATTCAATGTAAACTTTGATAATGGTAATTAATAATCACAATTTCAAGGGAAAAATCGACAATTATGATTTTTGTCATAATCATGCAGCCCTATTTTCACTTGATGGTGCTGTCACATGGTCGCAAAAAATGTAATATTTGCACACGTTTTTAAGCATTGTGGTTTATAAACAAGTGATTTTAAGCCGTTGAAATGCAATCAGCAGCAAAAGTGAACTCATTTCGCTATGTACATGCGCTGTCAGAAAGACACGTGCACATGAAGACGGTTAGTATTGAATGGAGTTACTTTTGCTGCTTTATAAGCCTTGAACGGTTAAATACAGACACTTGTATGTGTCAAAATGCCCGTCTTTGCAAGTATCCTCATAAACACAGCAATTTAGGTCTTAAGTGAAAGCAAACATCTAAGAAACAAAAACACTAACTACAACGTTTATAAGCCATAACAATACTTTAATAAATAACAAGATAACAGTATATTGAATCGGGCAGCTCTTAAAGTGACAGCAGTCTAATATTCCTGCTGTCTGACATTTATGTTAATGAAACAACAAAAGAGAGAAAATCTCTCACTGCTTCTGACTAAATAACTTTTGTAACTTTAATAAGAAGAAATCTATTTTTAATTTACACAGTGAAGAACTTTATACAATGTAGTTTGCATTTCTTATTTATTTGTTCTAAACTGTAGTTTTTTTCTCTCCTATTCTTGTAATGAGTTTCTTATTCTTATTTAATCGTACTTGTCTTCAATGAGCTTGATATTTTTTTATATAGGCGTATATATATATTAGGGGTGTAACGATATGCTCAGGTCACGATACGGTACGTATCTCGATACTGGGTTCACGATACGATATATATCACAATATTTTGAACAAAATTTTAAATGGAGCTGTTCCATCGTGTTACCACATCCATGATAAGCTTATGTGATGCGATCTCAAGCATCTTTTGCTTTTCCGCGAGCACAGCTGTTGCTGTGGCACTGCGGTGAAAAAAAGCCACGACTTTTCTCACGCGACCAAGCAAGCGACTGACGCGAGAAACATTTAAACCTGCTTGCGATGCAAGATTCAATGTGTGTGCGAAACACTTAATATGCAGTGACAACCCGGCTTCTCTCACTGCCACCTCCATGTTGCGTGCGTTGTCACTAACAACAGCAGTACTATGAGGAGCCCTTTCAAGCTCCCACTCTTGTATAGCCGCTTTTAAAACTCCGGCTATGTCAGTTCCAGTGTGTGACTCAAAAAGCGGGCGAGTCTGAAGCACAAAACTTTTAATTTCCCACTCTGTGGTAATAACATGCGCCGTGACTGTAATATAGCTCTGACAAGCCCGCGAAGTCCACCCGTCAGTTGTTATTGCCACATTCTCTGATTTTTTTCAGACCGTCGACAACCTTTGCTTTGGGCTGGAACTACCTCTTGACTGAAGTGCGGGCGTGAAGGAATATGGTATCTGGGCTCCATTACGCTAACCAATTCGTGAAATTCAACATTCTTGACCACAGAAAATGGTCTCATGTCTTTTGCAATAAAAACTCCGATGCATCTGGTTTTGTGTAATTGTTTTTTTTTTTTTTTGTTCTTGAGCTTTTCGCACTTGACTGAGACCATGGTGCGCAAACTGCATTGTAAGATGTTTGCCTTCTTCAATCCCACCCTTTTGTGGCAAGTTTGTTGGTTGTGATAGGCCGTTTTAAATGGCACATCATATTTGAAGTGTTTGACGTTGTGTATGGCAGCCTTGTTTTACAGTGTTTACAAACAGTTTGTGTTTTGTCTGTATTTTTTTTACCGTCGTCCTGTCGCGTGACTGGAAAACCAAAATGCTGCCAGACGTCGGACTTATAAGAAGACAGGGCATCTTCAATTTCAGTTTCAGCCAAACTCATGTTGCCCTACTAATGTTCAGTTTAAGCGATTTCTGCAACTGCTAGGAAAGCACACGCGACGCTGTTGCAGAGTAGGTCATGTCGGCAGCTCAACCAATAGGATTAGACTGCCGTCATATCGTAAAAGTATCGCCACCACTCTACGATACATATCGTAACATTTTTGCATCGCGAAATATCGTACTGCGATATATCGTTACACCCCTATTTTTTTGTGATATTGACCACTGTGACAGATTAAATTGTATGGTTCAAAAATGATTCATAAAATACTTTTTTAAAGCAAAAGTAACTGTATCGTTCTATATATCGTTATTGTGAAATAAAATTTCTCATAATCGGGTATAAAGAATTGGGTTCCAATCAACCCACCTCTATGCCGGACATTGTAGTTATTATCATTAGTCCTTTCGCACCGCAGTAACCTTTTCATAGTACCAGAACTAATTGTGAAACTACCCACTTTTTGGCGTTTTTGCACCGCCGGAACTGGGTGTGATTTTAGTTCTGGACTGCCTTTTTCGAGAACCAAATTTGCTTTTACTCCGGAGCAGGGTCTAACCAGCATAATTGGTACTAATCGTGACGTAAGTAGACGTTGATTGTGCCAAAAGTGTATGAAAACGCCATCACCCGTCATGATTTAAAACTCTGTGTAAACATACTGTAAACATTTTCAACTTATTTCGCAAGTATGGAGAACTGCGATAGATGGACGGACGCTGAAGTGTAGGCACTTGTAGCAAATGTAGCGCTGCCAATTGTCGTTGGAGATTCTTAGTCCTCCTTTCCGTTCTTTCAGTCGCTTTATGTATACGTCGACATTCCATGTCCATTATTGTGAAACCTGCGAGACACAACAAAAACACAGCTCCGATCACAGCATCCTCCATCCTCCTGTTGTTAACGTTGT
Organism: Sinocyclocheilus anophthalmus; assembly: GCA_018155175.1. NCBI lineage: Eukaryota > Metazoa > Chordata > Actinopteri > Cypriniformes > Cyprinidae > Sinocyclocheilus > Sinocyclocheilus anophthalmus. The sequence goes on along the minus strand of JADLZN010000390.1, from coordinate 253,837 downwards.
TCTTCTTTGTTTCCGTTGTTGAACGCCGCGCACAAATGACGTTGCTGTCGACCGGCTTACGTCACTTCCTAGTACACACTGTCGGTGCGAATGCAACCCTTTAAATGGTACTGGGAAAGTTTCGCCCGCAACAGGGAGGCAAAATCATCCCAGTACTTTAGTACTGTACATTTAGTTCTGGAACTAAAGCGGTGCGAAAGGCCCTATTATGATAGATTTTTTTTTAAAACACTATTTGTGTTTGAACTTATCTTTTAATTAATCAAATAAGATTTGGCCATTGCGAGCCACGGCCACCCAAAAGCACTCTTTCTGTGTGACGGCACCTGCTTTCTCGGTGCTGCAAGTGTCCTGTCAGTTGCTTCAGTGATGGATTGCATCTTTAATGGATGTGGTGTGACCTTATGTTGTCAGAAAGAGGAGTTATAGAGATTTGATTCCTGATTTGAAGGACTCTGAGGAGGTTCTCGAGACTCGAGCGGATCGAGAGGGCAGAGCAGCTGACAGGAAGGAGTTCATGACCAGGGGTGAAGTTACTCACGTATCCTTTCTTAAGTGTGGTGCCACCTGTCTTTCGTATTAGTTCCAGTGTCCCTGACTGCCTCCAGCACAGCGAATCCTCGGAAAGGATTGAGTTTTACAAGCCCTCATTCTTTCTTTCTGAATGAAGTGGCTAAGAGCTTCTTTAAAATTATTTTTATTGGTTAGAATAACTAACCTACTTTTAACTAACTAACTTTTAGGCACATCCTAAAAGTCCAAAATTCACACGCTAGAGTGTGCTTGTTTTAGTAACAGTGTGTGTCAAGCTAAAGTCAAGCCATATGTCAGTTTTTGTGTTCATGTATGGCTTTTTTCCCCTCCTTGAGAGAGAAGCCACATGCTTGATTCATAGTATGTGCGTGTGGTGTGCGTGAACATATAATACTCAAGCTCAATATTGTGTAAGAATGTGCGGGAAGTGTGAGGGAGTTCAGTGTCTCCGCAGGCATGTATGTGCTGTGAAGATGAAAGGAAATCATATGGAGTTACTCAGCTCATTGGAATATCTCTGATAAACTCAATCCCTCTTTAACCCTTCCCTGAATCACTATGATTGCTTCGCCTTGATTTATTTGTGTGTATTTCTTTTGAAATTGTTAAAGATGTAGTGTGTAATTTTTACATCAACTGACTAGAAATAACTGGATTTTTATATTTTCTGAAGAAAATGGGAGCGACTGCCTGTGTATAATTTTTGGCCGTGTTTTGCTGTGGTGTTGTTGGTGGTTGCCAACAATATTATTAATAATAAAAAAATATTTCTAAAGCAGCAATGATTTCTGAAGGATCATGTGACACTGAAGACTGGAGTATAAGCTGCTACAAATTGTCTTTGTCTTCACAGGAATAAATTACATTTTAAAATATATTAAAAGAGGAAACAGTTATTTTAACATATTATTTCACATTATTATTGTTTTAACTGTATTTTTGATCAGCACTGGTGAGCCTAAGAGACTTTGTTTGCCCTTTTTTTTTTAGGTGTCCTTGTTACATGCAATTATACAATTATACTGATATATTAATTAACTCATGTCTAACTATACGGTTGGGTTAGGATTAGGTTTGCCTATGGTTGTTTGTAGGCTGAACGATTAATTGCTTGCGATATATACGCGCTATGACAAAAACATTGAATTATTGGCTGCATACAACGGTCACGTGACACGTGAGAGTAAAGAGGTGTGTTCGACTTGAAGATCGATCGGTGAATGACATCAAAATATGGCAAGAGAAAGCATAAGGAGACGTCCGCACTCTCTTATAGCTCTCACAGTACTTTGATGACACACACCGATCGATCTAAGCAGTGCTGCTTCAAGTCTAGCGCGGGCCATCAGCAGAAAAAGAAAAGAAATAAAACAGTAAACTGCCAAAGGACGTAACTTAGAATGGGACATGGATCGGTTTGTGAAAGCGAAGTGAAAAGCCATAGATGAAGTGGCACAGACTCAGGCAGGTGCTGGTCATTTAAAAGCTAAATGCAGAAAATATGACGAGGCATATCTTGCTCTCGGCTTCACTCACCGTGTCTATACCAGACGCCGCAACAGCTCTACACTGGACGCGGCAAAGCGACTGTTGCAAATCATTTTAATTTTGTGTCAGTACGTCATAGATAGAACAAGGAATCAGTTTAATGTCGGGTTTTGTCGAGTCGCGCCCTATACAGTCTATTGTCGCTCCGCAGCGCATCTAGTGTAGACAGTGTCACTGATTATAATATTTATACTGTATTTTTCCGCTCGCATCCGGTGTAGTAATAACAGAGATAGAATAATAATACTAACAGTTATTCTCTCTATGCTATTTTTCAATGTTTCAAGTGATGCAGGTTTTTTTTCCTGTAGGTTTTTTTAAATTAAAAAAGCATAACATTTTTATTTTTTTATATTCAATTTTTTATAGGTTAAAGGGGGGCGCGACCAAAAAAAGTTTTGAGAACCACTGGTCTAAAGTTAAAAGACAGTGTTTAGTGCAGTCCACATGTTTACACATGTTTATTACAGTGACTCTGAATTACCCAAAGTAGTGTGGTAAAGCAACAGATTTGTTTTTATATTTCTGCAATCTACTTTATTTTGTGTGATTTGTTACTGAATTTCATATTAATGTTTACACCAGGCTTATTTGTCAGTGCTTTATGTTGTCATAATTATTACATGCTTACAAGGTTGGAAGTTCAACAAATCAGTCAATATGCTGTGATTGTAGTTGTTAAATAAAAATATCATTCATATCAATTCATGCATCACCAAATTTCATCGTAACATATAGGCCTGGCCTACTACTACTGAAAATAACATTTTTGTTTAATCTATCTAATAGTGTGTTGGTCAAACTATAGAATGGTTTATAGCTTGTCTTTGTTGAATAATACAGAACATAAAGAGCTTTAAAAAATAATTGCATATTAAATCGCAATCGCAATATTGGTAAAAAAAAAAATCGCAATTAGATTATTTTCCAAAATCGTTCAGCCCTAGTTGTTTGCATGTAAATATGCATATTTCAAAAATATTAAGACATCTTACCAACCCCATTCTTTTGAACAATAGTGTATGTTAAAAGGGGTTTGTTTAAATTCATAACTGTAAGTATAACGTATGATTGAATGACGTACTATAGCTTTACCGTAAGCTTTAATATCATTACATTTGCACTCTCTCTCTCTTTCTGTGTGTGTTTTTCTCTCTTTCTCTCGCTCTTATATCATCCTCAGGCTGTCTGTCATTGTCAGTGTCTTGTTGAATGGGCACAGGTGGCAGTGGGTGTGTGGCACGGTTCCCTTCTGCCAGATGGGGACTTCCTTGGCCGGCCTCTGCTTCTCGTAGGAATCACCAGTTGGCACGTGATGATGGTTTAGTTTGCCAAGGGTGAGCGGTGCCTTCCATCGTTGGTCTGGTGGATGTAGATTCACCTGGTTACTTCCAGGTTGTGCATATTTTAGGAAGCTGGCTTATCAGTCGATGACAAGGACTGACATATTTCTTTGACTGTCACCTTCAGCGTCATATCTTTTTTCAAGATACTGAAGGTGTGCCAGATGTTAGATGCGTCATTAATGGGTGATAATCCATTCTCATGTGTCCTTAAATATCCTGAACTTTGCTAAGAGTGTGTGTGTGTCTTCGTGTGTGGTGTTGATGGCCAGCCAGTGCTCTGTCTAGGCCGAGATGTCTGTGTTTCCCACGGGAGAGAGCGGCGAACGCGGGACAACCCCACCACGCGACATAAAGGTCAGGAGAATCACAGCTGTGCTCCTGTGTCAGCACACACACACTCTTTCTGAGCTGTCTGCCGGACATTTACTGTGTCAGATAAATTTAGACATTTCTCGAGTGCACAACAGCAAGGCTATATCCACTGCTGGGTCAAGTGAAAGAAAGAGGGCTTTGTGGGAGAATTTCCCCCTCGTCTGCGGCCTTCGAGGTTTTCTTTTATTAATATGCTCATCTGTGATTTATGGAGTGATGAATGGTGAAGGGTTGGAAGGATTGATTGTACAGGAATCAGCCACTTTTCAGTCTGAAATTGGCTGAGATTTGTTTAGTTTGAGAGCTGATCTGTGACGTGCTGTATTTCATGTGCCTTAGAATGAAAGCAAGTCATGTCTGCCAGTTTTGGGGGGAAAAAATACATGTCTAGATTAAATCAACAGACCTTTTTTCACCCCAAAAAAGCATTTTATTGATGTTACTAAGTCCTTTTTTTGGCTTACTACTATTTTAGTTTAGTTTTATTTGTTAGATTTTTATTTTATTTTATTTTTAAGTTGTTTTTACTTTAAATTTTAGTCTGTTGTAGTTTAGATTTTTTTGTGTGGCCTCAAAGTTAGTAGTTGAATGCTACTCATTAAAAAGCTGCATCAAATTTCTCAGGTGCCAGCCATTGTTTTTTGATGACATTTTCAGTTTAATAGAGGTGGTTTATAAAATTTTAAAGGGGTCATAGGATGCTACATGCACTTTTACAAGTTGTTTGAACTGAAATGTGTGTTGGGAGTGTGTGTACACAACCACCCTATAATGATAAAAATCCACAGTTTTTTTTTTTTTAATCTGGTTAAATGTTTTCCCTTTTCTCAAATCGAGCCGATCTCAGATGCCTTTCTGTGTCACATCACAAAACAGGCCCCTCCCACGATAGTTTGATTGACATTAGCGTTTCAGCACAGACTGGACTGGTGTCCTACCCACCCTGAGTGAGCTGTCATCAGTCCACCATTGTTTCACAGCCGGAGCAGATGCAGACAAGAATGACTCCTAACAAGCGAATGAGGTGTTCTGTTGTTGGATGTAATAATGAACATAGCAGTCGTCATTTACTCCCGACATCTGAGCCGCTGAACTCGCAGTGGGTTACATTTGTTTCTGAAGGGAATGCTCCCCTGATCTATGGCGGGCCAGACGGTCCAAAATTAAGACTAATGACTTGTTGCGGGAAGTCACTATACTATTGCCAGGAGCTACTGAGTTTGCCACGACTCACCTTCCTCACACGGCGGGCGACTCACTCTCCTCACACGGCAGGTGACTGACTCTCCTCAGCGGGCGACTCACTCTCCTCACATGGCGGGCGACTCACTCTCCTCACACGGCAGGCGACTCACTCTCCTCAGCAGGCGACTCACTCTCCTCACACGGCAGGCGACTCACTCTCCTCACACGGCAGGCGACTCACTCTCCTCACACGGCAGGCGACTCACTCTCCTCACACGGCGGACGACTCACTCTCCTCACACGGCGGACGACTCACTCTCCTCACAGTCCGTCAGGCGACTCCACTTCTCAGCTGGCCGCCACGTTCCTCAGCAGGCGACTCACGCTCTCATCGCGGGCCGACTCCTCTCCTCACACGCGCGACTCACTTTCCTCATCAGCGACTCCTTCCTCAGCAGGCGACTCACTCTCCTCACACGCAGGCGACTCACTCTCCTCACACGCCAGGCGACTCACTCTCCTCAACGGGCGACTCACTCTCCTCACACGGCAGGCGACTCACTCTCCTCAGCAGGAGGCGCCTCACTCTCCTCAGCATCGACTCACTCTCCGCACAGACGGCACTGCAGAGCGCTCACTTTCCCCAGCAGATCACCTCACTATTCCTACCCCATCCGGCGACTCACTTTCCTCATCAGGCGCTCCCATACTCTTCCTTACTAATGCCCTGCCAGGCGACTCCACTTTCCTCAGCAGTGGCTACCCTTTCTCAGCATGCGACTCACTCTCCTCACACGGCAGGCGACTCACTCTCCTCACACGGCAGGCGACTCACTCTCCTCAGCAGGCGACTCACTCTCCTCACATGGCTGGCGACTCACTCTCCTCACATGGCTGGCGACTCACTCTCCTCACGTCTCTTTTCAAATACTGTGATGGTGCAATAACTAAATACATCGAGTAAAGTTGATAATTTTTGTGTTGTAAATAAATGTTCAAATGCTCAAAGGTTGATACATAAATTAACTAACATTTTTACTCAGAGAGGGACATTTCAGAATGAGCCTTTTTTCATAAGTAGTGCATAATACACATTACACAGTTATATACTGGATTGCATGAATCAAGCAAATTCAGATCTATCAAACACAAAAAAAAAAAAAAAAAAACACAAAAATTATTTATGTAATTTTAATAAAATTAACGTTTCCCCTTAAGTAACAAAGCCATTATATTAGCTGTGCTTTGCTTTTACAAAATCAAACCAAAGCAAATAAATTGACTAAAAAATATTGCACAGCAATATTCCACTCAATTATGTCGTAATAACGAGATGTTAAGTCGTTTTAACGACATCTTTTTCTCGTTAAAACGACATCTTTTTTCTCGTTAAAACGACATCTTTTCCTCTTTAAAAACGAACCTCTTTCTCGTAATAACGACAAATCTTTGTCTCGTATAAGAGATGTTTGCTCGTTAAACGACAGTTTTCCCGTTGATGTTGAGCGAGCTAAGCGACTGTCCCGCAGCTGCTGTCGCCACAGTCCTGACATAAACGGAATCTGCACCGCTGCTGAAATTATTGAATACACTGTTTGTAAAATGTTTTTAATGTACTGTTTTAATTGTAGTCATGTTTATTGATTATCTCAATCTGTCTACAATATAATGCTATCGCAATAACTCTGCACTGACCTAGTTACTCCTTTTAGGCTATGATCAGTCACAACGGGCTTAATATTTCTTTATTTGAATGACAAGTATGTTTTATCAACAAATCGAAATACGAAAAAAAAGAAATAAAGAGATTTTCTAATAGGCGAATAATAATACTCTAATGATGAAATGGATAACCACACAACAACATAATAACATATACTAATAATAGCCGATAATAATAATTATTATTATTATTATTATTACTTATTGTTTCGTTCGGGTTGAAAACGAATCACACGCAAATTAGCTAGATTTTTCGTAGGCCCTATTTTTTGTTCGTGGGTACCCAAATGACTTATGCCTTAAATATTTGTTTCACATGCTTGGGCAACTTTTGACCACTTTAGGCGCTGATTTAATCTATTAATTTTATAGTGATTATATATTATTAAATGATTCTTTAGCTGAATCAAGCCTGCGCTCGCGTTTTCCTTCTTCTGGGTAATTCCAGGGCTGCGTTTCCCAAAAAGCTTCGTAAGCCTAAGAAGTTCGTAAAAATTATCGTATGACTGATCTTAATATTACGGTCTGTTTCCCAAACATCGTAACTTAAGTAGCACTTGAAAATCATCGTAGATCTACGAGTGCTCGGGATAATCGTAAAGTCCCCCCCCCCCCTACGTGCACATCGTAAGAAGACAGATTTATACGGATCACCTGCAGGACAACGCAGATTACAACCTATAAACTTTAGTCAAGTGCAATGTTATTATCATAAAAAGTGTATAATTATACATTTACTTTCATTTACTTTTAGTCATTTAGCAGACGCTTTATCCAAAGCGACTTACAAATTGGGGGAATATATAATATACTAATAATATACTAGATAATAATATACACTTTATTAGTCGTTTTTTATGAATTTATAAATTAAATAATTAAAAAAAGGCAGAAAAAACCAGAAGAAGAATAAAAGATAGAATAGAATAAATAATCAACATAATTATTTAATAATTATAATTATTAGAATAAATAAAGTAATGTAAATATGCTTCAAATTTGTCAATGACTTACTGACGTGCACGAAAACCAATGAATTGGACCCGGAAATAACGTCTCTATATATAGATATTATATACTATAATATATTTTTATATAAAGTATATTATAGGCTACATAATTATGTAAAATATAATATTATACGTATAAATATAATATAATATAATATAATAATAGTTATTATATCCGAGTTCTCTGGAACGTAGATTAGGTTAACATTTCAATAAACGCGCGTGTACTACATTACAAGCCATTCTATAAGGTGACATTTCAGCACTTGACAAACGGATAGCGACTCCTAAGTAGCACCTAAAGCATGGCTACGTGCGATTGCGTTAAGTGCATTTTTGGGAAATGCATGTGAAACAATAACGAACGATCGTAAAATGACTCGTAGAAAACGCTCTTAAGCGCTAAGATCAGTCGTTATCGAGAAATGCAGCCCAGGCTTTGCTTTATACTGAAGGAATAGGCTGCGCTGCGCATGGATGTGAGCGCAAAATACAGATGAGCTCAGACGGGAAAGACTGTATAGAACCTCTTGTTGAATTTAGGCTATAGGCTACGAATTAAATAAAAACAAATTTGTTTTCGATTGTTTTATTTAAGTAGACCTTTAGACATAAGGTGCGCCAGAAAGCGCTCCCTGTTATTTTACAAAAGCAATTTGTAACGTTTTGTTGTTATTGTGGAAGTATAGAAAATAATGCAGACATTTCTTTCCTCTGTTATCACAGTGTAGCCTAAGGGATCGCGCCGGCGCCGCCGAACCGAGAGGAGCAGTGTTGTGCTTCATATGAGATGTATATTTGCAAGAAAGATAGCCTATAGGCCTACAACAGCCAGACAGTATGAAGAAACGTTATTGTGACTAATTTGCAGAGCGGTACATGAGATGAACTCTTATTCTTTGTGATGGTATAGGCAGTAAAGACAGGCTGAGAGAAAGGGTCGCCCACGCACAAATAGCAAGCTCATTTTTTAACCCACGAACAAAAAAAACAAAAATCTATTATTATTTTTCTCATTTTCTTTTTTTCGGGGTATGTCGCTTTGTTGTTAAACAAACTTCAGTCATTCAAATAAAGACATATTAAGCCCAGTTTTTGAATCTGATCATAGCCTAAAAGGAGTCATAGTCAGTGCAGTTATTGGAAGCATATATATTGTAGACAGCTTGGAGGATATAATCCTAATACCCAGCCACTACATTAACCATCTACCTTACAATCCAAATTTTAAAACATTGTATCTTCAATAATTTACAGCAGCGTGCAAGACCTCGTTTAGGTCGCTGTGGGCGACAGCAGGCGGACAGTCCTTAGAGCTCTCACATAACGAAACATGTCGTTTTACGAGAACATCTCGTTATATGAGAAAGATTAACCGTTATTACGTGAAAAGATGTCGTTTTAACGAGAAAAAGATGTCGTTAAAACGACTTAACATCTCGTTATTACGACATAATTTAGTGGAATATTGCTGTGCAATATTTTTTAGTCAGTTTATTTGCTTTGGTTTGATTTTGTAAAAGTAAAGCACAGCTAATATAATGGCTTTGTTACTTAAGGGGGAAACGTTAATTTTATTAAAATTACATAAATATTTTTTGTGTTTTGTTTTTGTGTTTGATAGATCTGAATTTGCTTGATTTATGCAATCCAGTATATAACTGTGTAATGTGTATTATGTACTAATTATGAAAAAAGGCTCATTTTGAAATGCTTGAGTAAAAAAAAATACATTTTATGTATCAACCTTTGAGCATTTTAACATTTATTTACAACACAAAAATTATAAACTTTACTAGATGTAGTTAGTTATTGCACCATCACAGTATTTGAAAAGAGACGTGAGGAGAGTGAGTCGCCAGCCATGTGAGGAGAGTGAGTCGCCTGCCGTGTGAGGAGAGTGAGCCGCCTGGTGAGGAGAGTGAGTCGCCTGCTGAGGGGAGTGAGTCGCCTGCTGTGTGAGGAGGGTGAGTCGCCTGCCGTGTGTGGAGAGTGAGTCGCCTGCCGTGTGAGTAGAGTGAGTCGCCTGCCGTGTGAGGAAAATGAGTCGCCTGCTGAGGAGAGTGAGTAGCCTGCCGTGTGAGGAGAGTGAGTCGACTGCCGTGTGAGGTTGGAAAAGGAGAAGTGAGTCGCCTGCTGATGAGAGGTCGCCGCTGGTTTGAGAGAGTGAGTCGCCTGCTGTGTGGGGAGAGTGAGTCGCCTGCTGTGTGAGGGGAGTGAGTCGCCTGCTGAGGGAAGTGAGTCGCCTGCCGTGTGAGGAGTGTGAGTCGCCTGCTGTGTGAGGAGAGTGGGTCGCCTGCCGTGTGGGGAGAGTGAGTCGCCTGCTGAGGAGAGTGAGTCGCCTGCGGAGGAGAGTGAGTCGCCTGCCGTGTGAGGAGAGTGAGTCGCCTGCCGTGTGAGGAGAGTGAGTCGCCTGCTGAGGAGAGTGAGTCGCCTGCCGTGTGAGGAGAGTGATTCGCCTGCCCTGTGATAGGGTATGTGTCGCCCGCCATGTGAGGAATGTGATCGTGGCAAACTCAGTGCTCCTGGCAATCGGTATAGAGTGCATTCCCGCAACAAGTCATTAGTCTTAATTTTGGACCGTCTGGCCCGCCATACTGATCTACCAAAATGCGTCTGTTCGCCATGCAATCGTCCTGATCCCAGCCTCATCCTACGAAGAAGTGAGTATAGTTTTTTGTAATGGAAACTTTGCAATGCCTTTCCTAATATTTGCTATAAGAAAGTTTCATGATGATGGCCGGCTAAATTAAACAGATCTCTCTGAAGCAGCTCGGAAGAGAGGGGCGGGGTCAGCAGAGTTCATTAACATTTAAAAGGGAGAATGCAAGAAACGCTTGATCTGAAATTTTAACCAAACTATGTTACAGACTTTTCATTAAGACCCTAAAGAATCATATCAACTTGTGGAAAATGGGCATCCTATGACCCCTTTAAACTTAGAATATATCTGACAAAAGCTAAAATGATTTTGAGGCCAATTTTATTTAAAAAAAAATAATAAATTTGTTATTTTTGTGGTCATGTATTTTATTTGAGCTTCAGTTTTTCCAAATGAATATAGTTTTTATATTTATTTCTGTTAATAAACATTTTAGTTTCTTTTAGTTTTTCTTAATGATAATAAGGGGCTGTTTACATGACAACGTTTTCAGCCAAAAACAAGAAACTTTTTATGCGTTATGCCTGTTCGTTTACACGGCAACAGCGTTTTGGGGACTGAAAACGCATATTTTTGAAAACGGGTTTCAAAGTGCACGTTTTTGAAAACGCCACCGTTATCGTTTCTGTGTAAACACCCAAAACGGGAATCTTTGAAAACGGTGACGTCATGCACGTGCATAGTACATGTTAGGTATGTAGACATGCGCAGTACGTGTCGATTTTAAAGGCAAGCGCGAACAAACATACACAACAATGGCGGAGTACATGGTACTGTTGTTGCTGCTCAAGAGTTTGCTAATGCTTCTTCAGCAAAGTGTGGATTTACTTCACCAATATTACAACCAAAAGCGGTGACGCATCATATACAACATATAATCGTCATTTCCCTACAGGTAGTTTACTAACAAGGTGACAGCGCCATCTACTGGCCTGGCATACGTAATACAGCGTTTTTGCCCATTTTCGCCGATATGTGTAAACATCATTGTCATGTACACATCGTTGACACATCGTGTGTCCGTGTCGTAGCCTAATACTGCATCTGTTTTTTTCCCTAGATTCTCTCACAGTTATTGCAATGTTTAAGATTCTGGGATTTCACTTTTTTTTTTTTTTTAAGCTCTTGTGGAAAATGTTATTGTATGATTCACTGAAGAAGGCTTGCTGCCAAAACATTTGATTGTCAATTGCTCTGTTGCAAAATAAAAAATACATTACAAGTCATTAAGAAGAAACAGCGAGTGCGGATCCTACGCAGCCAAAACTTAAGTTGAGTGCAGTGATTTTCATTTTTTTCGTTAAGATTCTGTAAAAAAAATCTATCAAAACTCAAATTCATTTTTTGAATTAAATTTTTCGTTAGTTTTGGAGTGACATTTATGTTTAAGTTTTTAAGTAAATCTACTCTATTTTTTTTTATGAATAATTTTTCCTTTACTTTTTATTAATTGCTTTAGGTGCTGTCAGGTTTATCACTTTGATTGACACCTACATTTAGTTTCGTTCCGCTTGAATGCTTCTAGCTGTTTTTGAATGCAAAGGCGTCCCCTAAGAGCACTTTATCTAAAGATCAGAAAAAATCATTGCTGGCAAGGATAGAAAAACTGTACCTGCATTTACCAGAGCAGTTACAAAGTACAGAAACTGTTGCCTTAAACCAAAATAATCAGTCAAAAATACTGTAATTAATTGAGCAGGTTCTCAAGGATGTTTGACCCATAGCTATGGTGCATTCCTAGTCTGAAACAGGTCTCTGATTTGGCCCTTTAAGAGCTCTATCGAGCAGATTACACATAAATCAGCCACTGGAAAACAATGTTGCCTCGACTTTGACGTCGTTCTGACATCAGTCCCACATCCATTTTAGTAACACATAGGATTGCATCGGTATGGGCCTCAGTAAATATTGATCAAGCCATCTTGAGCCCAATAAAGTTCATGAAGCAATCTTGAGAACCTTCTGGCCACTCGTATATGTGAGAGTAGAGGTGACTGCGTACAAGTCTATTTTGAAATCGGGCTAGATAAGCCATGTAAAGAGACCAAGATAATACAGTTAAAGCATCCTGTGTACAACTACCCATCCAATCTCCTCCTGTCTGTTTTCTGTCAACCATTAGCGGCTCGTGGGGGCTGGAGGTGCATTAGGCTGCCTTTCATCTATGTTGGTACTTAAGTTTGAGGGTCGACTATGCAGGCAGATAAACACACTGCAGGCCTTTGAAACCCTCCCTTCTCTATCATCATTTACTAAGATGTAGTTTGTTGTGTATTTGCGTGTTGAATGAGTGTTTGTTTGTATGTAAGCAGTGAGCACTCACATCCCCTCTTAGATGATAATAAAAAGTGAACAAAGCTCACAAAGCCAATCACTTGTTCTTTCTTATTTTTTCCTGATTACCTTTAATGTACCTTTTTTACTTTTCAACATCAAAAAGCTACCCTAATTACTGTTAGTCTCATTGTGAATGATTCTATTGTGTGCATTAGTGAACAAAATTGTTCGTCTTCGTAATCTGGCATCAAAAATAATAAATTTGCTCTAAAATGACTTCCTTTTCAGCTGATGTCATCCAGCCCTCTTACTTTTTTCAACCATATAAAGACCAGTTTTCACCCTAATTCAATAAAACCTGAATGTTAAAATCAAGTCCCATTATACATTTATTTTTATCATCGGAATATCATGCAAATATCGTTCAAATGTTTGGGATTGTTACGATTTTTTTTTTAAGTATATCTTATGCTAACCAAGGCTGTATTAATTTGATCAAAAACTTAATTTTTTATTTTAATATATTCAATGGAAAAAGGCTGATTTGGTGGCTATTATATGCGTACAAAGGTTTATTTCTTAAGTATTCGTCAGGCTTCAGAAAATTCCGGTTGAACCATTGATGTCACATGGATTGTTTTAACGATGTCCTTACTACCTTTCTGGGCCTTGAACATGTCAGTTTCGTTGCTGTCTGTGCAGGGTCCGAAATCTCTCGCTTTCATCAAATATGTACTTTCTGTGGTCCAGAAAGAACGGGTTCTTGCGTGTTTGTAACAACATGAGGCTGAGTAATTAATGACGGAATTTTCATTTTTGGGTGAACTAACTCTTTAAATTCTTTAAATAAAAATCATCCTGATCCCAAACTTTTGAAGATTTGGGAATTATAATGAATTGAGAATGGCTGGTTATATTGACTGAAGTTGTTTCAGAATTCTCTTACATGGTGAAGTAATGAACTTTTTCTCATATGATGTGATTTGCATGCAAACCAATGCCAAACATGTACATACTTGTAAACAAGCTTGGTTGGACATTCCTTTCCCCTTCATTTGCTTGAGGTTTCACAGGCACCTTTTGACGGATTTGCTTTTTTGTCCCCTTTTCTAATGTAAACACTCTGCCACTGTTTGGAGTGGGAACAAACTTTGTGCTGTTATTATATCTGACCAGGAGTCTCTCCTCGCTCGCTCTCCGCCTGCTGCCGATAACATCCCAGGTTGACCACATTTCTATTTTTATTTGTTTTGAAACCATAGAGAAAGGGCGCTCTGCATAACGTTCCCAATTCAGCATGCCTATAGCACTTCAGTGTGCCTTCTTTATGAGCAACAAGGATGCCAGATTTCCTTAGAAAGCATGTGTGGTCTTGATCAGTGTTTCCCAAACGGGGTGCCGTCTGTCTAGAGCAGGGGTGCCGTCTAAAAGATCCTTTTTTAATATTTTTAAATTGCTGAAATGTTCAAAAAAGCATCTATTATATAATATCCATTTCTGATGTCGCCAATAATTAGAGATGTACTGAAATTTCGGCTGCCGAAAATTATTTCACTCAGGTTTCACTTTCACGTGGTGTGACACTCTGCGTATTATCCCGCTCAATGCATGTGCGCTCCGCTCAGTCGCTCCACTCGTATACCGTTCATGCGAACCGGAACAGCAAAGTCAACTCAAAAATTGAGCCGACAGGAAACATCAATGTCGTACAGTATAATGGCACCTGTTAACGCTGCCTCCTCATCATATCATTGAGCGGCTACTGCTATGTGTTCTACACTTGGTTCGATAATATAGCTTTCTAGGACTAAACATTATTTGGATAATTGATAAAAATAAAAAAAAAGTTAAATATCTTAACCCTACTGTTAGACCTACCTGAAACGCAATTTATTTAATTCGAAGGCCTGTTGTTATTTTTTTATTTGTGCTATCATTTATTAATTTCTTTATTTGTTATTTTATTACTGACTGCTTCATTTTTATTCAATTCAAAGTTTGAAATCAAACTATCTCGTGCTACTGCAACAAAATTACCCCACTAAAAAAACACTGAGTGAGCAAAAATTTGTGAGATAGCTTGTTATAATGGTAATTAAATAATGTTTGCATATGTATAAAAGCCTACATTAAATTCTGTCATATAAATTGGTCTCTTCATTTGAAATTGGCCTACTGATTGCCTCCATTGATGAACACATTTTTTAAATAATATTAAAAATATCTGTAAGACATTATATTCTGCAGTTCTCCCCTGTTGTACTGAATATCTATACTTTACAAATTATCATATCGAAGTTAGAAATACAAATATTGTGACAAAATTAATTTTGAAGGGCGCCACAAGTTTGTTAAAATTTCCAAAAGGTGCCGCGACTAAAAAAAGTTGAACACTTGTCTAGAATGATCTGTATTGTCTTTTATTTTCTCTTTTCTGACTCTTACCCAGGGGGGGAGCGCTTTTACCTTATAGCCGACTCTTCCCCTAAATAGCAGAGCCGGAGACGAGGGCAGCCCTACCTGCTACATGCCAATGGAGTTTTATTACAAAATTCCCGGGTTAAACTTTCCAACCCCGGTTGCCCCAAATGTGAGTCCCAAGGCTTTGCCCTGGAATCTGGCAAGGTCGTGCAGAACACCTGGTCTCTTTGTTGGAGAAGCCGGCAGCATTTGTGAATTTCGCTTTGTATATGCCAGTGCCGTCTCTGGGCACAGAATGTGGCAAACATTTACCCTCCTTTCTCACTTTTTTTTTAAAATGAGTTAATTTTTTTACACTTCGCCGTGGATTAAATGTTGGGTGCTGTGTGGGGTGACGTTTTGTGCTGTCTAGACCGGGCCGCGGGCTGTCCCACTAATGGGCATGTGGGGGGTTCTGATGATTAGAGGAGCCCCCTCACGTGAGCGGACTTGTGGCAGGGCCCTCCGCTGGGGCCTCTGGCTGTGGGTAACACGGGCGTAGTGACAGATGCATCGCGGTGCTTGTGGTTCGGCCCAGAAAGGGAGATCGCTGGGGTTGTGCTTGTCGCCCATATGGCCTGTTAGCATCTCCGTACTGTATGGTAGAGATCAGTTGCTGCCTGCAGGGGACATATTAAATCAATCCGTCATTCATGTACACTGGTTTGCATACGGCTCCATCATAGTGCCATAATCCAGGTTATAATGGCCTCAAGCGGAGGAGAGGAGGAAAAAAATGGATAAAAAGATAGATGTGAGAGGAAATGACAAGACAATGAATCATAAAGCAGGTGTTAGACTTCAGAGGACATGTATCAGGATTTCCACTGTGCAATTTGCAAAGCAGCCCAGTGTGACTCCAGGCCAACTGATTTATTTGCCTCTGTCTTTTAAAGGCATAGTTCACCCCAAAAATTTTCCTGTTATCATTTACTCATCCTCATGTTGTTTCAAAAGGGTTTACTGTAACAGCAGGACATGTGGTTGCTTGAGGATGCAACACTTGGCCTGTGCCGATTGGGTTCATGAAAAATGCTTAGCGTTTTCTTCTGGTCAAGCAATCAGACGACACCAGGGGAGTTCATTGTAACCTCAGGATATGAGTTCTCACTATATTAATACATATGAATGTGATACAGAAATACAGTAAAATTATGAAATATTATTACAATTTCAAATAACACTTTTCTATTAAATATTTTTAAATGTCATTTCTTTCTGTGATGGGCAGCTGATTTTCGGCATCATACTCCAATCTTCAGTAGTGCATGATCCCTTCTGCATCATCTAATATCTTTTTTGGTGCAGGAAGAAACATTTCTCATTATTGTCAATGTTGAAAACAGTGCTTAATATTTTTATTTTTAGGATTCTTTGAATAGAAAGATTTAAAGAACAGCATTTATTTAAAGTGCCCCTATTATGCCTTTTCGAATATTACCTTTCCTGCAGTGTGTCATGTAGCTGTATGGACCTAACTATCTGCAAAGTTTAGCCACAGTGCGCATAAATAAAGTTGTCTTATCAACAAAGAGTTGGCTCGCAATCGCCTAACGCTCCTCAGAATTCGAATCTTATTCTATTAACGGCTCGCATTGTCCACAAAGTAACACTTGCATAATGTCTCCCACGTTCTACGTCGCCAACTGCCCGCTTCACAAACACAGTACTGCCGTGGGTTACACATGTCAAGACAGGACCTCTTTCCCTACGCTGTGAGAGTAGGTTTGTTTTATCACATCTTATAATTACCATAAACTTGTTAACACTTGACACTTACCGTTGAGAAACGTCCTGCTCCAGTCGTGCTAGTGAATCAGTCTCTTGTCAATCAGCCATTTCAACCGTTTCATCATCAGACTCCGTCTCGAATTGGTAAGGTACAATCGATACCTTCTTTTCTATGTATTGACAAGTCTCTGGGCTGTCATTCCGTCATGGCAATGGGTGTTTCTTTTCCAAAACGCGCTGTGCGCGGTAGACCAATCCAATAGAGCCAATCTCTCTATGGCTCTGGACTAATCACAAAGGACTGCGCCATCTGACTAATCACAGCAGTGAGGGCTCACGGAAAAGAGGGGTTTAGAGAGACTGATTCTTTGAACTGCTTCGCACGAGTCGTTTACGAATCATTTAGAAATGAGGTAAAATTAAATAATTTTTTTTTAGAAAACTAACGTGTTTTTTTACCTTGCATGCATGTAAACCTGTTTTAGAAGACTCATAAAACAATATTAGCAACCTTAAATATGGCATAATAGGGACACTTTAATAATTTCTAGTTACATCTCATCTTTACTGTCACTCTCTGTTCATTTTAAACCTCCTTGCTGATAAAAAGTAATTAAAGTATGTTTACAGCGTTCCTTTTGCACTATGTCAGCATTTATTTTAATTTACAGTACATTATGTGAAGCATGGGAACCAAGCAAACAACCAAATATCCTGTCGCTCATTGTTTGTTGCAGTTGTGACTTTTTAAGACTGTAACTCAGTTGTTATTGGCTTTATTACCGGAAAAATTTACGGTTACAATCAAAATTGGACTCAATTCTCCAGTCAACTCAACAGCCTGGGAAACTGGTTTGAGGAATGTGGAGGAAAATGCTCTGCCCCATGATACCTTCCTCCTCCTCTCTCTCGATCCCCTCTCTCTCTCTCTCTCTCTCTCGCTCTCTCTCTCTCGCTGTCTGTCTCTTCTCTTCTTCATTTTTTGATTCAGGTTAAAGAAAGAGTTGAGTTATGGTCATTATGACCAGAGCATTATTTTAGCCCTCTCTGCCCTAGGTGGGCGCCTGGGCTTGAAAAGACCCTTCCAGTCTCTATGAGGGGTCTGGTAATGCACTGCTTTGAAGTGATTTTTTTTATCTTTTTTTGCCTTTGCGAAAATGTGATACTTGACAATGTTTTAATGAACTATAAAACTTTACCAGCTCTACCTGCTTATGCACCAAAAATATTTCCGACCTCCTGGGATGCTTTCAAGATGGGCCTGTGCTCCTTTTAAGTTCCAGATTAAAACATGCTCAGGAAATACTTTAAGCATATTAAACTTGTAAGGAAGTTCTGCTGTTTTAACGCTGAAAATCTTCCAGATCTCTTGCATATGAAAGGTGGTCAACCTCCAGTTGTTTTTAAACTGTGGATTTCATAAGAAATGAATCACTTGGCTTTAACCATAGCAGAACAATCCCACATAACTTTCTGGCTTATGTTGCTTTCCTCCTGTTACTTGGAAAGTGCTACAACTCCAGCTTTGTCATTGTGCACTGGGTTGTGTGGAAATATCAGAGAGCAGGTCCACTCGCATATACAGTACGTGCTCCTGCAAATGTGCTCTCAGCTGCTGCCATGGAAACAGACACTTCAGCACAGTGAACTTCTGATTTTTTTTTTGCCTGCGGGGCAAGTGCCGCATGCTAGCGTGTTTTGGGTCCTCGCGAACCAGTGCAGTGGGAGGAAACGACCTCTAGGGGGAGGGAAGAAAAGTTAGGCAACGCCACAGTTTCTTTTTAAGTCTGTGTTGCCCTAAAACACCGCATGTGTTTTATGGATTGAGAGCAAACTGGGCGAGTCGCGTCCTAACAAGTGGAAGTGGAAGGCGGAGTTCACATCCCTACACATTTTATTGATATTTGGGTTAAATATGACTGTAATATGCAGTTGTTACCACAGAATTACTCTCATGTCATTCCAAACTTGGGTTCATACAATGAAAATTCAAAGGCTGGCAATGTTGTTTTGTCCATCTTCTTTTGTGTTCAACTGAAGAAAGTAATTCGTAGAGGTTTGGAACGACATGAGGGTGAGTAAATGATGACAGAATATGTATTTTTTTGTGTACTATCCTTTAACCAGTGGGAGTAATGGGACAGACAGCTATCTTCCTGGCACACCATGTCCATAATTGTAGCCCTGGTATTGTGCTGAGGAGAGCATATGTGTTTTCATCCCTTTCTCTCTCTCTTTCTCCGTTTTTTTCATGTAGTGACACACCCGACAAAGGAATCTCAGATGGTTTTGACCAAATCTGGCTTCCCAGAGAAATTACACATTTGGCTTGAAGTAGCAATGAAATGATTTTACTACTACAGTCAAAAAACACAAGTATGGCATTCACCATGAAGGATCCAAGATGGGTGACGGTTTCATCAGGCATCTGTTTTCCCCCCTGAAGTATGGGTTGGAAGCGAGATGAAAGCGGTAGTGACAGCTATTGGGTTTGTCGCTCTGCTCCTTGGCTGCTTTGCGGCGGAGTTGATCAGTGAAGAAAACACACGTGCTCTCTCTCTTTTACAATGCAGCCCTTTGTTTTCCTGTCAGCATCCGAACGTCAACCATTTTCTAAATAGTTTCCAGGTTATTAAAATATTTCCAGACCGTGTCTGTTCGATGAATGAGTTTTCGTTTAATTGCTTGGCATCCGTCTCCCGGATGGGCTGCGGGCATCCTTACAGACCAGAGGCATTTCTCATTGGGGATCACATGGGATGGAGAATGCGCCTGTTACCTTGTTTGCCCACTGCTCCGAGTGGGACTTCCCACAGAAATTAGGGCCATATTTATTGTATTTATTTACAACCTCAGTCAAGTGCATCTCTCTCTCTTGTTTTCTAGTTCTTCTTTGTGTCCTGTAATTTTACTCGAAACAGAAACCAAAAAAACTAAATGGTCTCTGGGAGTCATGCATGGAAAACAGTTGAAATAATATTTTAAAATCTAGTTTATTCCTATATGACTAAGCTGAAGTTTCATCAGCCATCCCTCCAGTCTTCAGTGTCACATGATCCTTCAGAAATCATTCTAATAAAATTCAAAACAACAGCTGTCATTGTTGATCAGTTTAATGCATCATTGCTGAATAAAAATGGAGCAAACTTTTGGACAGTAATTGATGGAAGATGCCAATTGTGAATTGGCATTTTCAACCCATTTCACTTCCATATAATGTTCGCCAGTGAAATTGAATATTTGGCTACAGTAACCTTGATCTTATCAAATGGAAATTGATTGGATGGTGGACATTACATAACAGAATGCAGCCAGACTGAATGTGAGTTATGCCTGTTTGGTTATTGGTTAACATTATCTTACAGCCTGTGTGACCTCAGTGATGTCAGTGGAAAGGGAATGTTGTTTCAGAGGAAGGAAAGGTTAATGCACTTTGATTAAACATGACAAAGCCAACATCCACAGATGAATTGCTCACAATTAGACCAGAAACTTGCTCTATTCTGATTACAGTTTTGACTTTAAAAATTACTAAATTGCTGCTGTTTGTACAAGTAGCTGTTCTTATCATACCATTCTCATAATTTGTATAAAAATAAACACTACTAATCTTTCCTGCATAGTCAAAAATGGCTGTCACTCATGTGTTTGGAAATTGCCAACTCTCATTAGAAGTGAATGATTTTCAGTTGCTTTGTCACTTCAAGTTGCTGTCCATTTGAATGACTCTATAGAATTAGGCATTAAGTGTTTCCTAAACTTTCAAAAGTGGTGCATATACACCATGCAGCTTTCCACTTATGAGTGATGCTATAAGTGGAAAGCTATGCCAATCTTCCTGCTGCTGCTCGAAGCCCTTCTCTTTACTGTTTTTGTTGAGACATAAATCTTCTAATTGAGTTTATAGCACCCCATCCAGGAAAAACAACACCATGCCAGTGCTATTTAGAGGAAATCTAAATTTCCCTGGCATTTCCCCTTCCTGTTTTTGTTTCACACCACTCCTTAAAGTGCTTCATAAATCACAGTGTCAAGAGGATCACCGTTGAGTAACTTGCAAGTTGATAACCTGCTATTGAGTTGCTAAAGTGAATTTTGGGTACATTTGATTAGGTATTTTGAACATCTTTAGTCACTTTTAGCTATTTATTTAGGAAAAACAACAGATTTTGGCTTGAATATGAGTAATTACTTCTTTCGATTCCTCTTTAGTCCTACTTTTTTGTAAAACAGCTGTGGTACCGAAAGCCTCTGTTCACCCTGTGGGCCTTTCTTTACTTGGTAAGGATAAAAATCTGGACACGATTATATAAACATCACTTTTTTGGACAACGTCACACTTTTTTTGCAGTAGTAAAGAAAATAGAGTAGTACAGGCTTTATGTAAGGACAGAGAGGTACGCAGCCGAGTCCTGCCAGCATCCTATCCTCTTCTCATCTCTCCATACTCATCCCATTTTTTCCTTCTCTTCACACGCTAATCTGTAATCTTATCCTTTTACCCTATGCTCCTCTCTATGGTAAGGCTGCGTTGTCGACACTTTGTTCCCTTTGAGTTGTTTTCACAGCTGAAGGGGAAAGCACAAAAGCATTTGTCAGTTTTAATGAACTATAAAAATTAATATTATGGGCGGGAGGACCAAACTGTACACTGTAAAACAGCTGACTGCAGAGACGTTACGTACACTGTCTTGGATGCAGGGTCATTGCTTGACTAAGCTGGACCTGAGATGTCTAGCCGCGTCCCCTCTCACCCGACCTGCATTAAAAGGAGGATCATGAGAAATGCTGGAAGAAATAAAAGTGGAATTCAATTAATCTTCGACCTCTTTGCACTACTCCAGTGGGCAAGATTTACATTCTGGGCTTTACACAAATCTAGTTATTTCTGGCACATTCTTTCCATCTTATGCCTTTTTAAACTGATAATCACTAGCACAGTGGCAGGTAGGATTGCTGTTGTTGCTCTAATTCGATGCAGAAGGGTCTTAGGGTGCTTTCATACCTGGCCCATTGTTTCAGAACCTGGCACGTTTTCCCCATAGCTCAGTTAGCTCTGCACCAAAGCAATCGGTCCGAGATCGACTGAATGAGGTGGTCTCGGCGCGATTGAAAACGAACTCTGGAGCGGTTCGGTTGTAGTGAGAAAGCAATCCGATCCAATGGACCAACGAACCAGGCTATATCACAAAGTATAATGGGTAATTAGTTCTGTGAAAAGCAGTAGACGATGTCTGTGGGTGAGCACGTCTTCGCCATTCAAAATCGAAGCGGGCCTTTTCATTTTATAATGCCGTCTTATTGCTCTTCGTAGTAGGTGCATTTTAACAATGTTTTTCCGATGAATCTTGGACTCCTGCTCAAAATGATAAATTAATAAATTAATATAACGACAGCTACAAAAAACCCAACAATAAGCCCTCGAAGCTGTTGTAGTTCCATCCTGACGGATGACAGCTATGAGTGGAATTCCGGGAAAAAAACGTGGAACTTTGACCAATGAGAGGACAGTTTACTCGCATGTATTAACAATTTTGGTCTGTTTAGAAACTTTGCCGTGTGAAAGCAAACCGCACCAAGAATAAAAAGCAACATTGTAATAATTTGAATCCCCGTTTCGGAACAAAGCAATCGATCTGCAGGTGTGAAAGCACCCTTAGTTGCCTGCTGATGTAATATTTTATTTTATTTTAAATGTTTCAATTTGTTTCAAAATGTTTAAATGGTTAATTTTGCTTACATGTAGTGTTCTAACTTTGTTACCAGTCGGTACTGACATTTTTAAAACATTAATTTCCAGCTAACATTTGAGCGCTGTTGAGCCGATTCTTCAGCAGTGTTTAAGAATCAGCTCAACAGTGCTCAAATGTGAGCGGTAAATGGACATTTTTAAAATTTCAGTACCGACTGGTAACAAAGTTATGTTGTATGTCTGTTTGTCTCGGAGCTCGAGTACTGAATGAATGCATCCTCGTGATGAGTGCTTGTGTGTGTGTACGTAGTTTCCTGATCCTAGAATAGTGTAAGTGGAGATGCCCGCACACCCTCTTAACTCTTTTCTCTCGGGTCTCATTGGGCCCGTGCCCCACCACCTATTCTTGTGTGGCCCATTCAGGAAATTGGGCTGTGAATAAAGACAGACCTACATTTCTCCACCTCCAAAATAGCTCCAGATAAAAGCTTCTGTATCATCTGGATGTCGGAGTAATAGTGCTGAACGCACTCATGGGACAGGCACAATTAGCTGTGTTGCATCCCACAAATATTATACAAATATTTAGACGCCGGAGCTCTTTGAAGTAGAGGGAGCAAAATTCAACTCTGATTTATGCAACGGTGAAGAAGATTCGTTTTGAATGATCAGTGTTGCTTTTTGTTTTAGAAACACCATGTGTGTGCAAACATGTATATATGTAAATTTCAGCTGAATTGACGACATGTAATCGTTTTTCATGGATTGTGCCAGTGACAAAGCAGAGAAAAATCATAACACACAATTTGGTTGCTGCTGAATGTCGTGCCTTTCAGTTAAAAGATTCACTTGCCTTTTTGAAAGCTTGTAGTGAACTTAAACATTCATTAGCCAGTTTTTAGCACTGATTTGAGCAAAAGAAACAATGATCTGAAAGGCCTGAAAGGATCTGAATGTACTGTAGCTGTTTTGGAGATTTCAGTCTTTCCTTGTACAAATAGATAGGAGCTGTATCTGTATGCTTATTGCCTGCATAATTTAGTTGTATTCATTTTATTTCAAGCCTATGTATTTTCACTTATTTTATTGTTTATAACATTTTAAGTTTTTGCCTTATAGTTTAATTTAACCCTTTTTGTTGTTATTTTATTTGTGTAGCCAAGAGTTGACAAGAAAGTACAAGAGTAACTGACTGATCAAGTTATTGCCTCGTGTTGTAGACATCCAGTGAATAAGCTCTCAATTTGATTCGGTTTAATAGCTGCCCTAAGACATTACCAAGATGGCCACAGAGCAGTCTAACCAGTCTTAAAGGGACTTTGACAGCACTTAAGCATATACAGTATAAATGGGTATCATTTAATAGGTTGTTATGCTGTTTATGTCTTATTATGCAGTATTTCACTTCTGTGTGTATGTTAGGGAAGCCCTTTGCGCCTTTGCGATGAAAGGAAGGAAGGTAGACTCTTCAGCTTCTCTAGCCAGCAGCTGCAGCAATCTGAGAAGCCAGAGAGATGCGTGAGAGGAGTAGGGCAGCAGCGGGAGCATTCTGATACCCCTGGAGCAGTGCTTCTGGGTACAGGACGTGTCTCTTGCATGTCAGAGATGGATTTTTTTGGACCCTATTGGTTTCATTTTATGGACAAAACCATTAAAACAGTCTTCAAAATATCTTCTTTTGTGTCCTACAGAAGTAAGTCATATCATGAGGGTCAGTAAATAAGTCATGAGGGTGAGTAAATAATTTATTTTTGGATGAACTATCCCTGTATTAAAAGGATAACTTGCCTAAAAGCGAAAAATCAGTCATTTTTTGCCCTCTCATTGAAAGTCCAGGTCACCAAAATGCTGTAAAATGAATCCATATGAATCCAAGTCTTATGAAGAGATATGGTCGCTTTATGATGAACAGTTTTAATTTAGATATGGTAAACACAGAAGCTCAAAGTGCTTGTGTGATGTACAAGAACCTATAAGGTTTATTCTAGCATGTGACGCTTGCACAAGCTTCTGTGTTTAACATATGTGAGGTGCTCTATATATGTGTTTATTTGTGAATAAAAGCCTAAATTAAATATATTCACCATATAAAACAATCATATCTCTTCATATCTCTTTTGGATTAAAATGCTCAATTTACGACCTTTTTGAATGTTCTACATTTTGGTTACCTGGACTTTGAGTGGGGGGGATGGAAACCTCTCAGATTCCTGTCTTAATTTGTTTCAAAGATTAAACAAAGTCTTCTGGGTTTGGAACAGCAAGAGGGTGATATATGTCTCATAATGTCAACATTTTTGTTTAGTCTAATTGATTCACATCTTCTGCAAATCATTTGCTTTAAAATCCATCATCTATACCTCCATGTCACTAAAAACTTTTTTTTCATGATTTTTCATGTCATGTCTTACCTCGCACACACTGCTGAAAAAATGTGTGCAAAATTGTACCTTTATGGGGACAACAGCTTGTCATAAGAGCAGTACCCCTAAAAGGTGCATATTAGTAATTTAGAGCAGTGTTATGTACCCTTAAGGTACTACTGTGAACAGTGGTGGCTCGTCGGGGGAGGCAGGGGAGGCTCAGCTTCCCCATGATTTTGAGGTGAAAATGGGAGTAGGACGAATTAATGTTAAGAAAAATTCACAATTTATTTCGGTTCATGTCTCAGAATGTGTATTTTTTGTTTGTAATTTCACAGTTGTAATACCATAACGTGAAAGCGCCGTTTTTTTTTGGTTTTTTTTTTTTTTTTTTTTTTTGGGGGGGGGGGGGTTGTGTTTGTTTTTTTTTTTTTTTTTTTGTTTTCTTTTTCTGTCGCGAATGTGCCGAATCTGCTGAGGTAATTGCAACCGCTAGTTCTAGAGAAGGGTAGGGGGAGGCCGGGGGAAAGCTGAGCTCTCGTGCCTCCGTTGGTAAAAAAACATTAGCCAATCACCATTGAGTGTTCACTTTCAGCGCTGAGGAGTGTTGAGAAAAGAAACCTCGTAAGGGAGGCTAGCCTCTCTTCTGATATCAACCAATCAGAGACGTAAATTACGTGATATTAGTTTGAACGTCTCCCGCTGCGCTGATAATGTATCAAGTAGCTACTTATGATGAGTAGCGATATTGAAGCAACCAAAAAGCCATTTTAAAGTGGTTAAGCAAATAATAATAATAATGATAATCGGCAGGGATCCCAGACCAATACAATTAGTGTGCCTCCTCTATTTTAAAACCCACGAGCTGCCACTGACTATGAAACAAATAGGTGCAAGACACCACTAATTAGGGCTGAGATGTTTTGCTCCCAAACAATCCCACCAAACAAAACACACACCCCCATCCAAGGCTTTTGGTTGGTTGAGATCTCAAGTAGCTCTTAGAAGGATCGACAGCTGGTCAAACAAGCTTAATAGAGCAGTAGCTAGTCTGGAGTAGACCATAAGCCCATTAACTCTTCTCCAGGCCCATTAGGCTGCTCATTGGTCAGTCAGGGATCAGTCCGCTTCTGTTTTGATGCTAGCATGACCTAACACTGAAGTTGAGTATGTGTCTTTGGAAACGGAGAGAAGTATCTAGAATTTGTAACTACAGATTGACGTAATGTTAAAAACAGACAGGGGGTGGTGCTCTGTTTTATCTCTTGCTAAGTGTGCATGTGCTCTGTTTGTGTTTCCGGTGCTCTATTTTGTGCCCTGATGGGAGAGGCATAGGGAGTAAGCATGAGTTTGTTTTGGGTAGTGGGCTTGGAATGGAGGTTTTGGCTCTGAATCTGTAGCTCTTATTTTTCAAATGCCACACACGTTGACATCTCATTACATACTCCATACCCATACAAACCCCATACAAGGGCATTGCTGATGCTGACTTACTACATCACGCCATGTGTGGCAGTGGCGATCGAGTGCCATCTTCTTTTGGTTGTAGGGACTGAGGATGAGGCTCTTCTGTTTTCTCTCTAATAGAGGCCACCTCAGAGTCAGTGGGACAGTGTGCCCTGACCCACATTATATATATATATATATATATAACAGTTGGTACGAAAGTAATTCCAGCAACCCCCCTTAAATTTTTCACTCTTTTTTATATTGCCGCCATTTGCTAAAATCATTTAAGTTAATTTTTTTTTTCCTCAATAATGTACACACAGCACCCCATATTGAAAAAAAAACACAGAATTGTTGACATTTTTTTGCAGATTTATTAAAAAAGAAAAACTGGAATATCACATGGTCCTAAGTATTTAGACCCTTTGCTGTGACACTCATATATTTAATTCAGGTGCTGTCCATTTCTTCTGATCTTTCTTGAGATGGTTCTACACCTTCATGTGAGTCCAGCTGTGTTTGATTATACTGATTGACTTGATTAGGAAAGCCACACACCTATATAAGACCTTACAGCTCACAGTACATGAAATGCAAAATGAGAATCATGAGGTCAAAGGAAATGCCTGAAGACCTCAGAGACAGAATTGTGGCAAGGCACAGATCTGGCCAAGGTTAAAAAAAAATTTCTGCTGCATTTAAGGTTCCTAAGAGCACAGTTGCCTCCATAATCTTTAAATGGAAGACTTTTGGGACGACCAGAACCCTTCCTAGAGCTGGCCGCCGGCCAAACTGAGCTATCGGGGGAGAAAAACCTTGGTGAGAGAGGTAAAGAAGAACACAAAGATCACTGCGGCTGTGCTCCAGAGATGCAGTCGGGAGATGGAAGAAAGCTGTAGAAAGTCAACCATCACTGCAACCCTCCACCAGTCAGGGCTTTATGGCAGAGTGGACCGACGGAAGCCTCTCCTTAGTGCAAGACACATGAAAGCCCGTATTGAGTTTGCTAAAAAACACCTGAAGGAATCCAAGTTGGTGAGAAATAAGATTCTCTGGTCGGTTGAGGCCAAGATAGAACTTTTTGGCCTTAGTTCTAAGTGGTATGTGTGGAGAAAACCATGCACTGCTCATCACCTGTCCACTACAGTCACAAAAGTGAAGCATGGTGGTGGCAGCAACATGCTGTGGGGGTGTTTTTCAGCTGCAGGGACAGATCGACTGGTTGCAATCGAGGGAAAGATGAATGAATGTGGCCAAGTAAAGGGATATCCTGAACGAAAACCTTCTCCAGAGTGCTCAGGACCTCAAACTGGGCTGAAGGTTCTTTTCCAACAAGACAATGACCCTAAGCACAGCTAAAATAACGAAGGAGTGGCTTCACAAAACTCTGTGACTGTTCTTGATTGGCTCACCCAGAGCCCTGACTTAAACCCAATTGAGCATCTCTGCAGAGACCTAAAAATGGCTGTCCACCATGTTTACCATCCAACCTGACAGAACTGAGAGGATCTGCAAGGAGGAATGGCAGAGGATCCCCAAATCCAGGTGTGAAAAACTTGTTGTGTCTTTCCCAAAAAGACTCATGGCTGTATTAGATCAAAAGGGTGCTTCTA
Source organism: Sinocyclocheilus anophthalmus (assembly GCA_018155175.1). Taxonomy (NCBI): domain Eukaryota; kingdom Metazoa; phylum Chordata; class Actinopteri; order Cypriniformes; family Cyprinidae; genus Sinocyclocheilus; species Sinocyclocheilus anophthalmus. The sequence goes on along the minus strand of JADLZN010000390.1, from coordinate 225,873 downwards.
CTAAATACGGAGCAAAGGGTCTGAATACTTAGGACCATGTGATTTTCAGTTTGTCTTTTTAATTAATCTGCAAAAATTTCAACAATTCTGAGTTTTTCTGTCAATATGGGGTGCTATATGTACATTAATGAGGGAAAAAAATTAACTTAAATGATTTGAGCAAATAGCTGCAATATAACAAAGAGTGAAAAATTTAGGGGGGCTGAAACTTTCCGTACCCACTGTATCTTATATAGATAATAATCTATATATTATATATATATATATATAAGTATATATATATACTGTATATATATTTCATTATTAATATTTTTAAATAAATGTTTTTGTTTTTTTTTACATTTTATTTTGTAGCTCAATACCACCTTTTTTCCTCTGATCTTTTGATAAATATTGGTTTTATTAGTATTTTATCCTATGAATTTTGTTGTTATAATATGACAGCTATATTATTATTGTGTATTATTATTGATATTTTTGTTATTACATTATTAGATTATACTATTTTTAGATTTTATATAGTTACTGTATATATTAATTGTTTTACTAATTGAATTGTTTTACATAAACCCATGGTGCTATGATGTTCTCACCAAGGCTGCATTTGTTTTGATCAAAATGCATATAAAACTGGTAATTTTAATATATTTAAAAAATGTGTTTCACTATTTTATTACTGTAATCAAAACTGAGTTTTCAGCAGCCATAAGTATACTCTTCAGTCAGTGCATGGTTCTTCATAAATCATTCTAATATGCTGATTTTGTGCTCAAATATAATTTTTTTTTATCAAAAACAGTTATGCTGCTTAATATTTTTGTTGAAACTGTGATGCAAGTTCAAAGGACAGCATTTATTTTAAATAGATTGTTTTTGTAACAGTGTAAAAGTCTTACTGTCACTTATGATCAATTTAATAATAAAAGTATTGATTTGATTAAATTCTTACCCTAAGGTAGGGTATATATAATTTTTTTATTATTTGAGTTTTTTATTACTTTTGTTTTAATTGCATACTTTCAGACATATGATGTGTTTATACAGAGCAAACAGGGCAATACGTCTGCCCCGTGTGAATGGTCACACGTGTGAAAGAGAACTAAAGAGCACGAGTCTGAAGGGCAACAGCAGCCCTCATTCTGTCGGCCCTCTCACATCTGGATTCAATAGATGCTGTTTGGACATATGAGGGAGGAGCAAGTATAAACAGAGTGACTGCCATAGCCAAACTAACCTGCTTGGCTCCTCCCTCACGCTGGGCCGGTGTTGCTCCTACACCGCACTAATGTCCTCCCAGCATTCCTTCAGTTTCTAACAGCCAAACGGACAATTAGGCTGCTGCTGCTGGCCACTTTTAAACCGCAATTGGAGCTTGGATTAGGTGACGATGCTGATGGATGAGTTTGAGAATTATGTTTGGTCTTGTTAGTGGGGTTGGTTTGTTGATTACAGCACAAAAACATCTTAAATACGCCTCAAGCAAACTCTCTGCAGAGGGAAAGCTGAAAAAGAGCCTCTCATTTGACTAGAATAATGTGTGTTTTCGCAGACCACATAAATGAAACCGAGCGATGTTTTTCGGAGAACTAGCATAGGGTGGTGCTACGCAGGGGGCAAGTGTAGCTGTTCTTTTTGTTGTGGCCATCTCAAGTGGAGCCCTGGCCCTAAACACATGCCCCCTTTGTGGGGCACACGTGCATATCCCTCTTCTTCGCCCCACCTTCCCCTCGCTGTTGGATGAAGGCACAAATGCAGAAGAAGTGGGTGTGGATTAAGGTGGGGGGTCAGGCTCGCCAAGCCAAGCAGACCCCTCTTGCTTAAGCAAGTTTTAATTTGTGGAGACTCCGAGATGCTGCAGTTCCAGTGAACTCGTTCACCTCACACACACACACACATGAACAAACATGTGCCTGCAGATTTGTTTTGTCGTTGTGTCTGCACTCACCTCTTTGATTGATCATTTCATAAGCCACTCAGCCAGCCTGAACTGAAGCTCTGTTGGGTTCGTTTTGATTGGTTTCTGTGTGTGTGTGTGTGTGTGTGCTTGCTTGCTTTTTGTAACAGGGGGCTGTTTTCCAAAGCTACAAAGGAATTCTACAAAAATCTCTCCTTATGGAACTAATAAAGTTTCAAACCAGCTTAGCATTCCATGAGTCTATAATACTTTAAAAGCACGCTGAGAGGGTGGGATAATTTCCTCACCACGTCAAGTTTTCAGAACGGTAACAACAACTTGCTCTGACTAGACTGATGCAAAACAAAACTAGATCCGCTCCATTTATAAACAACCAAGCATCAAGCTTATGGTAATGGGAGCGGTCTGGTTTTGAATTGTGCGTTCAATATATATAAAAATAATAATAAATTCTATAGACTCTACCTTCAGTGACAAGTGTAAAATGCAAACACTTTACAGAGGGAAAGCTAAGAAAAACATTATTACACTTAATTGATTGATTTTAATGTTAAATTAGACATTGTTAATGTTACAAAAGATTTCTGTTTCAAATAAATGCTGTTCTTTTGAAATTACCACAAAATATAGTAGAACCATCATTTTGAACAGTGAGAAGATAAGAATGCTTCGGAGGTACCAAATCACATATCAGAATGATTTCTCTGATATCATGTAACACTAAAGACTAAAGTAATGGCAGTAGGGATGTGCGCTATACCGGTACACTCTTAAAAATAAAGGTGCTTCACGATGCCATAGAAGAACCTTTTTGTCTAAATGGTTCCATATAGAACCTTTAACATCTGAAGAACCTTTCTGTTTCACAAAAGCTTCTTTGGGGGCGAAAGAAGGTTCTTCAGATTATAAAAAGGGTAATAAAGAGATGGTTCTTTAAAGAACTTTGACTGAATGCTTCTTTGTGGAAACAAAAATGGTTCTTCTATTGGATCGCTGTGAAGAACCTTTGAAGCACACGTTATTTTTAGATTGTACTGGACAATACGTAATATATTAATTTCAAACGGTAACATCTCATCATTTTGGGCTCAATTCTTGTATTTCAGTCGCTGCTGTCGTCAAGTTCACCACTAGTGGCAGTTTTACCCAAACTGCTCGAAACCATGCAATCATGATCAACGTGAAACGACAATGGATAAAACTTGAAACGCACTCTACACTGCCGAATTAATAAATAAAGAAGGCGGTAGAAGTGAAATATGGCCTTACTTGCCTAAATTGACGAAAAAGGGTGAACCACCGACCCTTAATTCACAGTCCTGCAAGCGCTGCTAATAAAATCTGTGCTCCATGGGAACATTTTGTCACTTCTCGCAGTCTCCCTGATTTGGTCAAGGATTAAAGATCGAGCAGGTAAATGTGTCTCTTTCACCTGATTGAATTTAGACTTTTATTTAATAAGATCAGTAATATTAGTTTAGTATTAGTAATGTGTGAAGGGCATATTCCTGCTTAATTGATTGGGTTTTTTGCATAGCTTGTCGGAGTACTACGGCTCGTTGTAGTAAATGCTGCTCCATGTGAAAGTGTGATGGAGATTTACCGCTGATTACATAACCGGCTTTACTGATAAGATGCGCGTTTAATATCGCATGCGATTTATCGTGCAGTCCTACTCCACACATACAAGACCATGGGAGAGACCAGTGCCACAGAAAACCCACTTTCTCGGTGGAAAAGGCATGAATCAAGCCTCCCATTCTTTCAACATTTGCCAAATATTACCTTTGCATTCCAGCATCAAGCTCAGCCTCTGAGAGAGTTTTCAGTACATCAGGCCCGATCTGTAGCCCACTAAGGTCCAGGCTATCAAGTGACAGCGCTGACACATTAGTTTTCCTGTCCAAAAATCTGCAGCTAACAAAGGAGCTAGCAAAAAAATAAAGACTGAAAATATATTAAGATGTGAACCCATTTTATTCAGTCTCCCAATTTTGTTATTTTTTTTTACATTTTGTTTGCACAATTTTTCATGCAGAGTTCCAAGCAGTGCATTTAATAAAATTGTTTTCAATTCACTTATATTTTGAGGCTGGTTATTTGTCACCTATGGTATCGATTTAGTATCGATACCGAGGTATTAGATCCTAGTATCGTACCGAAGTCAAAATTGTGGTATCGAACCATCCCTAAATGGCAGCTGAAAATTCAGCTTTGCCATCACAGGAATAAGTTATATTTTTAAAATAAATTAAAGCAGCAAACAGTTCTTTTAAATTATAATATTTCACCACATTAGTGTTTTACTGTATTTTTATTTATTTATTTATTTTTGGTCAAATAAATGCAATGTTAGTTAGTAAAAGAGACTTCTTCCATTAAAAAAAAAAAACATTTGAACAATTGTTTTTTTGTTTTTTTTGCTTTTTATATGTAAATTATGTCTGTCAAAATACTTTCTCATACTAGAATTCAATTATAAACCATTAAACCATTTTTTACAACTCAGTTTGTACTTTACAAATTCGGGTGGACAGAGAGGTACTCTTTGCTGTCCCTGTCTCCCTCCTGAATGTACATCTCTCTCAGGCTGTGGCGATATCGCATTTGTTTGAAGCACAGCGAGAGATAGAGAGAGAGAGGGAGAGACGGCAGAGGTTGTCAGTGATGAAAACAACTTGTCTGTTTATCAGAGCATGTGTGTAATTGCTCACAGAAAGAGACACTTTGAAAAGCCTGAGATGAAAAGGAAGGATAGAAAAATAGGAAAACAAAACCAGCCCCCCCTCATCTCCCATTGGCTGTGAAACTTGGCTGTGATCCTTGGTCTATAAATCCCAATGCCAGCAGCTGGAGACGGAGCGATGAGAGTTAGAGAGAGAGTGACGGGCAAAAAAGAAACAATTAATTGCCTGCGTTAACGCGCTAATTTTGACAGAACTAATATATAGTCAGTGCTGTAAAATTTTCTCTGCATTTTTATGTCAAGGGGTGCAGGATTTTAAATTAGGTTTTATTTGTATCTTATGTCATTTTCAATTTGTCATACTAAATTAGTTTACTTATCTTTAGTTTTTAGAATTGTGATGGTAGTGTGTTTTGTGTTTTACTATAGTTTGTAGTTTTAGCTTTCTTAACTTTCTTTACTTTTAGGTTCTTCATTGTATTTAAGATTTTTAAAGATTCTTTGATACCTTTACTTATACAGTGGGGCAAAAAAGTATTTAGTCAGCCACCAATTGTGCAAGTTCTCCCACTTAAAAAGATGAGAGAGGCCTGTAATTTTCATCATAGGTATACCTCAACTATGAGAGACAAAATGAGAAAAAAAAATCCAGAAAATCACATTGTAGGATTTTTAAAGAATTAATTGGTAAATTCCTCTGTAAAATAAGTAGTTGGTCGCCTACAAACAAGCAAGATTTCTGGCTCTCACAGACCTGTAACTTCTTCTTTAAGAGGCTCCTCTGTCCTCCACTCGTTACCTGTATTAATGGCATCTGTTTGAACTCGTTGTCAGTATAAAAGACACCTGTCCACAACAACCTGTTCAAACAGTCACACTCCAAACTCCACCATGGCCAAGACCAAAGAGCTGTCAAAGGACACCAGAAACAAAATTGTAGACCTGCACCAGGCTGGGAAGACTGAATCTGCAATAGGTAAGCAGCTTGGTGTGAAGAAATCAACTGTGGGAGCAATTATTAGAAAATGGAAGACATACAAGACCACTGATAAGCTCCCTCGATCTGGGGCTCCACGCAAGATCTCACCCCGTGGGGTCAAAATGATCACAAGAACTGTGAGCAAAAATCCCAGAACCACACGGGGTGACCTAGTGAATGACCTGCAGTGAGCTGGGACCAAAGTAACAAAGGCTTCCATCAGTAACACACTGCGCCGCCAGTGACTCAAATCCTGCAGTGCCAGACGTTTCCCCCTGCTTAAGCCAGTACATGTCCAGGCCCGTGCTCTGTGCTAGAGAGCATTTGGATGATCCAGAAAAAGATTGGGAGAATGTCATATGGTCAGAAGAAACCAAAATATAACTTTTTGGTAAAAAAAAATCAACTTGTCGTGTTTAGTATAAGAATGCTGATTCATCCAAAGAACACCATACCTACGTTGAAGCATGGGGGTGGAAACATCATGTTTTTGGGGCTGTTTTTCTGCAAAGGGACCATGACGACTGATCCGTGTAAACGAAAGATTGAATGGGGCCATGTATCGTGAGATTTGAGTGAAAACCTCCTTCCCTCAGCAAGGGCATTAAAGATGAAACGTGGATGGGTCTTTCAGCATGACAATGACCCCAAACACACAACCAGGGCAACTAAGGAGCGGCTCCGTAAGAAGCATTTCAAGGTCCTTGAGTGGCCTAGCCAGTCTCCAGATCTCAACCCCATAGAATATCTTTGGAGGGAGTTGAAAATCCGTTTTGCCCAGCGACAGCCCCAAAACATTACTGCTCTAGAGGAGATCTGCATGGAGGAATTGGCCAAAATACCAGCAACAGTGTGTGAAAACTTTGTGAAGACTTACAGAAAACGTTTGGCTTCTGTCATTGCCAACAAAGGGTATATAACAAAGTATTGAGATGAAATTTTGTTATTGACCAAATACTTATTTTCCACCATAATTTGCAAATAAATTCTTTAAAAATCCTACAATGTGATTTTCTGGATTTTTTTCTCTTATTTTGTCTCTTAGTTGAGGTATAACTATGATGAAAATTACTGGCCTCTCTCATCTTTTTAAGTGGGAGAACTTGCACAATTGGTGGCTGACTAAATACTTTTTTTCCCCACTGTAAATATGAATGTAATTGAGGTGTTTCAGTGTATATTTTATCTTCAGCATTTATCAAAAACTGATATAAAAATAGTGTTTGTTCTGTTTCAGTTAGTTAGCAAAATTTAGTTTCCAATATTTCAATTCCAATATTATTATTTGATTTCAGTTAACAATGTGTATTGTTAATTGAACATACCTGTACATTTTATTATTCAATTTCATTTACAATAACTGTGACGTTATTATTGTAAATAATATAATCTCACAAAGAGCGAGACATGAGCCATCTCCGCTGTGCCCTTGAACAAGACACTAAGGATACACAAGGGGATTGCGCTTGCAATAAGTTCATGGTTATGTCCTGTGGAAACATTGACTGAAGGTCACAGACACTAACTCCACCAGTCCTGATTGTGTTGTTATAGGTTAAAATTTAAACATTTCATTTAATTCACGATGGCAATGCAGGAAAGACTTAGGAAGAAAGTCTTGTGTAATCAGACTGAAAAGTAATGAACATAGGAAGAGGTTGGACTCGATACCAAAACAGATGTTTACAAGAACCAGGTACCCAGTTATTTTGAGTGTTGAATTTGATATTGGTTTGATGAGACGCCATGCAGAGATACTGATGCAGGACAAGGAGAAAATTACAAAGGAGAGCTAGCCTGAGCTCCTGGTTCATCATTAGCACCCCTCTGCTCTTCAGCAGACATGTGTCCTTCTGGAGGAAGACCAGATGATAAAGTACACAAGCTGCGGTTGTGTTTACCATGCCATGAATTTGTGACATTGATATAGTAAGTTAAAAGGAAATCGTCTTAGTCTTAGGGCAAAAATATAACAGAAAAGTGACATGGTTAAAAAAAAAAGGTATTTCAAATGTGTGTATGATATTATAGAAATAATTTCACCCCAAAATGAAAATGGAAGATTTAAGGCCATAGCACACTGAGACCGAAATTTTCATCCGTAATTTTTCACACGCTGGAAAATAAACACGACCTCACGTTGTGTCAATCACATTTACACACTGCCTCCGAAACTTTGTCCGTCATTAAAATTTTTGGATTGGGTTCAATCTTCTGAGATTTTTGCATCTGTAGCCAGTATTTTGAGAGGTGTTTTGACAATTCAGATCCACCGTACAAGCGAATGCCAAAATCCAGAATGGCGATTGTCAAGTTCATCCACTTCGTCTCGCGCACAAAGTCCCGTCAAGATCCTGAGCACCTGATTCGGCCCACGATTTGGTGGTCTTCTTTTTAATATGTTTCTCTAGTATCGCTAGCAAAGCATCAAACTGAGCCACTCACATCCTGAAGTAAACTTTGAATCGCCCGGGATAATCCCGCTGCTCCTGAGGGGGAACTCTCCTTCCTCTCTATATCTCAGTATTGAATGGACCGAATATTTCCTCTCTTTTTCTCTTTTTAAGAAGCGAGAGGACAACAAAATCATCCTCACTGCTTGAAGACTCCATTTAGTACTGTTTTGCATATTTTATTTTACTTTGCAAGGGATTAATTAATACTCCATCGTATGGATGACGGGTCGGACTCGGCTACGTCCACACGAGAAGGGTTTAACCACAGAGCCAGAGCTTTCCCTATTCAATCTTTTTTTTCTCTCGTCTCAAGAAATATCTGCGTACACACGAAACCACTGAAACCGACTCAAAATTATGTAGTATACATGCCAGACCAGTATTTGGCGCTGTAATTCTGCCACAGAGATACACTAAAAACGGAGAAGACTTGGACTAAACGCATAAACCTTGCACGCAGTATACAAACGAACATGGAACAATACATTTATTAATCTGTGTTGGCATGTCTAAGATCTCCATAATAAAACAATCACCTGAGTGTTGGGTTCATGTTTTTGTGGTGCTGTTACTTGACCGAGACGGTTCTGCTAGGGCGAGACTTTGGCTCTGCCAGTCATCGGACAGTTCAGAAATATACGGATTCCTGTCCACTACAAAAATTCCAAGCGGGCGTTTTTCAAATATCTAGCCACTCCTGGGACGGAGCGTGGTTGGGAGAAAGAAAAAAATCGGTTTCACTCGCTAAACTGCTTGGGATGGTCGATGAACGCCTATACGTACGATTTACAAAATGTATGCGTATACAGCTAAAAACGTCTCCATGTGGACTTGGGGCTCTACCTGTGCAGGTTGTTCTGTGCATACCTAATTATTTAGATAGCAATACACTGAAAAGGCATACAAAAGTTTCGTGGAACTTCTGTGTGCAGACCTGTTATCTTGTTCTTACTACTCAAAAGTCTATTCGTATTCCTTACCTCTACACTTCACGTTTTTGTCAAGATGCTTTTATCCAATGTGACTCGTAGTATAAATTTGATCAGTTGACCTTTTTAGAGGTGAACAGGCTAAATAACGGTCTACCATTGTTGTGTAAAAAGGGCAACATGGATATACTGCAAAATGTCTTTTTGCTATTCCGAACAAAACAAAAAATAGGAAATCTAATGGGGTTAGATTAATAAATGATGACAGTTTTCATTTAGTTTTTATTTAAAAAAAGAGTATAGTATTTTATAGTATTTTCATATGTCATCTGAAGGCGTATTTCCTCTTTTGTTGATGCAGAAGTCTGACTTTTCAGTGATCTTTTGTGCTTGAAAAGCAGAAGAGCACAGGATGGTGGCGTGGGTTATTAAATCTGTCATTCCTGAGCTATGAGAGCTTGCAGGCAGGTGAGTTTGGTGCAGGTTCAACAGGAGATAAGGAAAGGCATGTAGTCATTAAAAGGCTTCAGGTGTGGCTGGCGCTCCACACACCCGGCTACAAGAATATCAGCCCATGGGCGCAATGGGCTGCTGTGGAATTTGCCTTCAAGCTGCTGGACTGGGTTGTTTTTTTTGCAGCTTCCAAACACATACTGGTACACCGTGGAGAAAAACGTGGGATGGCACGTGCACTATTTTATTGATTTCTGCTTGATTTATTATTTAATTATTTTCTTGTAAACAGTATATATTTCTTTATTTTATTTCATGGAACACAAAAGGAGATGTTTAGCAGAATGTCCAAACAGCTGTACCTGTATGGAAAAGAGCAGCATGGACATTCTGCCAAACATCATCTATTGTTTTTGTCTGGATTTGGTATGACATGAGGCTGAGTAAATGTCAGACTTCATTTCTGGATGAAATATCCTTTAAGCGAGATCTGCTTGTCTGTGTACACAGTGTAATCTCACTGTGGTGTCAAAAGTTAAGTAATTTTGCTCGATCGGTATCTTTGATTGATGGATCATACTCCCACTCTCTCTCTCTCTAAACCTCTGCTCCTGTAGCAGCCTGTTGTTAGCAGGTCTCGTTTATATGAGATGGATTGAACTGACATTGTTGATCCTGTTGTTGAATTTCTCTTTCACCACCTGTTCCTATTTCTATTATAGACAGATAACAAATGACTCACTGCTGATTGAGAATGAACAGTCCTATATATAAAAGAACGGATGGACTCTGCTGTACATGCGGCGAGTGAGACTATCCATTCGTTGTTGTTTATTGGCACCTGAGGAGGATTTTTTCAAAAGGTGTGACTGCAGATGGGTTTTTTTCTTCACATGGCTTGGTGCCAGTGTAAACCATGATAAATTTGATAAACTGTGACTTTATTTAGTTTTAGGCATTACAGCCAACATTGACAAACAGGAGTTCATACAGGGCTCAATAATAATGATGACCCAGTGACCTTAGGCTCATTTTGTCTACATCTTGCATATGTTGTGTATGATGTTTTTGTGCTTCATAAACATAAACCTTTGTTTTTTTGCAGTGTGCTGAATGTTGTTAATAATATTTTGATTGAACACTATTAAGCTGGCTCATGTTGCAGAAATTGTGGTAGTCCAGGTTGAACATTTTCAAAGTAAATTATATAAAAAAAAATAAATATAATAATCTAAAAAAATAATACATTAGCAAATAATTAATAATTGAAATATCAATGATCATTATACAATGAATACGCATATTATATTGTGATTTAAATGAGATTAATTAATATCAAAAATCCATATTTTGCAAAGGAAATGTATGTTTAATAGGAAACATTACAATGATGTATTTTTCGTAAATAATTATTATTGTAATTTTTTATATTGTGACTTATTTAAATTTAATTTTAACATCCATTATATAATATTAAGCTAACATTCTTGTTTTGTTGCATGGCTACTGAAAATATTAGCAGGCCATGTACAAATATGAGCTACTAGCCTGAAAATAAAATAAGAAAAGTCCTTATTGTTGCATAATTCTGGCACTGTTCTGTTTGATGGAATATAATCAATCTTTTTAGGTCTAACTCAAAGCCTGTCATTTAGCTGATATTTGACAAGGAGGGTTTAGGTGTGGTTATTCTAGCTGGATAATTTGTTGGAAAATTCAGCTGTGGTTCAGCTGACGAGCCAAGCCATGGATGAAAGACACGTGCTGCTGCTTGTGCTTTCAGGTAGCTCCCTGTCTTCTATTAAGACAGACAGAGGCCTTTGTTTGAGCATAATTTCCACATGTACGCCCATCTGACAGTCAATGGCGTCAGTATTTGTGCTGGTGGGATACATGAAGCTTAGTGTGAACAGATCTGTGAATGAGCTCCGCCTCTTCTCTGTGCATTTTACAGAAAGAATACAAGAAAGAATTTCTTTCTTTACAGAAGAAACCTAAAGAATACAAGGAAGATCCTTTTTCCGACACCCTATTAAAAGAGCTCTTGTAAGCGATCTGTGTGTATGTATGGGTGGATGGATGAGTATGTGTACAGTATGTGTGTGCCCGTTCAGTTAAGCCATTGATTGCGAAGCATGAATGAATCCGTAGATGCTCCAGGCGGTGAGCAGGTTTCAGGCTTTCAACAGACTCCCAGAGGAGATGCTGGTCTGCTTTAAAGTGAGTGCAGCTAAACAGTCACAGTAAGAGACACAAACACTGATTCACTGGTTTTATTTTGATAGTTGGGGATCGGCTGAGGCAATTTAAAACTGAATATATATTTATAGTATTATACTATTATATATTTGTATCTTTTCGGCCTTTTATACAACATTCAATGTGTATATACATTATTTACCAGTGTGTGAAATTATTTACAGTTGTTAATAACAAAGTTATTATGTAATCTAATGTCTATGTCTATAGTATAACAATATTTGTATATATGTATAAACCGGTCAGTGGTGGCCAAAATTATTTGAACATTAGTATTTTCACCAGCTAAAAAAATGTTTTTAAGTCAGTTATTTCTACCTTTTTCTGTAGTGTGTCAGTAGGAAATATCAGTTTTTGCATTAATTGCATAATTCAGTGAGATTTTTGTTTGCAGAAGGAGTCTGACAGCAGCCAGTGCTCCACACAGATATCTGATCTCCTCATCATCCAGTCTGTCTGGAATAGGGCTACGATAATCACAGCGATATTTAACGCCATCTTGTCAGAAGAGCCGGTTCTGTAATCAGCGGTAAAATCTCCATCACGTGTGTGCTTTCACATGGAGAAGCATTTACTACATAGAGCCGTTGTTCACTGACGAGCTGCTCAAAAAATCACGCGAATATGAACGTGGGTTTGCGCAACTCATCAGAGAACAACGGCTCTGTGTAGTTAATGCTGCCCAATGTGAAAGCACGCACGTGATGGAAATTTACAGCTGATTACAGAACCGGCTTTACTAAAATGCGCTTGTTAATACGCATGCGATTTATCCTTCTTGCAGAGCCTCGGGGGAGTAGCCCTAGTCTGGAATGATATGAAGAAACAGAACACACTGAGATAGACTAAATCCAAAAGAACTGTGGCAATCTTCTCCAAGATGCTTCAAGAAACCTACCTGCAAAACTATGCGCAAGTGCACCTAGGGCAAAAGCTGCTTTGAACGCAAAGGATGGTCACAGCAAATGTTGATTTAATGTAGTTAATTGAAGTTAATTGATAAAGAAAATCTGTTTATGACATTATTTTTGACCGCATCCTCATTTTACAGCATTTTTACACAAGTGTCAAAAACTTTTAACAGTACTGTAGCTTTGCAGGTAGGTTTTTTGAAGCATCTTGGAGACGTTGACATATATAGGAATTATAACACTATAATATTGTGTACTTTTGATCAGAGTTTGCACACCATGATGAAGTTGCACAAGAATCATTTTTGTTTGTTAGTTCATCAGGGATGGGCATAAACCATCCTCAGGGGGGGAATCTGTGTTTGTCATAAACACCTCTACGTCATTCTGAGTCACAGGCGTTTTTCTTTACTTCTTATTGTTAGTCTCTGTATAATGATACAGTGTAGTTGCCTGAAGTGTCGCTCTCGCGCTCCTTTTGTTTCTGAGATGCTGGAGAGCGTCTCTGACCCCCTTCTGGCTGACCCCGGTACTGCTCCCCTTCCGTCCAGCCGAGTGTGTGTGAGGTCTCAGTCTACAGGGAGACAAAGGGCATATTTTTCAGTTTGGAGGCCCTGCAGTGGGCTTGGGCGCAGTGGTGCTGCATTGCCTTGTCAGTGTCACAGTTGAGAGGGAGAAGGCAACCAGGGGCTGGAGTAAAGAGGAGGGGAGGGAAAGGGGATCACTCCATGCTTTTTCAGTGCTCCTATGTTTCCCCTAGCTGTGTTCGTGGCACAACATTGCACAATGGTGGCTTTTGTTTGTTGGGGGCTGGAAGCGGAGGCTATTCTGTTTCAATCATTTCTGGAAGTCCTGTGTTTGCGATGTGGTGGGGGCTTAATGCTTTCCTGTGGCTGTCTGTTGTTCCCGCTCTCTCCTTTTATTCAGTCTTTCTCTGTTTTTAGCCTCTCACCATCTCTCGTTCCGACTTCTTTATGTGCTTCTTCTTCTACGTTGTCGGCCTCCTCTTGCCTTAATGGGATAGTTCCCCAAAAAAAAAAAGATTCTGCCATAAATACTCACCCCCATATTGTTCGAAACCTGTTTGAATTTCTTTATAGAGCACTGCAGCGATGACAGAGGATTTTTCTATTGTTTTTTGAAATATTGGAGAAAATAAGCAAAAGTTTATGATTCATACATGTTTGTTTATCATGATAATCTTCACAATGAACCTCAACCTTTTAGGATTTTTGATGCCTAAATACACAAAGAAGTCAAAAACTAAATGTAGGCTTTAAGCAACGTAACAGTTTGTATGACCACATTAACAGCTTAGCTTCCGACAACTCTTTCAGTCTTTATTTACAAAACAATTTTCCTAAACGTTTGAGTTTGAATAGTTTGCAAGAGTGCGATTATAAACACAATGAAGCTGTGAATGTGGACTAGTGAGTAGATGAGTTTATTTTTTTAATGTGATGACGTTAAAAACCTCTCTAGTTCCATTTAGGCCTAGCTAGCAACCGCCTTTTTCACGACAAGTAAAAGATTTTTAAAAAGCACAAGTGGGTATTACAGATACATTTTATGCCATAGAATAAAATGTGAAAGCATCTTGAGCTTGTGTAAACCACAGACCATATTTCAGGCATTTAACCAAAAACACATTCAAAATAACCATTGACTTCAAGACAATGGAACTGGAAGTGCTAAAATGCCAACTTGTTTCTGGGTTTTGGCCTACAAAAATATGTCATCCCTTCAGCAATCTATTCTGTTAAACAACAAAATAAAGAATTTGAAAAGTGCCACGTCATGCAACACATCGAATCAATGGGCCCTGGTTTTCAGTTGTCAATCTAAAATGTACTAATCAAAGCACTAACCAAAGCACAATAAAATAGGTCCATATTACTCTATATTCCAAGTAACAAAAGAATGATTCCTTAAAGGGACAGTTCACCCAAAAATGACCCTTCAAGTCATTCACCCTCATGTCGTACCAAACCTGTTAGACCTTAGTTTATCTTCAGAACACAAATTAATTTTTGATGAAATCCGAGAGCTTTTGCCCCGCATAGGACAGCTTACTAAGTTGTAGCTACGGAGCTACGCACAACTACTCTTGTTGTGCGCAAGCAAACCAAAATAACGAACGTATTCACAAATTCTTCTCTTCACTGTCCCAGTCTTCGTGGTTGTTTATACGAGAGTAAACCTTGACGCATAGCTTGTGTTTGGCTGCTGTACCGCCGGAGCCGTCACACGCTTGCGCTGTGGTGCTGTCGTGAACGTGCGTCGAATTGTTGAATAAAGTCTTTATTTTTGTTTTGCTTGTACCTCATAAAATTAAGTTTGAGCCACCGGTATCACATGAGTATTTTTAATGATTGTCCTTGTGCTATCTTTTCTGGGCTTTGAACATGTCAGTTGTGTTGCTGTCTATGCAGAATCAGAAAGCTCTTCGATTTCATCAAAATATCTTAATTTGTGGTTCGAAGATGAATGAAGCTGACTTGTTTGTAACAAATGGGGTGAGTATGAAGACAATGTTTATTTTTGGAATAACGATCCCTTTAATTAATGGGATATCATTCTCATGCAACATGCAAAGGAAAACCCAGGAAGTGTCCAGATTTTGTAGCCTAAATGTTAGGCCCTTTCCTCACACGAATGCTATCAATAATTACGTCAGAGAACGACTTTTTCCTTGTTGAAGCTTGGAAACCTTCGTCCCATTATATTGCCATTTTGGTGGCGAAAGCACAACCGAACGCAGCCTTCAGAATATCTCCCATGTGTTCCAAGAAGAAAGCGAATTCAAACATGTGTCAATGACATGAGGATGAGGCAAAGGCAACTGTATGTGTGCAAGACTGGACTGAGACGAGAAGTGAAAGAGGTGCAGTGTCCATCTGCCCTGCTCTGCTTTTCCGCATCCATCCCCCGCCCCCTACGAGCAGTGCTTCTAACCCCTTGATTCCTCCTGTCATGCTCTGAGCACATTTCACCTCTTCCCTACGCAGAGCTCTCGCAAAGCTCCTCCGTAATCTTACTAAGTCTAAATCTTTTTGGGATGGGGGAGCCTGACGAGGCTTAGAGCCACCTAACTGGGTTTGTCACTCCGTCAAACGCCCCCTTTCCCTCCACCCTTCCGTCTATCCATCATCCTGCCGGTACTGCCAGACAAGAGACACCTGTCTGCTATAGAGATCAATGCTGCCAGCGGTGGAGGCCTGTCTAAATCACCCAATGATCACCTCTCTCTCTCTTCCAGTGCATGTCACACTATGGCTGGAGGTGTATTTGAATGATTTTGGTAAAGAACAATCTGTATCTTACAGGATTTGGTTTGATTTCTGCTGTGCTTATTAAGTTAGCCTTTCGATTTCCCTTGTGTTTTATGGCCCCTGTGCTGACTCTGACATTAGAATGAGTGGAAAAAAAGAGAGTGATATTGAGAGAGAGAGAGAAGTAAACAAACTCTGAAAAGAGGAGGTGAACGAGGAGAATAGAATAATGATGTCACACCGTGCGCCATGAAGCGGCGTGCACCAGAGAGCATTCAAGGGCTGTCAGCTGTCCTGTTCCATCCTCATCACAGTACACACACACACACACACAGTGGCTGTGTTTGGAATGGAATACTAACTGCACAGTATGCACTGCATACTTTTTAAAAAACAAATAAATAAATACAATTTAAAACAGGGGAACAGTTGCCATTATGTAACATTAACCATTTCAAACAGTAGTGTGATGCGGTGTCACATGATTGCATAATGTTACATGTGAGTGGTGTCTAGGGTTTTTTAAAAATGTAATTTTGTGTAACATGTTTTAACTTAGCCTATATAGGGCAAGCAGTTTGGAAAAAGGATGGAAGGATGTTTTAACTTTTGCTAGCCTGATCAAATAATGAGTCAAAATAGAGATAAAAATTCTTCCAGTTCATTCATTACACTAGAAATTGAAAGTCAGTTGAAACTTGGGGTCAGTAAGATAAGTCTCAAGGCTGCATTTATTTGATCAAAAATACAGTATAACTGTAATACTGTGAAATATTATTTATGATTTCCCTACAGAGCACAAGCCCTAAAACTACATGCCTAACTTATGAATTGGATTACAATTGAGCACAAATCAGTTTCAGATATTAAATATTGAGTGTTAAAAATGAATTAAATGCTACAAACATGCCGTGTATAAGAAACAACATGACGAGGACTGAACAGGACATGATGAGGATTTCATTATTTGTGTTTTCGACAGATTCAGTGAGAGGGTTTGACATACAGTGTGATTCATCCAGACCATAAACACTACCATTTTTTTCACACTCAGCTGCACGTGTAACCGCATTGCCTTATTTAGCCGTGAAGTTAATGAGGACAATCTATTACGAGGCCCATTGTTTACCACAGTAAAACAGCTGCTTAGTGTAATCAAATCTTTTTAATCCGAACTGTAAGCCTTATGGAGTAGTTCACAGTCCTCCGTAACAACAGGGGGCAATAACAGAGTATTGCAAACACAGTTTTCCTGCTGTTTACATTGGTTTGTGTGTGCGGATGAATCTATTTCGACCCATAATCGAAAGAGAAAAAAGGAATTATATTGTGCATACAAAAATACATATTTTTATGGTGATTGAGTTTTCTTTGTGAATTAAAATTCATTTAAAAAGTTCATTATTCTCTTTCAATTTTTATCCCTATAATGCAAACATCTAAATCTTATTTTTTTATAATTACTTTAATGTAGCCAAAATAAAATATTATTCAAATCTAAGTGTTTTATAGCAGAGTAGTATTTTTGTGCGACCTTTATTCTCAGCCCATTTGTAAAACAAAAAAAATATATAATAATAAAATTAAAAATATAATAATAATGAATTAATAGTAATAATAATAATAATAATCTATTATTATTATTATCATCTTCTTATTTTCATGGACAAATTTGGAGATTGCCAAAGTTGTCATTCAGATAATCCCAGATCGCTGTGTACATATATACACTCATGAAAGCCCTTATAAAATATAATTCTACCTTAATTGTTGATATTGCAACCGTCTATGACATGAATACAGATACATTTAGCATAATGAAACTTTGTTTAGAAATGTAATGGCAAATAAGATCGCTTTATTCCTGCTTTGTCGATGTGAATTGGGCCTGTGGCATTTACTCTGTTTGAAACCCCTGGATCTGTGTCCCACTTACCCTTAAAGACCAGAATCTCACAGTCCTTTCACATGAAAGCACAGAAAAACAAGCTCGAAGAAGAGGAGAGTTCGCGCTTGCTCAGCTCACTAATCCAGCTGCTGCCTCTGAGGTTGATTGTCCGCGGGTCGTTTCCCTCTCACGAGAACAAAAACGGGCCACACACACAACCTCACTGCTCCTCTCCCAAAATAAATAAAGAAGCAGAGTCCATATATATATATATGTGTGTGTGTGTGTGTGTGTGTGTGTGTGTGTGTGTGGGTGTGTGTGTGTGTTGTGTGTGTGGTGTTGGTGTTGGTGTGTGTGTGGCCTCTAGATGATCGAGTAAATAGACCACATCCGCCCGCTCTTCACAAATTCATGAGGACAGCCTAGCCAGAGCAGAGGCACGGCACGCTATGCGACGACCCAAACTATCCAGGCGAGAACTAGGCAGGCAGCAACCGCAGAGCCTGTAGCTGGTCTTTCAGCATAAATCTTGTTTTGTTTTTTTTCATGAGGAAAAGTAACAGAGTTCCAAAAAAGAGTGCAGAGGATGTTCGATCACACAAAGTCTAGAGAAAATAGAGTATGGTATGGTATGTCTGTATCTTTTTGATGCATGCATAATAAATGAATCTTAATTTAATTTTTAATTTTTTTTTATTTTTGTCTGATGAAGAGCATGTGTGCTCAAAACATCCACCTATGTGTGATAGTCTGTTATTACGTTTTGGAATTTTTGGAGGCTAGGTGTGCCGACATTTTTCTATTTGAATTTTTACATTTAATTTTCACATTTAAATTGATGCCACTATTAAATGTAAATCTTTAGCAAATCATGTACATCATACATGTAGCATTTAAAAGAATTCATTTATTTTTTTAAAATTTTATTTAGAAAAATGAATAATGGTTTATTTTAAATTAGTTTAGGCAAAAACTGTATAAATACTATGCATTTTAATAATATCAGCCAATTTTGAGTAATTGGCCGTGAAAATAGTTATCAGCTGGTTCGAATTTATTTATTGGCTCTTCTATATCATAAAATGAAAACTAAACTATCATTTCTGAAATTAATTAAAAGTAAACTGAAATGTAAAGTGAATTTATAAGTAGCAAATAAAGTAAAATAAGAACAAAATTGAAAATTTAACAACAGTAATAATCTCAAATTTGGCCTTTTGTCTCTTAACATTTTAACCAATTTTTCTCTTCCCTTTTGTTTTTCACTCTTTCATATTCCCTCATGCTTGTGCACATTACATGCTCTCTGACATCCACAAACTGTTTGTTTTTTTGGAGATTTGCTATCCACCATCTGTCAGATTAGCAGGTTGCTAATGACCTTGTCGGTTTTTGACGGTAAAGCTGCTGCATCATTTAATCTAGGTTCAAGGAAGGGCCATTATATGACTGCCGCTGACATCCACTTTAAATGGCAGGCCAAATATTTATGTGCTCAACGCTGGATTACTGTCTCCTTCAAGTAAACATAAAATGTAGATGTGGCGTTTTGACTCCAGATGTTGTGCTAGAGAAATGTGTGTGTGTTCACCATGCCAGGATGAAGAGTGTGCCAGCGGTATTGAAGCTGTTCTGCAAAGCTACTGATGACTGTCCGCAGAAACAGGGCTTGACAGAAACGATCCGTTGAACTCAAGGACTCCTGATTGAGCCTGAGAGGAGACAAGCGTCTCGCTGTGACTGCACATGAGGGAATGTGCATGTGCTTTTTAAAGGAATATTTCACTTAATAATGAAAACCCTGTCATTTATTCAACTTCATGTCATTCCAAAGCTGTATGACTTGATTTCGCCCATAAAACACAAAAGCAGAAGTTTAGCAGAATGTTCATGCTGCTCTTTTCCATAGAATGAACGTGAATAGCGACCAAATGGAGTTATTCTGCGTTTTACGCCTTAATATTTGTGAGCACTCATATATTATTACGAATAAATGAGTGTTGTTAGCAGAATGTTCATGCTGCTCTTTTCCATAGAATGAACGTGAATAGCGACCAAATGGAGTTATTCTGCGTTTTACGCCTTAATATTTGTGAGCACTCATATATTATTACGAATAAATGAGTGTTGTTTTCAGTGAACTTGGTGTGTGTGTGTGTGTGTGTGTGTTTCTCTGTATGAGAGTGTGTTGATTTGTGAAGTGAGTCTGTGGCTCCCGGACAGCAGTGGGGTATTTTCTAACCCCCCATCAGCCAGGCAGCGAGCAGGCGCAGGGCTGCCAGGAAACACAGCACATTTAATGAAGCAAATCTGGGAAGTCAAGTATTTTTAGCAAACTCTTGCGCTTTTGGAGGAAACACCTCCAAAAGCAGTGGAAAACCAAAATAAAACTTCTCGCCTCCCCCTCTTATTGAATCAGCCAGACTGTGGTGGCCCATGTCTGTTCGATTTTCGAGAACTGCCTGGTTTGTAGGAACCTAGCGTGACGCTGGCACCGAACACAGTCTGGGTGTGCGTGTTTGTATAAAACGAAATAGACTAGAGCTGTACTTAAAAAGAGAGAAATTGACTATCTGTGTAAGTCTGAAGAGTATTTTTTAATATTTAATTGTAATCATTTACTTTGAAGCTAATTTTAAATTAAACTTATTAATTAAATTAAATTAATTAAATGTAATATTTTATCTATACGTTTATATTTCTGTATTTTGATCTAACTTGAAATAGGCCTACATGTTACTTAATGTTTTTTTTTTTTTTTACTTTTCACTCATTTTTTTTTTTTTTACTATAAAAGTGTACATTTTACACAAAATAAAATACTTTTTGGCCCATTTTGTAGTCTTTGTGTTGAATTCAATATAAAAACATGTACGTAAGTGCATTGTATCAAATATTAATTATTGTAATTACATTAATTACACAGTAGTTAAAAACACTTAATTTAATGCGTCATCACAAAAACAAATTCTGCAATTTTGTGATGATGTATTTCATCCCATATATGGAGTTCCTTCCTTCCTACCAAATTTTTGGCATGTGTTTGTTTTACTACACTGCCCAAAGTGAGGGTGACTAGAAATGTTTTCTCACTCCTTTTCTCGCTCTCTCACACACATATTATTCCTCGTTCTGTTTTTTTTCCCTGTAGGTGAACGAGTGTATGTTGATTGTGTAAACTAGATGGCGGGAGAGAGAGACATGGGATTTTTATGCATACTTCCATACAAGATGGTTTAATGACTCTCACATTTCTTGCTCACGCTGTAGCTCACAAACCCAGGGATATTAGCAAGTGGGACAGATATTTGATTATATTATTTTGTCTGTTTCTTTCCATTGTTTTGTTTCCTGCTCAAGAAACAGATGGCACCTATCTGCAGTGACCTGTTTGCAGAGGCAGGCGTGCTTCTATCGGTTTTACCCGCCTGGGTCATGAGCCTTGTGGGATTGAGTGGAGGAAACATCCACCTCTCTGTGTGTACTGTTGTGGTTATGCCGAGTGTCTAGAATGATCCCAAGTGGGATTGTTTTTCCGGATAAGGATGTGGCTTGATGGAGCCAGGGGTCCAACCGCAGGTCTGCTTAGGGTCCTGTGGCAGTGGAGAGCAAGGCTAACAGTCTGCGCCTGTCAGTGGTAACCTGAGAGTGTTTAAGTGCACATGCTTATACACACGTAAGTGCTCATGGTGCTCATACATACAGGCACACAATCATACTCAATCATATATTGGACATTGCTATCGCATTTATACATGCCTTTGGAATGAGTCTGATTGTGTCTTTTAAATGGTTCAATTTTGTGTTTGATAAATCTGATGATCTAGCAGCTAATGTTGAGTAATTGATAAAAGAACAGAAATGTTTTTGTTACGTTACTTTTGGTTTAAGTAAAATGAGAGTCCAGAACAAAAATAAAAAACAATATCTGGCTGCTTTGACAAAGGTGTACATATAATGTTTTCCACTTCTGTTTGTTTTAAATATGAATTATAATGGATTATGCCTTATCAATGCGTATTATATTATAATTATACCTACTTACGACAGTGTTTAAAATGAACAACTTCCATAAAACAAAAGTACAAAGTACCTTTGACTTTTCTTGTCTGAAAAGACACGCTGAAAAGAGAAAAATAGTTTTCACTCCTTTTTGTTTTAAACATTTAATCTATAAGAAAGTATAATTATATCAAATAAGATCAAATCTCCAATTGTTTCATCAGGAGTCATAAGCTCACAACAAAAAGTAAAACATATTGTCTGCTTTGTCAGAGCTAAAATATAATGTGTCTCCTTGTGTTTATTGGATCATTTTAATTATTATTTATTGTAGTTAATAAATATGATAATTGGTTATAATTAATATGCCATAAACGTTTGTTGTGGAAATTAGCCACTTAGTCACAAAAAAAATAGTTGGAAACTGGAAAACATGCATATGTAATTACCATGCTTATGGCACCACCTCCCTCTCCCCACACCAGGGAGGACTTGTTTACCACTTTTCTACTTCAGTCAATGACATGCCAATCATTGTGAACCTCCCCCTCCAGTCTACAATTGGTCCATCTGTTCACCTCCTAGTCCCGCCTCTTCAGGACTTACTATCAAAACAGAATGAGGTAGTATGCTGGTACAATCATACATCAGGCATCAGCCATGACTGTTGTACATATTATTATTTTTATTAGTTTAAGAAAATAACAAAAAAGATGCATAGTGTTAGGGTTAATATTATTATCTAATATAATATAGTATAGGATAGTCAGGGAACTACTGTTATTTTTTACAGACAAAAACAAAAAATTCAGTCGAATCACGTTAGGTATTCTGTCAGTCCTGTCATCCTTTACTCACCCTCAAGTTGTTCTAAATTCAAAAGAACCAAAACATGGAAACAAAAATTAAGACATTTTTAATCCACGAAAGTCTATGTAATCAACATTAATTTTTTTTTTTAATGGTAAAAGTAATCCATATGAATGAGGGTGAGTAAATGATGCACCAAAATTAGTATTATTGTTTTTATGATTTATAATTTATTTTAATCTCAATCTGGATTTAGATATTAAAATGAATAGCTGCAGACCAAGGCACTCAGCCTGTGTAAACATCCATGTACTGGTTAACACATCCATCTGCAACTTGCATGATTAGAAAATTACTGTTAATAATGATGCAAAGCACACCCATTTAAGCAATTTTTTTATTGCAAAATGTGTAATATGCGTGCTCCCAGACATGTCCTTTGCCTCAGTAAGGCCGTCCGTCTGCGTTATTGTGCTCTCCCTCAGTGGATTTGTTTTACACCATAGAGGGGACATTCGGTAGTCTGCCTGCTCTGGGGCCTCTCGCTGGGTCACGTTATCCCAAATCTAAGATTACAAACATCCCTCAGCCCTCCATGCCTGCGTGCACGCCGAGTCTGCAGCAGCAACAGAAGCGAGATCTGGCTCCTTTTTTCCCTCCTCCACATGCGCATGTGCTACAGCAGAGTGACGCACAAGCATTTTTTTTTCAGCTCCAGGGAACACTATTGAAGCTAGATTGTGAGCCAAGCAGCACATGATGCATTAATGAAAAAGAAATGCCTTGCATTGTTGAAAAGAAACAATAAATTGTGTCTGCACCAATGAAGCACTCATGTAATTTAAGTAAAAAGATTTTCCATCAGTGTCCTGAAATGTGTTTTTGTGGCTGGTGCCGAGCCCAAGAGGATTAACATTCTGCACTGAGATTACCCGTTTTGAACATTCTAGTTATTCTTCACATAGCCCACTGAGTTAAGACCCTAAAACAGAATGGCATCCAAGTGTGTCAGTGGGTTCGCCCGGGGATAATAACACTGTTTTTACTGCATTCCTCTTAAAAGATTGCGTCAATCCAGAAGATATTGCATTTAACCTTTTATATAATGAGCCCCTATGTCAATTCAGTTGCTGCTGAGGATGTCTGTGGCGGTTTGGAGCGCCGCAGCGGCTGTGTCTATGTGGTCTGAACAGTCGGCTTTCACAGACAGGGAGGAGAAGGGAGGGCTGGTCAGCTCACTGCAGAGCTGGTCAGCAAGCGGTTGTCTCCCTCATGACTGCTCAAAAGAGTCACATCAGCACCGTCACGCCACAGGGCCCTACGCAACTTTGTCGCTTCACTAAACAAGTGACCTTCACGTTTAGCGGGTTGTTTCTGTGTTATTAAACATCTGCATTTGTGTTTAGATCCTCTGTGGAATTCCTTGTTAGGTAGCGCGACATAGTGGACACCCACCATGCTTGGCATAGCTGGATGTAGAGACCAACAATGTGAAAATAGTTGCGGCACTCTCACCAACTATAAATAAAGACCATATCTTCAGAAAAAAATATGAAGTAATGTACTGATTGTGATGCTGTATTTTAGTTTTTCTCTTCGTTCAGTCTTTAGTCAGCCCGAGCTGTCTTCCTTTCCAGCAGAAGGCATGCATGTCTGAAATATTTCCTCATTGAGGAATTGCTGTGAAGCTTTTTTTTGTGTGTGTGTGGGATGGAAGAGCAGTTTGCCTGGGGTGCCCCCTTTTGGTGGCATTCCAAATAATGAATAACTTCCTGCTTCCACTCACTAGACTGTGTATGTAAAAGGATTAGAGAGCACTAGCGAGCCAGGAATGCTTATGTTTAGGCTTTTTAGCTCAAGCGTAATTCAATTCTTAGGTAGTTAGAGGACGATGAGATATTTAAGGAGACGTGAGTGAGTTGGTTAGGGTCGGAATTAGAGCTGGAAAGTGTGCTGCTATTAATAGGCCATAAAAGGGCCATGTGGCTATTTAAGGAAATTTAGTTCTCATTTACAGCTCCACGCTATGCCCGTTTAATGTGATATGTGTATGATAGAATATTCCAAATGCTGGACGCGATTATGATTTGAAAGGTAATTGGTTTTGCACATGATCCAACAAGCGATGAAGTTATCTCTGTAAAGTATGATCATTATTTTATCAGATTATGATTTTATTTCTTCATCATGTACATTACGGTATCGATTCCTGGTTCATTTCTACTCTAGTTAGACATAAAAAACGGACTCCGTGTTCAGTGAGGGAATCGGTTGTGAAATCATTAATAGTTTTTTAAAGATTCACTAAGTGAGTCTGATTCACACTGGTTTTGTGAATCTTTTAGAGTTTTGAAAAGGGTTAGTTCGCCCAAAAATTACATTTCTGTCATTAATTACTCACCCTCATGTCTTTCCAAACCCCTAAGACCTTCGCTCATCTCATGTTCGTGAGAGTACCATGACGCATTTGTGGTACCAACACAAATGCGTCATGGTACTCTCGCGAACACGCTGAAGACTTATGTGGAAGAGAAGAAAATGATGAATAGAATCATCATTTTGTTTTCTTTGCACACTAAAAGTATTCATAGCTTCATAAAATTAAGGTTGAAACACTGATGCCACATGGGCTATTTTAACCATGTCCTTACTACATTTATTCTGGGCCTTAAACATGGTAGTTGCATTGCTGTCTATGCAGGGTCAGAAAGCTCTGGGATTTCATAAAAATATAATAATTTGTGTTGCGAAGGTGAATGAAGGTCTTACGGGGTTGGAATGGCATAAGGGTGAGTAATTAATGACGGAAATTTAAATTTTTTGGGTGAACTAACTAACCCTTTAAGACCTGTTTGACTGTAAATCAGTTGTTGTTTCCATGCACTTTAACTTGCATATGGATGCACACAAAGTTTTCTCAACTGCCACAACTTAATCACAATGAAATATAGTGGCATATCTTTTCTTCTGTATTGTGATGTACATAAGAATGTAATGGATTATGAAAAAGCATAGAGTGGGGCCTTATGTGGGCATTGCACTCAAAATGTATATGAATTTGCTGTTGATTGTGGAGGGGCAGGGTTTAAGCAAACTAAAACATTAAACATACATGGATGAACCTTTCATAAAAAGATCTATAACAGGCTTTTACATGCATTTACATGGCAACTCTAATTAGATTTCAGTCACAATTTTATTAAGATTTTGGTCAATCTGGAGCTCTGCATTACCCTAAATAGCTCCATCCACCATGGAATCTCATTGGTCCAAAATTCTGCTTCTCATAACTGTCTGTTGAACATGAGATATCTTTTGCTGTCTATGAATGTGTCACACTTTGCAGCGGCTTTGCATTTATTGTGAATAAACACATTGCTTGTCATCAGAAACTTGAGATATGGGAGATAAATATATGTTTTTTTTATTGCTTTGCTTGTGCCCTGTGGCTGTTTTGGAAATTATTCACAATTGTTTGTTGTTTTTCTCTCACTAAACTTAGGAATTAAATTAAGGAATGTTCTAGAAATTTCTGTAGGGTGGCTTATGATGTGGCAGAATGTGCAGAAGAATTCTAAGCATCTCAACTGGCAGGAGTAGGAAAAGTGTCTCCACCCAGGCCAATTAAGTCCCTGCTGATGTTTGTTTCACCTTGGAGACTCGAGAGTGTGTAAAATCACATCCTGGTGCGGTGGGATCACCTCAGTGAACCCTTTTTTCATTTGTAAGCCTATAGGCAACTAAGCAAACATACACACTGTGATGGGAGTGAGTACAGACGCGGCAAGATTAGTATACATCTGAGCGGCTTTTGTTGTAAGTAAAAATACAACCAAGAAAGAAAGTGTCCTTGTGAATAAGTGGGGGGCATTGGTGACGAAGGTCAGGTTGTACAGTGATCCGCATCTTAAGGTGTGGTCATATTGACCGTTGTTCAGAGATTTTTTTCCATCAAAATCCAGTCATTCAGTGTGAAAAATTTCCCCACCCACATTTTGCAGCAGGTTCAAGTTGATAACGTAAATTTGTGAAAAGAAATCTGCTTCATGCATCGCTATACTATCAACAATAGACAATGGAGCTTTTTTGGTCCACTAAATATCACCAAAATGTTGCTAGTGCGGCTGCACCTTTATTGGCTGTTTACTGGCTGGCAGTGCAATGTGGATTTATAGCTACGTGGACGGGACGCATCAGGTCTCTGCCATCAAACTCTGCCATCGTCGTGACTCCCCTCTGGACCACATGCTCTTGTCATGATCCTGGCCATCCATTAGAGCTGGGATGTTGATGATTTGAGGGGGGATGTGTATCCTCCATCCTCTGAAATCCTACTCATACCAACTAAACGTACCATATTCATTTCACAAATAAACAAAACGGTTATATTTCCCCTGTAATGTTGTACTGCATGATGTGAGCTCGTAAATAAAAAGGGGAAAATCCCATGTAGACGTTTCTTTGGCTGTGCCCCCTGAGCCTGCTAAGCGGAGTGCCAGGATTCTGTTGCCAGGCGACCAGGAGTGCTGTGCCATGCGGCTTAGTTGCCTCCTCATGTTGAGCTGGTGGTGCTGGCTGCCTAGTTAGCCCTTGGAGTCCCACCTCGGGCTGCAACCCACCCAGGCAGACCTTTCAACGGTATCTGCACAGATGCTTTTCCTAGACCTGCTGTCAGATTCCTGGACTAGAGTTCCTATTTCATGAGGCAAGCATCACTATGACTATTTCTCTGTTTCTAGCATTTCTGCCAACCCATTACTTTGACAAAATTTGCTGTTCTGACATTGAAATTTGTGCACATCTGAGAAGAATTTATTTTTTCTTTAAAAAAAAACCTGAATTAGATGAATTTATCTCTGAGGGGACTCGCTGTCTTCAGAAAGGTTTTGATGGCATTTCTTTGCATCCTCCCAACGTATGCTTAACAAAGAAATTGTTATAATTACAGCGCTGCTTTGTGTACAGTGGTAACTTGGGTAACCAGTGTATTTCTGCTTCTGCATTTTCATTCAGCCCATCTGCCACATTTGTTCAGACCGATACAAAAAAGTATGTAGAATTAAATATTAATATATTTCAATAAAACATAATAAACAAAATCATTTGCCATTTTGACTTTTGAGGTTTTGTGTATGCTGTTTTTGTCAAAACTTGTATCATTTGAACTGTTAAGTTGATTGAATTATGATTATATTTTAGTGTAATTTTACGGTTGATGTTACCATAGACATAGGAATTGTCTTTAAGCCACGTTTCTACCTAAACATGCAGTTCTATTCTAATATTGTAATTTTAGAATTTTTCTACTGCTGATTCCAATACAATTTTTAGAAGAATCTAAAGAGTATCGACAAGTATTATTTGTAGGCTTGTCTCTCATTGCTCACTCAATGCAAGTGATTCTATTGGAATGCTTATTGATCCCACATATGTCAACAGTGTACTAAGATCCCTTGACTCTTCATAGCAAACAAGTGTGTTCAATATGGCTTGTTGTTGAAAGCTTAATTTGAAACACACTGCTATTTTTTCATGCTTTTTTGCACCGCTTTTAACAGAAGCTGGTCTCTCATGGAAATTGGCATATGGATCATTTGGGGTTACATCATGATGTCAGTAACCTTTCTGCGATGGAACTGATTTGTTTGTCAAGAGCTGATTACAGAAAGCCTCCAAACAGACCCGTTTGTTTGTATAAAACTACAGTTCAAAGGCATTGTTTGAAAGGACAATGGACATGTTAAGACGAGATGTAGACACAATAATTACAAGGATTTCAGTAAAAAAAAATTGTTTATGCCATGTTCAATACCTCTGAATATCAATCAATCTACACTCTTGTTTTACTTTCCCAGGCATTATGCATTGCTGTGTTTTTCATGTGTTAGTACAGTGGAAAGAATTATTATGCTGTCAGTCACAAAGTACGTTTACATTTTAAACACAATATTGCAGGTTCTGTTGTCTATTTTTGCTCCACCAAAATAGGTCAAAACAAAGTCAAAGAATCAACCATTGCATTTCCAAGCAACACAGAAGTGGTGTTTCATTCCTAAATGAATCAGTGTTTTAAAAGTGAGGAATTCACTAATGAAAACTTGTTTCATAGCAGATTGTATGAGTGTGTTTGAATGAATCAGTTCAGTGAATGATCTGATGACTCCGTTATAAAGACAGTCACTTGTTTAGTTCCTGAATGAATCAGTTGAGTGAATAATTCAATGGTTCGCTAAAAAGACACTTGTCGCCACCTACTGGCTCGACGATGTTATCATACAGAAAGAGTCACTTAAAAATTGCACCATTGCACAGGCTGACAGTCTGTCTGAAATGTACAAACACAGACAAGAGGAGAGATACAAACAGTGAAAAAAGCCCTGTCAGACTGTATATCAGCACTCTTGGCACACCGCACTGCCAATCAAATCTGAGTACTGTTGTGTTACTGTTAGCTGGTGTTTCTCATCATGACACATTCCAGCTCCGTTAAAGCCCACCACAGATGGACCGTGGCTTCTCGTTGGGCCCAGCCTGACTAGATGCTTCCCAAGCTAATAGTCCAAACTGCGGTCCATCTGCTAGCTAGACTTTTTGGCTTTGCCTCTGGTTCTACTCTTCCTCTCCCCCTCCTCCCTACTCTCTAAATTCCCACAACAGTCTCTAACAGTAATAATATTTAGCTGTAGTGAGTCCAGAGCTGCAGTTTACTAACAAGGCTGGCACACAGCAGCGCCAGGCCCTGCACAAACACCCTGCATCCTGACTTCACACAGGGTTTCTTCCTCCTCTGTGCCCCTCTTCATAGCCGTCCTTTTTATTTTTACTTTACAGTCAACTGATTCTAAAGCTAGCTACCACCTTACCCCAGAACACACAAAAGAGACCATAAATGGTCTCTGATCCCTCATATTTAGCTGATTACTTAATAAATAAACCAATCTTACGTATAATAGTATTCAAAGGCAACTGTTTTAAGCCTCAGGAAAAAACATGTTCCTCCTCAAAACATGTTCAGTTGATTTACAGAGTTGCCTTGTATATTAAAACTCAGTCTTCTTTTGAAGCAGCAACTGATGTTTTTCTCTATATTTGTGTTTTTCTTTTCCAGTGTGTCCAAAGGAGTGTGAGAAGAGGGCGTGCACGGAAAAGGGCAAGTGCTGTCACCCCCAGTGCCTTGGCAGCTGCACTGAACCAGACAATGATAAGGCATGTGCCGCCTGCCAGCATTACTTTCACGAGGACCGCTGCGTTGTGGCCTGCCCGCCGGGCACATACAAGTTTGAAGGTTGGCGCTGCATCACCATGGACATGTGTGCCCGTGTTCACCTACCCAGTGAGGTCGACTTTGTCATTCACAATGGAGAGTGTATGCCGGACTGCCCATCCGGATTCACGCGAAATGAGACTCAGAGGTATGCCGCCTGAGCTGGATGTAGGGGTGTTTCATTAGACACCAGTGTCAAGAGTGTTTCTTTATGATTTTGCTGTATTGTTATTGATAACTAAAACTCTAACTGACACTATTAAAATAGTTTTCCTTAACCCTATAAGCGCCAAAGTCGCAAAATTGCGACAAGACGTCATACTTAATAAAATAGACTGTAGTTCCTAATATGGTGTAATATCTCATTTGTATTCCCTACCACTAGATGGCAGACATGTAGTACTTCGATTCTAGACCAAAATTATGTCACGTTCCTATTCAAAGTGTTCGAGGAAATAGCAGAGCAAGTGAGCTATCGTGTCATTGATGCGGAAGCAGTTCAGTTTATAGCGTGCAAGTAAATTGTGAGAGAAAATCGCCAAATGGCTAATAGAAAGTTGTACCGTGAGGATGTGTTGCAAATATTATTCGCCGATTCTGACACAGAAGGGGAATATTTGCCTTTTGGAAATGACGATCGGTCGTCTAATAATCGCGCTTTGCAGTGCAATGGTGCCGCCGTGTAAGGCGAGAGTATTCACGAAGCACAAATAAGTGATCATTTCGACCCTTTGCCTAACGGGGATGGGGGTGGCAGGGGAGAACATGATCGTAGTGTCCATAGGTGAGCTGTTGCTAGAGGTAGAGGCAGCAGGGGTAGGAGAAATAGGGCTGGAAGTAGCACTAGCTGCCCCAAAGAGGTGGGAGTGGCCGCGCTGTGCGTGGGAGAGCCGGGAGACGTGGTAGAGGCAGCAGGGGTGATCTGGATCTAAATAGGGCTGGAAATAGCGATGACAATGGTGGCTGGGTTTATTTGAGAAATTAAGAAGTGTATAAGGACTGGATCAAATGTTTTGATGAGCCTGTTGGTAATTTAGTACTTTCTCCTGTTTTATTGTTGGTTTCCTATTTTCTGATCATTTGGAATGAGGAAAAAAATATAAAAAAACATGCAAATAAGAATTGATTGCAAACATCAATTCAATATCTACTATTTCCTGAATATTTTGAAATTCAAGATGGCCGCCTCTGTGACGTCATCTGCTAATTAGATTAGTATATTTACACCCCACATAAACTTTCGGTCATGCCCAACATTTTTCGAATTTACAGTAGATCTCTATCTTTAAGCCCTTTCAAGCCACAAGCTTTTGAAATCTTGATGTCAAAATCCTGCATTTAAAAAAAAAAAAAAACCTGGCGCCTAAAGGGTTAACTGAAATAAAGCTGAAATAAAATATAAATATTGGGTGAAAATTTTAAATTTAAAAAAACATAAATGAAAATTAGAAATTATTATTCTGAGTTTGGCATTTAACTGAAATAAAATAAGTTGAATCTTACAATTACAAAACTAAACGGAAATAACTTCTATTTAGATTTTTATGATAAATAGAAATTATAAAAAACTAATCCAAAATGACAAAAGCACTAATAAAATCAGCTTTCCCACAGCTTTAAATTTAAAATTAAGTAACAATAAAAAGCTCATTCAAATAGTAATAATATAAAAAATTAACTCTAAATAATCTATCTTACTGCATACAAATAATATATTCTTAACTAATTACTAATAAAAACTTCATTTTGTCTACAGTTACTATTTTTATCATTAAATTTTATATAAAATGTTTTGTAAAACTAAACACTGTTATTGTAAAAAAAGGCATTCAAAATAACTGTACTACCAAAAAGTTTAGCAAATTTTTCATTTGAAATATGTCGCAAAATAGAGAACCAGTCACAAATAACAGTTGTTTGTTCATTTCGAGTCAGAAGTGGCTTGTGGTTCAGTAAGCGAGTCAGTTCAGTAACCACTCTAACTTATTTATTGAGTCATTTGAACGATTCAAAATAACAAAACATGGCCCTTCGGTATACTTAATTCTGACTGGTTGATCACAGCATTGTGTGGTAAAATGTTTTTGTGTAACTGCCGTCAGGGTTTATTTTGTGATAATGATCTAACCGCGCAATATCATCACATTAGCAACGTGATTTGTGAGATTAGATGAACATGTTCCTCTTGAATTCTCATTTATAAATCCATAAAGCTAAAATGGGAAATGTTACCACAGAATTGGTCATAAACAACAGCCGCCCTGCCTGTTCTCTGTAGATAGTGGCTCCATTATTAACACCAAACCAAACCCGTGTACACTTTCTGCAACCCTTTTATACACCATATGAACATCTTAATTGTTCTAAAGCTGTTATTTATGCTGCCATTAGGATTTATGTGCTAATTTGAAGGTTTAGATTTATGATCTCAATATTCAGGACTGTTTACTTTCAGGTGGCACATAACCATACTGGAAACCGTTTCTTGAGGTGAAATATGTGTTTAAACTGGGTAAAGGAGACTGTAATTACAACACATTGGACTTTACTTGAACACCTGTACTTTTCAAGTACTTTTCAACTGAAATATTAACAGAAAAATCACTTCATTTACTTTTCCATGTAACTTTTTACATGTTGAGCCTGTTTTGTAAATTGACCAGACCTGGTTTTGCTTCACTGCTGACTTAATGTTCCTCCTTTCACATAAAACCCAGGGTTCAGGCGAGGACTCTGTTAAGCACAAAGACCTCATAAAGCAGTGACCTTGTATTTATCAAAAACAGGCCTTAAATATGCTTCATGTTGGTGAGACACAATAATCCTGTCACGGTTCACTGGCGTTTGCCTGTTTGGAGTCTGTGTGTGTGGCTGTGATCTGTCCTTGACACTCACTCTCCCTTCTTCTGCCTCTCTCTCCCACCTGCAGTATGTTTTGTAGCGCATGTGACGGACTGTGCGATAAGGTCTGCGAATCTAAAACAATTGACTCGGTGGATGCTGCTCAGTCCCTGCAGGGCTGCACAGTCATCAAAGGCAACCTGCACATCAACATCCGGCGGGGCAGTAAGTACCCTCGCTCTTACCCTCCTCTCCCACAACCCGCAGTGATAAGGTGTTTCTCATTTCTAGACAAATGACAGACCCAAGCTTGAGCCATTGCATCAATATTTGTGCCTCTCCCTATTTTTATACAAATATGTGACCCTGGACCACCAAACCAGTCATAAGGGTCAATTAAAAAAAATGCTTTCCATTGATGTATGGTTTGTTAGAATAGGACAATATTTGGCTGAGATACAACTATTTGAAAATCTGGAATCTGAGGGTGCAAAAAATCAAAATATTGAGAAAATCACCTTTAAAGTTGTCCAAATGAATTCCTTAGCAATGCATATCACTAATCAAAAATTAAGTTTACGGTAGGAAATGTATAAAATATCTTTATGGAACATGATTTTTACTTCATATCCTAATGATTTTTGGCATTAAAGAAAAATCGATAATTGTGACCCATTCAATGTATTGTTGACTATTGCTACAAATATACCTGTGCTACTTATGATGGGTTTTGTGGTCGAGGGTCACATATATTATTCATAGTTCCCACAGTCATGGAAAACCTGTCAGAGAATATTAGAATTGTGATTTACAACACGGGAATGTAATGAAAATGTGTAAAATATTAAAATGTCTTGTCAATTTTTATAGTAATTCTTTGTGCTCTGCTCTAAAATATTTAATTTGCTAGATTATTGTTTTTTATTATTATAAAACTTAATTGTGTTTTCACTAAAAACCATGTTACATTTTGTCATTGGTACATATTCTTTGAGTTTTGAAAAACTAAAATTGAGAGAAAATATTTTTTTTACATGTTAACTTAAAATATTAGTATTTTTAAGCTCTTGAAAGCATTTTTTTAACAGTGCTTTGGAACAATATTTAGTGTGAACATTTAAAGAAAGTTGAAATGAAAAGTGTGTAAAATATACTTAACTTATATTTAATATAATGACAATATAAAATCCAGTTAATTTTTAAAAAAATGTGCACTAAATATATATCTGCTTTTCCAAAGACTGGTACCTGATGCACAAATTAAAATCACTTTGGGAAAATTTGGGGTGCTGAAAATTATTGGTTAAACACTGGGGGGGGGCATTTATTAACTGACATGTTTTTTCCTGGTGTGACACAATAAGGCTCATGTATTTTTTTAGTATGAGCTGCTAAAGCTCTTTGTGGTTTGATATGGGAGAGTTGCTGCCGCACATGTATCACTCACACTGATGAAGTGATGAGTTAATGCAGACACTGTGTGTCCTGTGGGATTTGGTTTGTGTTGCTCCAGTGTCATATCTCTTTCTCTCTGTCCGTCTGTCTCTCTTCTCACACGGTCTCTCTTGCTCTCTCTCTGTTTCCCCAGATAACATTGCATCAGAGCTGGAGAGTTTCATGGGCCTGATCCAGACAGTGACTGGATATGTAAAGATCAGACACTCTCAAACTCTGGGCTCTCTGTCCTTCCTCAAGAGCCTGCGATACATTCATGGAGAAGAGTTCACAGAGCAGTAAGACTTTAAAGCACATAATGATTGTCATGGTATTTCGATGTTTGATTGTGTACAGAACAGAATTAGCCTGCAAAACAGGTGCTGTATGCATGCTATATGTCTCATTGAACACCAGTTATTTGTTGGCATGCTTAGAACTGTTAGAATCATTTGTGTCGTCTTAAATAGTATAACAGCCTGATTCCACTTGTGTGGAGATAATTTCAGCTTAAAGTTTCCTCGTCAGATGAGGGAAAGATATATGACTGATTCCGTAAAAAAAAAAAAAACTCATTAAACCCCTGTTTATTTAATCAAAAATAATATTGTTAAATATTATTACAATTAAAATAACTTTCTATTTTATTATATTTTAAAATGTCATTTGTTTCTGTGATGGCAACGCTGAATTTTCAGCATCCATTATTCCAGTTTTCAACGTCACATGATCTTAAAGAAATCATTCTAATATTATGATTTGTTGCTGTTCAAAGATGATCAGAAGCGATCATGTTCTAAAACTCCAGCACGGTAGTCACGCTGCAACATTGTCTCATGTCTGAAACAAAAAGAAGAACATGAGTATTGCGTGCAGGACTCTGTGTCCTTCAAAGTCCTCCGATTGTAACATATTTCTTCAAAGGTTTCCATAGGAATGGCTGAAAGTAATAAAATGTCAGCTTTAATGTAATGTACAGCTCAGGGTCGTAAAGCTGAAGTCGAGAGATTCAGCTAATATATGTATATGCACAGAAGTATACAAGAAGTGATTTCACACACACACACCTTTTCTATTAATCACTATCTGCTATCTGACTAATTTTTCCTCACATGGTGTCAGTGTTTTATGGAGGATGTCAGAGGGAGGCTGTGGGAACTTTTCTGTTGTGATCAGTGCAACTCAGTCGGGTGCAGCTGCAGAAGTCATCCTAACCCTCTTCTGAGCCATGATCTCCATGCGTGCTTTAATGAAACACAATCTGTGCACACGCTTCAGTTGTTGTTTTCACACATATCGCATTCGTCATGTGTATAGATCTGATCATTCTCATTCCTTTCTTTGGTTAGATTTTTCTTACATTAAAGATAAGAAATGTAGTGTTTAATACTTCGTTATTTGGGTATGTGTGTTTTCCTATTACAGGTCGTATGCATTCTCTGCAGTCGACAACCAGAACTTGCAGTATCTGTGGGACTGGAGTCAGCACAATCTGACCATTAGAGCTGGGAAATTGTTCTTCCGCTTCAATCCCAAGCTTTGCATGTCTGAGATCCAGAAAATGTGGGAGAAGACCGGTGTTAAGGAAAAGATGGAAGAGGACGATGCTCGTAACAATGGAGAACGAGCAAGCTGTGAGTAGATGAAGTGTTTCCCGTGATACTCTGCCACTGCCACAGCAAAATTTGCTGATTTTTTAAAAGAAGTAAAACTACCAACTATATCAATTGAACAGGCATGCACTAGATGCCCCACTTACTCCTGATGAACTCCATAAAGTATTAGATAAAAATACCAAACAACAAATCACCCGGACCTGATAAACTCACAGACGAATTCTCTAAACACTTCTGGCAAATTTTATTTCTGTTATTTCATATAGTAGTCACAGAAATAATAACTACATCCAAACAGACCATGTTTATCCCACTAGTTACCGCCCTCTCTCGTAGATAAATACAAATGTAAAAATCATTACCAAAGCTCTAGCTACTAGGATAGAAACATTTATCCGATGTTAATCCACCATGATCAAACAGGTTTTATCAAACACAGAAATTCTTCAGATAACACCCATAGATTATTCAGTTTAATTGGTTTTGCCAAAACAAAAACAAACCAAAATCGTGATTGTATCATTAGATGCTGAAAAAGTATTTGACAAAGTAATTGGACATTTTTATTCACAACTCTTATTTATACCATTTAACTCACTAGTATAGAAATATGGCCTTTGGGGTGAACAGTTTCTCCAATATCAACAAACAAAATCCATAGTTAAATCCAAGATTAATATAACTAATGACATCACTACACTAATATCTAAACTTCATAAATGTATATCCAATACCGATTCAACAGTAGCACTACCAATGGCCAACTGGGAAAATGATTTGGCTTTCTCCCCCAATCCCGACCTCTAGAAGGAAATTTGTAATAATACCTTTTCCATGACTAGCAATACAAATTTACAACTAATACACTACAAGATAATTCACAGGACTCACATCACCCAAAGGAAAAAGTTTAAAATGTTCTGTTCAAATTATTCATATACACTGAACAAAATTTTAAACGCAACACTTTTGTTTTTGCCCCCATTTTTCATGAGCTGAACTCAAAGATCTAAGACTTTTTCTATTTACACAAAAGGCCTATTTCTCTCAAATATTGTTCACAAATCTGTCTAAATCTGTGTTAGTGAGCACTTCTCCTTTGCCGAGATAATCCATCCACCTCTTTTTTTGACATTTGTAAGTGAGAACAGGTTGGTAGACGACAGTATTATGTTTCTACAAAGACATCACTCAAGACTCTTAAAATGCATTTTGCTCACAAGGTGTCTCAGTTGTTCTTCTGTACCTGCTCTATTATGTGTTTGACAAATTTCTGTACAGAGCGAATTTGCTTCGAAGAACAATGATAATGGCTTATTCATACTTTTTCCTCAGAACATAATTGCTCTGACTCTAGACTGGTGAGACATTAACAGAAGTGCCTTTTCTAATACCACTCTGATTCCTAGAAGCTCATGAAAGATGGAAAGGCCATGGCACAGTCTTACATTCAAGTTGAAGAACTCTTATGGGTGCTTTTAGTTAAATCTCTCTTATGACCCCTCTTCTAGGTGAGAGTTATATTCTAAAGTTCAAATCCAACCACACTCAGAGTATTCGGATAAAGCTCACTTGGGAGCGATATCGACCGCCTGACTACAGAGACCTCATCAGCTTCATCGTGTATTACAAGGAGGCGTAAGTATCAGACTGCCAGAAGTTACTATTATAGACATATTATTTACATCAAGTTTATTAGCAGCTTGAGGGTTGTGATAAAGCATTATATAAATGTGCATTTGTGCACTGTTGTCTCGATGTAGACCATTCCAGAACATCACAGAATTTGACGGACAAGATGGATGTGGCTCAAATAGCTGGAACATGGTGGATGTAGACCTTCCTCAGGACAAATCAACAGACCCAGGAGTATTGTTGTCTTCTCTTAAACCCTGGACACAATATGCCATCTTTGTGAAAGCTGTCACCCTGGTTGTAGAGGACAAGCACATTCTTGGGGCTAAGAGTGAGGTGGTCTATATCCGCACTAATGCATCAGGTGGGCATCACCACTATCCCTCCAATATCCAGTACCCAATCTACAATTAGACTTATTACGCCAACTAATCTCTTGCAATTCCACAGCGCCGTCAATGCCCCTCGATGCCCGTGCATATGCCAACTCCTCCTCGTCCCTGATGGTGAAGTGGTCTCCTCCCATCTCTCCCAATGGAAACAAAACCTTGTACCTGCTCCGCTGGCAGCAGCAGACAGAAGACCATGAACTCTACCAGCATAACTACTGCTCTAAAGGTAAGTGTGCACCATTAATGTACCCTCATCACCTCCACTAACCTTCAGGTATTCCAGAGAAACGTACAATAACTATATTTACAAAATGTGTGAAGCTTGTGTTGTTGTTGTTTCTCAATCAGCTCAGTCTGTGTCATTGTTTTGGACTACAGAGCTAAAAATTCCCATCCGCATCTCAGCCACGGCTTTGTCGGACATGGAAGGTGAAACAAAGCCCACCAAATCAGATGTTGGTGGGGGTGAGAAGGGCTGCTGCCCCTGCCCAAAAACCAAGGAGGACCTAAAGGCGGAAGCTGAAGACAGATCTTATCGAAAAGTCTTCGAGAACTTCCTGCACAACTCCATCTTCACACCTAGGTATGACACATGCACTGGTGGCACTTTCTGAAGCTCTTAGTGTGACGCAGGTCTGTTTGGTTTAGTGGACTCTCCACTTTGCATCTCCTGCTATTTGAAAACATTTCTACAGCCCAAGTGCCTAAGCACGGTTTAAATGTTTGAATGATTTGATTTTGAAAAAATAACATTTTAGGTTCAGTACAAGTCGAATCAACATCACTTGTGACAAAGTATTACAACACAAATTTTACAGTGAAGCACTTACAATGTAAGTGAAATCAGGGTCAATCTGTAAATGTTTTAATACTGTGTTTCAAACATATAGCCATAGGACATATGCATGTTCACAAGATTTTAGTGTTAATATAGTGTTAGGGTGCTTTCACACCTGGCCCGTTGTTTCGGAACCTGGAGTGTTTCCCCCCTTAGCTTGGTTTGTTTGGCCATATGTGAACACGGCAGTCGCGCTCAGATCCGTGCCAAAACAATCGGTCCGAGATCGCCTGAACGAGGTGGTCTCGGCTCGATTGAAAACGAACTCTGGAGTGGTTCGGTTGTAGTGAGAAAGCAATCCGATCTAACGGACCAACGAACCAGGCTATATCACAATGTATAATGGGTAATTACACAAGTTCCGTGAAAAGCATTAGCTTTGTTGTTTTGCTAATACCTCAAAATGAACCTGTGAATGTCTGTGGGTGAGCACGTCTTCGCCATTCAAAATCAAAGTGCACTTTTTCATTTTATAATGCCGTCTTATTGCTCTTCTTCCTAGTAGGTGCATTTTAAAAATGTTTTCCCGATGAATCCTGGACTCCTGCTCAAAATGATAAATTAACATAACGACAGCTACAAAAAAAAACAACAATAAGCCCGCAAAGCTGTTGTCGTTCCATCCTGACTGATGGAATCCCGGAAAATAAACCGTGTAACTTTGACCAATGAGGGAACAGTTTACTCGCGCGTGACTTGTATTAACAAATTTGGTCCGTTTCGAAACTTTGCCATGTAAAAGCGAACCGCACCAAGAATAAAACGCAACATTGTAATAATTTTAATCCCTGTTTCGTAACAAAGCAATAGATTTACAGGTGTGAAAGCACCCTTAATAATGATCTTACAGACCAAAAAGTTCAAATTTACAACTTTGTTGCCATGATAACATAATGCCTAAAACCATAAAATGACCATAAAAATGTCAAGAACAATTTTACAATTCAACAGAATTAATTTCTGTTAAAATGGAATTATATGTAAATTAATTTTTATAAATAAAAGTGTTTTTAAAATAAAATTTTCTCGTTTAAAATATTTTAAAGGGATAGTTCACCTAAAAATGAAAGTTCTGTCATTAATTACCCTCTTGTCGTTCCAAACTCGTAAGACCTATGTTCATCTTCGTAAGACAAATTAAGATATTTTTGATGGAATCCGAGAGCTTTTTGATGCTGCCTAGACAGCAGTGGAGTTACCATGTTCAAGGCCCAGAAAGGGAGTAAGGACATCGTTAAAATAGTCCATGTGACCAGGGGTGCCGCTAAGGGGGGGAAAGTTAGGACGATTCTAAAGGCCCACGCACTTTGGGGGCCCCCAGAAATCTGTTTTATTAGTGGTAACAGTAGTAGTAGTAATGTAATAGAAATTATAAATGTATCTACCAAAGAGTTACAAATAAAACAAAAATACGACTTATTTCTGCATTTCTGGCAAAACTATCTCCCCCCATTCACTGCATGGTTTTGTCCCGTCCTATGTAGCCTAGAGTCACTGAGTGCGATCAGATGGTAAACTGTCAAATTAGAGATGTGTTTGAGTTTGAGGGGGGGGGGCAAACCGAACCGGACGATTTGGTCAGATGTACTTTTAAACACATTTTAGATTTGCTATAGAAAAGCTACAAATTCACACTGATTACAACATAGAGCAGCAGCAGGAAGCGCATGAGGTTGTCATGGCAACCAGATACACTGCACGCGAATTACGGATGCGCTTCTATTTTGCCACACTAAACTTATTAATAAACATGTTGAAAATAATACACAATAAACATGTCTGTCAAAACGATCTCAAAGGAGGCTTTTATTAAGCAAATCAAGGAGTGAATTACTCATCCACTGTTTTAAAAAAAATACTTTAGCTGGGTTTCCTCAGGCAGGGTCACAATTATCTACAGTCTATGAAGCTAAATTTTTTTGGGTTAAGGTTCATAATGTAGAACATTTTTAACACTGTATGCTGTATGTGCATACAAGGAATACAGCTGTTAAGCTAATAGTCAAATTTAGCTGAGTAAGATCATGATTGACAAATGTTGGATACTGCTGGAAATGCTACTATGGGGTATCCTATTTATTATTTTAGGATTTTTTTGTTTGCCCCAGTGAAGCATTTCTATTAATATAACTGATTAAGTAGTCAAACTCATTCCATATCAGCAGAATAGTGTGGTACAGAAAGTCTATGTCCATAAAACAGTTTCTTAATGAATATGGACTGCATCCCTAATGGTCAAAAGAATAGGGCACTAGTATTAAAGGCAGACCAGATTTGATTCCCCCCCCACAACCAATAGTTTGGACAGGACCCTTTTCTATTCTAACACGACAATGCCTCTGTGTATAAGGCAAAGTAAAAAAAAAAAGTGCAGACATGTAAATGCAGACCTTGAGCCAAAAAACTCATCACCAAACACCAATGAATTGTACATATGCGTACAATCATTTTAGACACTTCCAAACCTGGAAATACAATTTTTAAATACATGAATTATGTTTCCATCTTTGTTGCCACAGTTTTGGAAGTGCTTTTTTCTGTTCTAAAGAAGGGGGTGTACCAATACTTTCGTCCATATAGTGTATGTATAAGTCATTGGTGTTTGCTAATGAGTTTTTGGCTCAAGGTCTGCATTTAAATTAGGGCTGGCCTTTATGCAGACCCAGTCAAGTTCTTCCACACTGAATCCACTCTTTTTATTTCATTTTTTACCTTGCCTTAGTACCAAAGAGGCATTTTCATGTTTAGAATAGAAAAGGGTCCTGTCCAAACTGTTGCTATAAAATTAGAAGCACACAATTCCCTAGAATATCATTATATGCTTAAACATTAAGATTTGTACTCGTGGAAATTACTAAAGTAGTCAAACCTGTTCATTAGAGGGGGGGGGGGGGGGGGGGTATGGGGTGCGGTGCGGTGCATGTTTGGTGCGGCTAGGGGGCCCAAAACTCCATATTTTTTTTATTGGGCCCAAAATTGCTAGCGGCGCCCCTGCATGTGACATCAGTGGTTCAACCTTAATTTTATGAAGCTACGATAGTACTTTGTGCAAAAAAGAGAAAAAAAATAACGACTTTATTCAACAATTTTTTCTCTTCCGTGTCAGTCTTCGATGCACGTTTACGAGAAATTAAGAGTTGAATTCATTTTTTTGGTAGCACATTAGCACAAGTGATGTCATTTGAACTTGTATTAAACTCAGAATTCTTCTTTCAATACATTTTTTGTTGACTTTTGTATGACAAACCATTTTGGTACAACGTTGGCTTGCCAGTTGATGCCCAATGTGAATTCTAGGTCCTGATGGAAAACTACCTCTCTAGCGTACTGGAAAGGTTAGGTGGACCCTCGGTAGGAACAGAGACTGGGATACTCCCAGCACTTTCTGCCACAGTTTACAACAGTGGTCTGAAGACCTTAATTTCTTCAGTCTTCCTGAAGAGCGATTATCAAAGTGAGTCTGAGCTCATAGTCTTGAGGCGGCTTGATTTCATAGAATCAAAACCAGAATTTTGGAGGTCCAGACCGAGACCTAATTATTTCGACATGGGGCTGACAAGATCAGAACATGAGGTTTTGGAAAGGGGTAGGTGCCAGCAGCGGAGGCTGGAGCGGAATCAGATGGCGCGGGGGAAGGTACGAACTCCAGGCCTGTGCGGCCACGATGTTTGTTGCTGGGACGACGGTGGCGGTTGCATATTAAGACTTCAGCAGGCTGTAATTTGGGATGCACAAACAGACACAGACTGGATTAATGAGACTGGAAAGCAGCCGCGGGCTGAGGGCTCGCACCATGTTAGGCTTTTGTTTGCCGAAACGAGGAGTGACGTCTGCATTGTGTTATCCGTTTAC
Organism: Sinocyclocheilus anophthalmus; assembly: GCA_018155175.1. Lineage (NCBI taxonomy): Eukaryota > Metazoa > Chordata > Actinopteri > Cypriniformes > Cyprinidae > Sinocyclocheilus > Sinocyclocheilus anophthalmus. Next base: position 183,441 of record JADLZN010000390.1, on the reverse strand, counting down.
CTTGCTTGTGGCATCGGATGTTTTCTCGTCTCATGTGGGAGAAGAACGGCACACAGGAACCGGTTCAGGTTTACTCAGACACACATGCTTCTAGACTTTCCGAGGGTTCATTCAGGACATCTGCAATCAGGCTTTTTTGTGGGTTGTTTATTTGGTTGCGAGTTTGTGTGCGTTTTGGGGTGGGCTGGGGTTTTGAGTCATGAGTATTGATGCACAAATCGATGTCGCCAAACATCTTCTACCACTTAGCTTTCCCAAACTTCTGCTTTTGGAGCCCCATTTTCATCAAGGTAATGGTTTGCGGTTCACCCAGGGACAACGTGATGCACCCGTCTCTCCATCTCTAATCGATGGAAAACAGACTTTCTAAATGTAAATATGCTTTCCCTTAGTAGCAGGATGCTCAGGAAGCCCTTTTCTCCATCACTGATGACTTATTTCCATCTTGACCCAACAACCCCAGCCCCCTAGCTGCGTTTGGAAGTTAGGGCGACAGATTTGCCCATCTCTGTCCCCACTGAGTAGACCTCATTATCGATGTTTGAGACATAACTGTTCGAGTCTGAGAAAAACTGGAGATGCTAAAGGCTTGAATGTAGCGGATATGTTTTTCCATTCAACGGTCGTCTCCCCTTTCTCTTCCTCTCGCCCGCTCTCTCTCTCCCTCCTTCCTCAGATGTGTTCTTTGTTTGCTTTGGAGTGTCCGGCTCCCAGGAAATGTACAGCAAACCTATGTGGAATGTTAATGAATTCCAAAGTAAGATCCCTTTCGAGAGGAGGTGTGGATGCGCTGTCTTCTCTTTCAAACTCCCACACAGCTGATCAGCTTTTTGGGCCCTGTAATGGGAGTCCGAGTCATTCCTGAGCGAAGACTTGACTTTCTGCCAGGGGACGTGAGTGAGGTGTTGCCTATGCATCAATGACACATAAGTCTTCCTGCCTGGGAAAAGGAAGACTGGATGTGCTGCTGTCAGTGTTGTCAACACCTGCTGTTAGGACTTTCTTCTGAGGTTTGCAGGTGTAAAATCTTCCTTCAGGACCCTGTGCGTCCAAGTTCTTGATGCAAGCATGACCTTTTCCTAGTCAGCAGTCAGTGCCAGAAGCATTTAGGTTAAGATCAATGTTTATGGCTGTAGACATAAGGCAGATCCTGACCGTATTTGAGTCTGAGTTAAAGGTTCCAAAAAAGGATTTAATACAGTAGTATGAATGTAGTACTTCATGGGTTTTCTTTGTGCTTGATGAGTAGAGGTGTTGATGTGATGCTCAAGTGACAATATGATTTGATCTTCCACAGTAAACACCCTCAAGGGGATCTGAATCCCTAGTTAGTAAGTGTTAAATAGTGTCCAGTTGCTTCCAAAATCCCCACTCATAAATCACAGAGCGCCGTTCAATGGAAGTGACATGGAATGTGGTTAGAGTTAATTTGATTGTTCCTCCCTACAGCGTTCTACGTTGGCTTTTATTAAAAGTTTCCACTCGCAGACATATACCAAAGCAAACACACAAAGATCTTCTCCCATTACTGTCATTTCTTGGTTGATTAATTTGAGCTGGCAGAATAAGGCTTATAGTAAAGTTTAAACTTTCATAATCATCAGTGGTTCGCAATTGCTTGTAAATCTACTTCTTGAAGGCTGTTAAATAGGACATTCAAACAAGCCTTTCTGCCTGTGTTGCTATGTCAGTCTGGAAAAATACCTGCTATTGCGTCTCTAGAGCAAAACACTTTTCACGTTTGCGCATACAACAGGATCATGTAACAGAACCAAATCTGGCCGAGTTTATAGACAGCACACCAATATGACCAATGTTTTTCAATACTGATGCAAATATTTAGTTTAGTAATTATTTTAATTTTATGTCAGAAAAGTTGCACAGTAGACTGTGCATATACTGTATGTTTTAAAAAAAATAACATTTCAGGTTTATAGTAATATATTTAATATAGTAATTTTTTTTTTTTTGGCTTGTATGCGATCAGCTATATATTTTGAAACTGACAGAAAAAGGAATCTGGTAATCAGCCAAGAAGCCACAGTTATCAGTTGTTATGTGTTCAATACATCAATCTATAACTAGTTATAATTCCCAAACTGTTTTTGACAAAGCTGAAAACTTGTATTGTCTGTCTCCACTTATTGTCTGTCAGTCTTTGTGTCTGGTAATATCACTTCCCTCTCTTGTATTTGTTTGGCACACTGGGGTTTCCCCCATGTTCATCTCAAACCATTCTGTCTTTCCCATCTGCGGTGGATGATATTGTTTGGTCTGACTATTGAATTTTTACAGAGATCCTGAGCGAGCAAATCATTATGTGTATCCTAAAAGTGGCTCTAGGTAAGGCTGTGACCCTGCCCTAGTCATATATGTGAAGTGGCAGTGGGTCCGTTGGCATCTGGTAAGCGCTTGTGGTTGCTGCTGACTTGCATGTCTTTAGTGGAGGCAGGGTTGACCTGAAGCCAGCGCCTTAGTTTGCTTATCGCCTCATGCACTGTCTCTACCGTCAGAGGCAGAGTTGGTCATATCATTATTATGGATGTTCAATATTTGTTCCAAATATGCCTACTCATTTCATTTTCTCATCTGCAGAAATTTTTGTTGTATGTGTATTGCTTCATTTGCAAGTATATACTTTATAGTAAGCAATGATAAATGTTTCATGAATACACAATGGTTTTATACAGTACCTGGACAGAAAGAAGAGTCAGAATGAGAAGCACGGGTCGGGGTAGATAGTTCTTGGATACCATTTATCATTTCTTTTAAAAACTAGCAATTTTCTATGCGCGATCAGTCCCAGCCCAGCTGGATGTATAACACTCATAAGAATTTAAAAGATCTCATCATTCAGGATGCTAAATGATTGATAAGATCCAGAAGAGAAAACGGAGCTCTGTAGGTTGTGGAGTAATGCAAGTATCCTCCGTGTTACTAAGAGACCTGTTAGTAGGACATTAGAGAACTAGGCTTGCGCGTTAAAGGAAGTGGTGTGTGTTGTAGAGTAATTGTGCGCAGTAATTGGCTTGTATGCTTTTAAACCAGTGTGGACTCTGCTGACACTGGCTGACTGCTCTACATCTTTCTATGATCTCTTGCTGTCGTTTACTACTTCATTTCCTTTACCTCTTTTTTTCTTTTTACCTTCATTTCCATTTCTTACTTTATTTTTTGCTGTCATTTACTACTTCCGTTTCTTTTCCTCTTTCCTCATTCCCTTTTCTGTTCCCTTTCCTTTCTAATTGCCATTTACTTCTTCCTTTTCCTCTTTCCTTGCCTTTCATTTCTTATTGTCATTTACTACTCCTGTCCTTTTCCCCTTTCCTTTTCTGCTTCCTTTTCTTTTTACTGTCGTTTACTAATTCCTTTCCTTTTTCTGGTTCCATTTCCTCTTCCATTTTCCTGTTTCCTTTTCCCATTTTATTTACTTGCTCATTTACTACTTCCTTTTCCACTTTTCTGTACTCTTTCATTTCCACAGTTTAATTTCCTTTTCCCATGTCCTTCTTTCTGTTTCCTATAATTTTCCATTCCCTTTCAATTGATTTTCCTTCCTTTCCTTTCTTACTTACTGTCATTTAATACTATTTTCTTTTCCTTATTTCCCATTCTCTTTCCTTTTTCTGTTACCAATATTTTCCATTTCCTGTCATTTGATTTTCTCTGTCCTTTCCATTTCTCTTTCCTGTCATTTCCCCCCCTTTCCTTTCCCTTCTCTTTCTTTCCTCCTTCTATTTCCTCTGCTTTTCCTATTCCTTCCTCTCCTCTCCACCTTTCCTCTTCCTATTTAACTTTTTTTTTTTTTCATGTTCTCAGACCTCCAGACAGGAAGCGGCGAGACCTGTTTGGAGTGGCCAATGGCACACTGTTGCAAGGTGGAAGCAGGAACATCACAGGAATGGAGAGTAACATCACTGACCCAAAGCTGCATGAGAAAGAGTACCCTTTCTCCGAGGACAAAGTCTTTACAGAGTTCATGGAGATCTCCAACCTGCAGCCCTTCACCGTGTACCGCATCGACATCCACGCCTGTAACTACGAGATCCACCGCTGCAGTGCCGCAGCTTTTGTGTTCTCTAGAACCAAACCAGCAGGTCAGCAAAACCAACAAACCAAACTCATGCACAAGTGACTACATATCCATGCCAGCGAAATATTAAAATTCCAGTAATTTTCCACTGTGCCTACAGCATGATTTTTTTTCATTTGCTATCCTGGTCATGTTAACAGCAATTAAAACCATAATGCAATTTTAAATCTTATTGAATTACTGTAAAAAAGCACTGGCCTTAAGCACAGTTATGTTTTTCCCCAGACAAAGCGGATGATATTCCCGGCACTGTAACTCAGGAGAGGGATGAGAAGGGAGAAGGAACAGTGCTGCTGCGGTGGCCTGAACCTCATCACCCTAATGGACTGATCCTCATGTATGAGATCAAATATCGTCTGGGAACTGAGGTTAGTGCGACAACTAACTCATACACCATTAAGAAATAGTTAAAACTGCAGCCAATGCCACAAACCGGCTGTGTGTGTGTGTGTGTGTGTTACAGCCCGAGAAGCATGAGTGTGTATCACGGCAGCAGTACAGAGTGCTGCGAGGAGCTCAGCTTAGCAATTTGCCCTCTGGAAATTATTCTGCCCGGGTCAGAGCCACATCTTTGGCTGGGAACGGGTCGTGGACTGAACCAGTGTCCTTCTATGTGCCACCCCCTAAAAGTAAGAATGCCCATAAGAAACCAATGATTTTATTTTTAGGAGGTACTGATAACTTTAAAATAGCTTATTTAATGGAAATGTAGAGAGGCCTGTTTCAGTCTAATGCCATATTTAGTTCTTAATTCTGTCCTCTTAATGTCCTTCTTTCTTACAGGAAATTATGATAATGCCATCTTACTGGCCATCATCATTCCTATTATAGTGCTAGTGTTGCTCGCTGCAATGATCTCCGTTGTCATCTTTGTCACCAAAAAGAGGTTGATGTCCCATCTAGTAAAAAATAGACTTCATTTTAATTTCCAGTGTCCAGTACTGTTTTTCATTGTGTTTTTATGTGTTTCCTTTCAGGAATAGTGACAGGTTAGGAAATGGTGTGCTATATGCTTCTGTAAACCCTGAATACTTCAGTCCCTTTGAAAGTGAGTATTATCTCAACTTTGTTTAACTGATTTTCTTAAAGGGGTCATATGATGCGATTTCAAGTTTTCCTTTCTCTTTGGAGTTCTAACACGCCCCCACATATCTACCTCACTATGTGGGAATATTTGCATAACGCTGCCCAAATGTTCATGCAAAAAAAGAAGGCGTGGTTTCAGTAACCGCGTTAGTGTTGAAGCAGCCATGTCAGGGAGATGCTTTGTGTTTCTAGGCGAAAGCAAAAGCACTTTATTTGGCCTTCCGAAAGTAGATGTATTTAGGAATCTTTAAGATTACTTACAACAGAACAGCAATGCATTTTATGGACGACCGTTTCGTGAACCTAGGAGAGGAGGTAATTCTGACTTTGCTATGACAATCTGGCGCTTCTGAATCAACTACTGTTTTGTTATTAGTTTAAGTATTTGCTATTGACTGTTCAAATCCGGAGTTTTGCGCATCGTGTGTGTGTGTTTGTGAGAGAGAGAGAGAAAGAGAGAGAGGGGGGTCACATCACAGTGGAGTCAGCTGTCTTAACCGTGGCTTGTGTACTGCAAACACATATCAGCTTCATCACTGTGTCTGTCATTGACTCTGTTCCCCTTTCGGGCTCTGTCTTTACATTTATTTTGAAAGATGAATCTCGCGATTATGGTAAGGGGCATTACATTTCCGATGAGTGCTTGCAGTGTTCGGCCAATCACATTGCACTGGTTCAGCTGGCCAATCAGAACAGACTGCGCTTGTCGAAGGAGGGCTTTGTAGAAAACTAAGCGTTTGAGAGAGGCGGGGGCATATATGACCTACAATAATGTACAGATTTGAAAAATAATGTGTTTTTGAACATTAAGCATGTCAACATATTCTGTTACACCAAATAATGATCTTTAAAAAAGCATCATATGACCCCTTTACGTATTTTGCAGTTTTCTGGTATGGTTTGTTTAAAAGAAAGACAGAAAAAAAAAGAAAGAAAGCAAAAACAAATTTTCCAATAAGTTAAGACAAAAGAACATTTATAAATGTAAAAATATTTCACAATATAATTATTTGTTTTATATTAGTGGCTGTCAACAATCGCATCCACATCAAATTTTTTGTTTTACATAATATATGTGTATATACGTGTATATTTATTATGTACATACCCAGATATAGTATATATTTTGAAATTTTCCTGTATATTTTTAGATTCATATAATTTATATTATAGATAGATTATTTTTAATGTATAAACTTAACATATTTGCTTAAATATGTACATTGCACTGGTGTTGATGTATAATACATACTAAATATACAAGTAACACCACCTATGTATATGTCTAACAAAACTTTTATTTTGGATTCAAACTCGCGATTAATCGTTTGACAGCACTATTTTATATACATATATATATATATATAAAAAAATATTAAATTCTTATTTAAAAAACTGTCATTGCACTGTCATGTATGTAACTCTGCACTGCCTGTTCAAATGTGCTCAGTGTATGTACCAGATGAATGGGAAGTGGCTCGGGAGAAAATCACCAAGTGTCGTGAGCTGGGCCAGGGCTCCTTTGGTATGGTGTATGAGGGCATCGCAAAGGGCGTCGTCAAAGATGAACCTGAGACCAGAGTGGCCATCAAGACTGTAAATGAATCCGCCAGTATGCGTGAACGCATTGAGTTCTTGAACGAAGCTTCAGTTATGAAGGAGTTCAACTGTCACCATGTGGTAAGAACGAGGGAAAAATCTCATCCAGCATTTGGTTTTGCCAACAACTCGTACTTTGAAATTTATGAAAGATACTTATGAAAGTGTATAATTCCTGGCAGCACCAAACAAATGGCAAAACGATACTTTTCAAACAGATTGTGCAGACACAGTTTTCTCTGTGTTTTCATAGTGTCACAGTGTAATTTCATTTTTTTGTACCCTGGTTTAGGTGAGACTTTTGGGGGTGGTTTCACAAGGACAGCCCACTCTAGTTATAATGGAGCTGATGACACGGGGCGATCTGAAGAGCTACTTGCGTTCCCTCCGTTCCAAAGAGGTACAGAAACAATCCTGTATGCTCTGGTTTTTATCCCATAATTTATCTCACTGCTTTTTAGTTTAAAAATACACTTAATTACACTTATCTTAATTTTTACTGCTCAGATCTATGGCCAGCATCTCATGCCCCCTTTAAGTTAATGTTCACAGTTCTTTAAATCTACTCTATATTTCAGACAGCTGTTCAGAAAGGGTTTGTAGTAGAGAAAAGAGAGAAGCAGAAGTGTTAAATGCAACCTTTGTGCTCTTTTTCTGCCATGTAGCAGGGCTCTAGCAGCCAGTCTTTGCCTCCACTGAAGAAGATGATTCAGATGGCCAGTGAGATAGCAGACGGGATGGCATACCTCAATGCCAACAAGTTTGTCCATCGGGACCTGGCTGCCAGAAATTGCATGGTTGCTGAAGACTTCACAGTTAAAATTGGAGGTAAATCTGTGATACACGTCACATAAATCCATATATTCAAGAATCTATTTGCTACAACAATAGATTAAAAGATGTGACTGTGACCCTTCATGTTTGCTCTCTTCATGTGTTTAGACTTTGGCATGACAAGGGACATCTACGAGACTGATTACTATCGCAAAGGAGGCAAAGGGCTGCTGCCAGTGCGCTGGATGTCCCCGGAGTCTTTGAAAGATGGAGTGTTCACAACAAATTCTGATGTCTGGTATGAGCCGCCTGTTCTCTCTGACGTTTTCTCACACACACATAAATGCAAGACTTTGTTGTTTTACTGCATTGTGTATGTGTGTGTGGATTGATTCGGGCTGGCATGTACAATACGGGTCAAACATTTGGACACACCCTATTGGTCAAAAATTAGTAAAAAAAATGTTAATGTTTTTAATGGTCAAGGCTGCATTTATTTGATCAAATAAACAGTAGATTTGTTGAATTTTCCACAGTCATTAATTCAGTCTTCAGTGTCACATTATATCAGAAATAATTCTAATGTGGTGATCCTTTCTTCTTTCATATTTCTTCTTATCAATGTTGAAAACATGCTGTTTCATATTTTTGTGGAAACCCCAAACTTTTGAACTGTAATGAGTACATACTACTTTACTTTAATGTAAACGGAAGTGTAGGAATCCTGTAGTGGCCATAAACAGCGGCATAAAATAAATACATTTACCACATTGGTATATATCAGAATTTTTTTTTTTTACCATAATGATGTCAATGTCCCCCATTTCACCTTTTGTGGAACCCCTTTCATAAAATAAAGGAATGTTTTATATATTCATTTATAAAACCCTGCATAAAATAAATGTGTAGAAAATATTACAACAAACAAGTTATTCTTAAAGAAACTTTTATTATTTTATTAAATTAATTAGTTACTAGATTTTAAGAAAATTCATATGCAAGTAAAATGTATTTGTCTATTAAACCAATTTCAATAATTAAGCTTTTGGATCAAAAAGGTTTTATTTAAGGGTGTCCAAATTTTGACTGCTGAAAAACTGGGATTTTTCCACTCGAGCAGCAGGCTATCCCATCAGAGACTCAGTAGCCCCTCTCCACCACAGGCCCCCAACTGTCCAGAAAGCATTGAAACCGTCTCTTTATTTTACTTAATACGACAGGAAGCCTCATAGGCCTATAAGAGGTGAAAACCCTTTAATCTTTTTTTCCCCACTGATGTCCTGTGTCAAGGGAGAATATGCATCACTTCCAGACATTCTTCCAGTCCCAGCCAAGCGGAACGTGCCCAAACACATTGTCTCTTTGTCTCAGACAGACTGTCTCTCCACAGCTTTAGTCCCAGCAGCGGCGATTCAGTAGAACAGAGTCACGGTGCCATAGACAGACTCTTCCAATTCTGCAGTTTCCCAATCTCCAGCATCCCACAGCTCTGTCTCTCGGTGCGCTCCTAACCTCCTCCAGATGTTTGGTAATGATGGGGTTGAAGTGCCAGCGCAGACCCGCCTCCCTGTTCCTCCGACCGTATCTACCACTTTTGAAGTCCCCGAGATGAAAAGAGCCACCGCGAGCTCCCATCTCGTACTCCCATAAACCTCGCCGTTAGGTGTCTTTGTTTGTTTCCTTCCCCTGAAAATGTCCTGCTCTAATGCAGTTTTGTCTTTCAACACGCAGATGTTGCAGCCAATTAGATGCAAGTCACTGTTGTAACAGTCCTGTTTTAAAGGGTGTTGAGCTTTGTCTCAGATCCTCGGCCAATGTCGAAAATTTGTCCTCCGAAAACTAATGAATAATGACTGGCAACAGTGCGCTCTTTGTGTGGTTTTTATTTGGGGTTTGCCGACTTTCTGCTCCGCTGCTTTACTTTCTCACCGGCCGCCGGCTAATATATGGACTCATTTTCATTAATGAGGAACACAGGGCTAACAAAAACACCACACTAAAAGAGAAAAGTTCAGGTCAGCGGTGTTCGCGACTTTCGCGCTGTTTTGAAAATGAGCATTTTGTAGTTCCAGGCTAGAAAAAAAAAAAACACTGATGCATCCGCAGCCTTTCAGTGACACTCCGCAGGACAACAATTGTCTCAAAGCGACTCTTCGTGCATCTCTTGACCCTAAATGGCCTCATTCCTTTCCTCTTCGTCCTCGTCCGACTGGATCGAGTTACTTGATGTGTACGGCTGCTGACGTAATCGGACAAATGGGTTTTGTGACATTTAGCGTGATTTACAGTAAGTGCCTTTGTGTTGCTCCTGCAAAGTTATTTTAACCAGTTCCTCTTTCTTCAGGTCGTTCGGCGTGGTTTTATGGGAGATCGCCACTTTAGCAGAGCAGCCCTACCAGGGTATGTCCAACGAACAGGTACTGCGCTTCGTCATGGAGGGAGGACTTCTGGATAAACCGGACAACTGTCCCGACATGCTGTGAGTCCACCAACTGCACTTTGCTCCCAAATTTGGCACTCTGCTTTACAATGTTAACCCTTTGTCCTCTAACCGGCTCTTGTCTATTTAGGGATGCGATATCACGCTAAAATGTTGATAGTATGTCACCAGATGCTGCTGCTAACGTCAGGCCAAGCGAAAGCTGGTGACATTTGCGTCACGGGTTAAAAGGAGACAGGTGACATCATGTTGTCAGGGAGCCTCCGTCCATAGAAGGGAGAATGTGTGGTTCCCATGGGGTGACCGGAACGGTGACCCACGCTGCTCTACTTTTTATTAAGAGCTTCTCGTGCTTATCTTCACATCTTCTTCGGAGCGTGTCTGCATGCGTCACTGATCCGGTCTGCCGTTCTCCTTTTCTGGGCTGATGTCAGTAGCGAGGCATGAGGTCTGTCCGTCCGTTTCTCCTGACCCCTTTCTCCCTCAGTCATTCTTTCTTGTCTCAACTGTTATGGAAACACAAACCTCCGGTTTCCATGGTTGCTATGACGAGATGTCCTGATTGCACGAGAGAGGAGGATTGAACATATGCTGTGCTACACTAGCGCTATAAAGACGCTCATACTTTGTCATCTGCATCTCATCATTACACTCAGCTAAACATCATGAAGTCGGGATGTCGCTCACATTTTTATGATATCATGAGAATTTAAGTAATATTTGGCTGAAATACAAGGGCAGAGATTCAGAAACAGCTTGTAGATCCATTGAACACTTGCTTGAACGAAGCAAGGGTTCGTTCCTCATAATGTCGTGCTCACTATTTGTACATTTTTTATCTCAAAACTGTTCAACAATGACATATTTATAGCAGTTGTGCTCCTTTTTAAATAGTATATAATTAATCTGTTATTAGATCATTTTAATGATTCAATACATTCAGTTTCCATAATTGTCCCTGACTGTCAGTAGCTTTTTTCCAAAACCTAGTGAGCAGTGAGCACCCTACCTAGACATCAAAGTCATGCTTTTGTCATGCCGACTCTCTAACATTCAAATGTTGAGGAAGATTTTTGAAATGTTTTATCTGAAAATACAGTAAAAACAGTAATAATAATGTAAAATTTTATTAGAAATGCTCAGTGGGGGAAAAAATTTATAAAATGGCAGGCAGGTATGAGTTTATTTTTTGTTTGTTTGTTTGCTGTTAGCTTAGCAACGTGCTAACATCAAACTCTTTTGGAATCAATTTTGAGTTGAGTCTCTTGTGCTGAACGCTATTTGCGGAGTTGCTGGCTTTGTAGAGCGCTCCAAATCAGTAACTTGTGAGGTTTTATTTCAGTTAGGATGCTGCCTTAGAAGGCAGCCGTCCATAGAGGCAGTAGACAGGAAGGTAGCTCAATGGGTTTTGGAAAAGCAATAGTGAGCGCAGACAGCAGGCAAGATTTATCACATTTTCTAACTGGGTTTGAATTCACTTCAGTGAGTAACGACAGATGGCCTCTGCTATGAATTTGTGATCCAACAAATGCCAAACAGGCAGGTTACTCGCGATCGCCAGGCCTGGGTTCCAAAAAACTTGCCTTTATTGTGTGAGAACATCTCAGAAGTTGACGCCACAGAAAAGTTTCACTTTCCGTCAGTTATTTGACCCATTACTGTGGAATGTCCTTGCGAGAAGGCCTCTGTGTTGTGTGGCTACGGCGCCCCGCTCTGCTCTGAACCTGTGGCTGGAGGTCACTTAAAATCTATTTCAGTGTGCCAGTGAGCGCTGACGCTATTCTTAGCTTGTTTGTATGTTTTACCAAGATGTGGTGGGACAGTACTACACCAAACTGTTATGATCATGGGTTTTATGATTTTTTTTGATGTTGTTGTTGTTTTTGTGTTGTTTTGGCTCTTTTGCTTTTCATGTGTTCTCAGCTGTTCACTTAGGATGAGTCTGTGGAGTGTTTAGGATAGCAGTTCTGGCGTAGTGCACTTCTCAGTGTGTACAACCACAAAATGTTCTTGAAGTTGTCTGTTCCACAACACTCCTGTGTGATCTAACTCTAGTGAACACTGCCACCTGTTGATGGGTGGAGATTGTTAGTCTGAACACAGAGTTTATGAGATTTTATAGACATTAATATTGCTAGTTTGCACTGTGGTGCAATGAGTATGAGATTTGTTCCTGAAAATGAGATGTACATTTTCTGAAGGAAGAGCTTACTTCTGTTACCACCACAATGCTGAAGTGTTGATACTTATGATTTATGTGGGTTATAATGTCTTATAATGTATCATTTTGAATGAGCTTTTTTCAATTTTCATTTCAACTTTAGTTTTAGTAATTGTTTTTGTCTTTTTATTACTTTCATTTATAAATAAACATAAAAAAATTCTATTTTTATTTCAGTTTGTTTTTATATTTTAGTATTTTAATACATTTAGTACTTTATTATTTTATTTCAGATTTATTTCAAATACTGTAAACAGTTTTTTGTTAGTTTTACTATTTTTTTCTGGCTTATTAAGATACACTGGAAATACTCTGTTTTTGATTCACTAAAAAGATCTTGCTCAAAAGAGTCGTTTATTCATAAATCAGACTACACTGGTGGCGCTGTATGTATTTGGATTTGGATAAGGCAAGCAATGTGACTTGAGATCGAGTAACTTTCAATTGAAAATATAATGTAATTTCTGTATCTGGTCTACAGGTTTGAACTGATGCGGATGTGCTGGCAGTACAACCCTAAGATGCGACCGTCTTTTCTGGAGATCATCAACAGTATAAAAGAGGAACTGGAGCCGCCCTTCCGGGAAGTTAGCTTTTTCTACAGTGAGGAGAACAAGCCACCCGACACTGAGGAACTGGACATGGAGGTGCAGAACATGGAGAACGTTCCACTGGATCCTGCTTCCATGTTGGCCCCCTCCTCTCAGGGGAGCACAGGTGCTCAGACCCAGAGTCCACAGCCACTCTCCCCAGCTCAGGGGCCAGGGACGCCGATGGGGTCCGCCCCGACCCCCTCCACCTCACCACCTTCCTCCTCCTCCTCAGCCTCTCCAGGCCTGGTCTTAGACAAGCACTCAGGACAGGTAGCAGCAAACGGGCCAGTGTTGCTGCTGGGGCCAGCGTTTGATGAGACGCAGCCCTATGCACACATGAACGGAGGGAGGAAGAACGAGCGAGCGCTGCCACTGCCTCAGTCATCGGCCTGCTGATCATGAATGCTCAGTCTCCCTCTACTCCTCACGCAGGGTACCCACATTTCCCTCGCCCTTTTGTCTACATGTGTTTTTTCTTTCGTTCTCGAGGAGTCAAAACCCAGGGCTGACTGTGGAGTCGATAACCAGATGGACTGTGTCCTTTCTGGAAATCTGAGGATCATTTTGTTCAAATGATTTTGAATGACAGAGGATGTTTCGGGCGATTGGTGACTACAAGCCTACAAAAAAACTCTTGCAATATTTAAGATTTCAGAACAAACCACCACACTGGAGAGCCCTGGCTTTCATTTCTGTTGAATTTTTTTTGTTTGTTTTCTAAAGGAAGAAAACCTGCCAGAAACAAAAGAGGCACGCATATTAGCCAGCAAGCCCAGCCCGCGAACACTTCCAGGGTGTATACGAGTGTGTTTTTTTAGACAAAAATACACATTCCCCTCCTCAGAGCAAGTATTTTTCTTCCTTTAAAACCGTCTTTGTCATCACATTTCTCTTTGAAGATGCCGCAGAAACTTTCTCAGCTGCAATCGCTTATTCTCAATCAGCGATTGGTCACGTTACTGGTTGATCCACCTTTCTACTTAAACCATTTCGAGAGGGTTTGTTAGAGAGTGAGGTGGGCTTTTTTGAAACTGCCAAATTTTTTGCCAAATCAAATGTTCTTTTTTCTTGGGAAAAAAAAATTATTATTTATCATTACATAACCCCCTATCCACAGCTGATTTTCGAGGTTGCACTTTGAAGTAGTGCAATCGGGACTAAACTCTCATACTGTCTTTTATGAGGTCTTTCTCACACCTCATCTTTTACAATCAGCTTGACTTTGTAAATCCTTCCCCTTTCTTATATGGCTCTGATCTCCAACTATTGCATGGCAGTCCCTGCTGCACGCACTATCTGTGAGCTGAGCCTCTTGTGAGAGCGATGTCTCAAGTCAAAAGAAAAGAGCGTGTCGCTAATCACGAAGGTGAAGAGATTGGCGCGCTGCGTAGAGGCGGGTATGAATTATAAGGGATCAGCTTGATCGTGAAGCAAACTGAATACAGGGGCTTCATCTGTTTCGACATCTGTTTTGTGAGATGACTGAGGCATTGTACACAGCAGGTTTTTTTTTTAGACTAGTCATTAGTCTCTCTGTACAATTCATATGATTCTAAGAAGGGTCTTACAGTTCTATGTTAGACCACAATATCATTTACACACATCATTGGGTTGAGTCACTTTTGATAACTTTTTTACAGTTCTGATGTTCACCTCTTTGTCTAGACAGAAGAAGCGGCTATTTTTTTCTTTTGGGTGTTAGATATATATATATATATATATATATATACCACACACATTGTTTTAATCATTTTGGCCCACCACCGTGTGTGTGTGTGGTGTGTGTGTGGGTGTGTGTTTGTATGTATATATATATAGGTAGATAATATATCTATAATAATATATATATATCTATTATATAGATGTGTAAAAGAAAGTGTGTGTGTGTGTGTAAAAGAATCTTCAGGTTTTAATATTTTTGATATCTCCCTCAGTCCATTTTCTTATGCTTTATATTCTTCTTGCAAAAAAAAAAAAAAACATTAAAAAAAAATTGCAATTTATTTTTATTTTTTTCTCCCTAAGAGGTTGTCGCCTGCCACATGTCCATTGCCTTGTTTTTCTAACATATTATTATTATTATTAGTTACTACCAACTCTTTACTCTGCCTGTGAACTTTAGGCAGCCCTGACAGGTTTTTTTTTTTTTTTTTTTTTTTTTTGTTTTTTTTTTTCTACCATGGCACCTGCTCTGTGTGCAGCCTCATCTCAGGTTAATGTTATGGTTTTGTTCTCCAGACATTCGCATCATAGTTTATTCCTCCTCTGCTTTTTTAGGTTCCCGGCCTCTCCTTACAGTGTAGTAAACCGTACAGTATCTCAGTGTCTGTACTCATGCCTGCTGCCAGGCATCGTCATAGAATGTTTCATTGACGTTTCTTTACCCTCATAGACAATTTTTTAGAACCCATCCATGTAACTGAATAGCAACTTACAGGGCTAACTGGGTTGTCTTAATTTGTATCGCATACCCCAACCAGCCTCTAATGCCTCCAAACAAAATACATTCATAATCTCTACTTTATGTCAGCCACCCCACGTCAACTTTATAAATCCATGCAATGAGCACTAACCTTCCTGATGAAATACGCCATCTGTAACCAAACAAATAAGAACGGGTTCAAATTCAGAAAAGTGATCGGTTTGCTCAAATAATGCTAAATAAAACTGTAGGTTTCCCTGGCTAGTTGGCTTTAAAAAGTTTCATTTTGAAGGATTTCTCCATGTGCATTTGGGAACGTTACCCAGGACTTATTTATCCTGTCTTAGAAGGTTATTTCCCCCCTTTGAAGGGGTATTTATTTCTTTCTTTCTTTTCTTTCTTTTTTTTTTTGGTGATACCAGTTGAAATCACTGTACAAATGCCCTTAAGATTTAGTATAAACTCTGAATTCTACATGCATGATGTCATGACTGGGGGACTTTTTTCTTTTTTCATTTCCTTCAGCATCTATCTACCTCATTCTCTTTTATTTTAAATGTGTAAGTGATGAAATGATAAAGATACATCTCGCTTTTTTTCTGTGGAGGACACATTATCATCCTCTGTCTTGTCTCTGATTAAAAAAATAATAATAATCTTTAAGCACCACAAAGCACAAGCTCCCAGGAATGGAGAGAGAGGAAGTCATGGTGTGAGCTTACATGCCTATGGGATTCCTAATGCCGTGTCTCTTGCATCCCTTATCACATGCCCAGCAACACAAAAATCCCACTGCTTTCAATCAAGCTGCAGTACTATTTAAATAATCATATTAAAATGCCTAATTCACCTGATGGCTTCAACATGATGGACCACAGATAAAATGTAGTTGCTATCAGAGTTTTTCCTCTGTATTTATTATTCTTTTTCAGTGATCTCTCCTTATTCACCATCTAATAGATGAAACTGTTCGTAAAGGTTTAGGAGAGCAAGTCAAGAATGCAAATGCTGGCAAATCAAAACAGTTGCAGCAAGAAAAGTCACATGAAGTGTAATTCATGTAATTAACATTACATCACAGTTACGTCAACAAGAAAAACTGTACATTATTTTTTCCCCATTAAATTTCATTAGCTTACATGATCTTATTCAGTAACTCATCTGCAGCATCGACAGAGATCATGGCACTGGGCATCCTGTTTCCCAGCATGCCCTTCTCAGACACACTGTGCTTCTGCACAAAAATGTTGTGTCTCCTACTTTTTTCAGTAGCCTATAATTGAAGGTGACTTTAATGCACACTGAAAACTTCACCTAGTTTATAAATACCACCAGGTGTTTTTTTTTTTTTTTACAATCAGATCCTTTTTTTTACCTTTTGGCCAAAGCATCTAACAGTTGAATGCATAATGTGGATTTTGTAACACTTTCTTACAACAAACCAGTGGATTTTTTCCCCTTCTCATAAACCTACCTGGAAAAAACATTCCAGTTGATTTGTTTGGTCAGATGCACTCTACGTGTCTAGTGAGTATATAGAAAGGGCCAATTGTTGTCACCGTGTTCATCGACATCATTCTCTAGAGAGAGAAAGGGCTGTCGTTTTGCCTCTCTTTTCTACTGCTGCTGACAACATGCTGCTTTACAGAGACTACAAATAGTCTTTCCAATAGCACTGGGTAGGCGGTGGATCTCAGAACATGCTTTCTCTCTCTAAATAACCATTAAAAAAACACAATGGGTCAGACAATTCAAATGCAAAGTGGATTCTGAGAAAGTCACGGTCTTACTGCCCCTGGTCCTTCTGTTTCATGGCACTTAAAAATGTTCTTTGACTTTAATATTTTGGATCTTTTGAACTCCAGGGGTTGGAAACAAGGGCGCTTGGAGGAAAAGACCTGGTCGCGTTGCTGAGAGGCACATTGTTTGAAAAGAATATTATTCTGTGTGGTACAACAAGATGATCGAAATAACCATTCTGTAAAAGCCCTTGTGCTTGTATTGTTGCGTATGTATATGGGTGGGAGTGTATCACATGTAGATGTAGTGATTAAGATTTTGATGTGTTTATAATGGGAAAATAATAGATATCACTATTTATTTTTGTTTCTTTTTTTCTTTCTGTAATGAATATGGACAAAAGCATTGGCCTGTTGCAAAGTGAATGTCAGTTTTCATTGAATGCTGCCAAGGTTCCTTAGTTACCATTAGGTTACAGATCTACAGAAATACACATATACACAGACACAAATAGGACAGCGATGTCCAGTAGATTACGGGTAGTCATGACACAGAGAGAGAGAACATGACTAGAATTTAAAATAAAAAGAGACAAGTTTACAGTAGAAATAGCTTATGTTGCAATGCAAGTTCTCTGCAAACCTGAGGGTAGATTGACTGAAAGATTTTTTTTCCTCAACTATCATAAAAACTATTATTACTTTATTCTATTTCTTAATAATGCAAAACCTCAGGTTTAGAAAAGATGCATGTATGCATTTTAATTGCAATAATGAGCTTGAGGTTTCACAGACATCATTTCCCAGGCACTGTTGTTTTTGCTTGGCATTCCGACAAATTTCAAAAGGGGCCTTGATCTACTGTACTGAAAAGAGTTTAATAACACTTTTTATTTTCCTTTCACAAAAAAAGAAACAAAAAATGAGGAAAAATAAAAAATCTCTGTGTCCCTGCATTGCTTTGTAGAAACTGATGGTGAAACGGCTTGGCTGGTACTCTCGTCTTCTTGTAAGTTATGTATCTAAGACCTCCTGTTTTTCAGTTTTCTCCTCACCACCAGTTGAGATGGTAGACTTTTTACATGCCATTGGCTTAATGTATATCTGAAGAATTTTCATGTATTTTCTTTTTTTCTTAAATTTTGAATTAAAAAATGAATTGAGTCTGAAGGCCTGTGTCGAGCGTCACTTATTGCATTTCCGCTATGTAATCGGTGATAGGATTATGTTTTGTGGAGGATGTTTTCTTTATTGTTTTCTACCTGTCCTGAGGTTGTGTGTGCAGGGCGGTCCAGCTGGCGTAACACAGCCTGGATGACGGTCTGGAGTTGTGGTACCAGTCTCTCTGGGCTTGCCAGGCTGCCTGAGGCTGGCACATGGATCAGCGCAGCCTTTCCCTGCCCACGGTACAGCGAATAGTAGTATACAAAATCACACAGGTACCTGCAAGTTGTAAACTTACTGTTAGTGTATACATGCCATTTCAACATTTGTTAACTCAACAGTATTCACAAATAAAAGTAGCACACTTAATACTTTGTTGAATTAATTGTACAAGACTTTAACACAATTATCCTTTATAGACAATATTTTCGATGTTAGTCTCATTACCTCCCAGCGTCCCTAGAGTAGATGACATCAAGCCCCATACTTTTTAAATGCTTGCTAAGGGACCTCATGTCTATGATGGAGTCCAGTCGTTCTGGTCCTCCCTCAATGCAGCAGTGACGATCAGGGCACAGACCACTCACATCCCTATCTTTGAAGCAGTGGTTCTTCCCTGTTTGCTCCAGTGTGATGCCTTTGGCTCCTGGAGCTATGCCCAAATGGATAACAACCTGCCCATCACAAAGAGAAAAAGTCTCTATCACTCTTTTTGTATCAAAATACCTTCAGTGTTAAGACACATAATCTCAGAATATTTAACAAAGCATCTTGTAATCTCTCCTCTGTGATGAAGTGTTCCTCCTCGGCAGCTGGTCTGTGTGTATATATTAGTTTACCTGTTTAAAGTTACCTTTGGAGTCATCGTCTGCCAGATGTCATCAATGACTTGTTGGGATTTTGCATAACTGACAGGAATCTCCTTAATATGGACCTCTATGCCCAATCCAAGTCCTGCCATCTTCAAACCCTGTTTAAACAACAAAGTGTGGCCATAGTGCGTCCATCTGACTGACGAGAAGTTATAATGACTTTACAGTAGCTGTATTGTAAGCACATTTATACGAGTTTGTACCATGTACATCAGTTTCAAATGTTATTTGTATTTTTACAGTAACCGCTCAACCTTTAAAATAGCATTCTGTTAAAACGTGAGATACAAAAAGAAAACACAAAATGCACAATTAGATAGTTAAATTTGTGCCTTTTGTTTTCGTTTAAGAAATAACAAAAATACGTGATTGGAATTGGTTGTTTACTCCTATAATTTGGTCAGATTGTCCAAACACACTTTAGAATTCAATAATAATTTATTTTAAAATGGTCTCTAGACACGACCAACACCTGCTGCTTATCAAAAAATGGCTTTGGTGTAGGCCTACCTTAGCTGCCTCCCAACTTGGATTCACAACATATTGTCGGAAAGGACCAAAACCTAGTAAAACAGATCAATAAATTATCCACGTGTGGTGTGACAAAGTAACACGATTAAGGCGACGGTTTTTTTATATATATATAAACTGCACAGGTGCACAGCGAAACCATTGCAACAGCAACGCAACTTTCGCTCGACGTACCAACCCAGAATAATCCACCTACCTGTTACAACTACAATTTCGCGAGAAGTGTCCATCGAGATGAGGCTGTATTATATTTAAACTCAACGGTTTACTGCCTTTTTATAACTGAAGATGAAAGTAACGCAATTCATACAACTGTAATATTATATATTTTAAATGTCCTGAATATGGCTGTTACCGAAAGTGACACTTTAGGCAACTGAGGCTGTACAAGAGGGAGTGCATTGTCCATTTTTCTCCACATGGGAGAGCCATCTCATATCCTATCATAGAGCTAAAGACGCACTCCTTCAAACATCTCACTAGACGGGACGGAGTTTGTACAACCAACTATGGCTAAGGACTGATTCGTGAATATTAATTACAGCGTGCTGACATTGTTAAGCAAACTTCCCGGGGCGTCCACTCACATAACCTAATTAATATTCAACTGCCTCGCGCATATTTGTTTCAGCAAATCACATAGCCCTATCGGGCGAACGTCGCGTTGCGTAATTAATATTCATAAGCTCAACCGTCACCATAGTAGGACTCGCTAACGGGACATGGGATCAGCTCAAATCCTCCGCACTTGTTCGACTCTGCCTCCGCCCTGCGCTTCTCACCGACGCAGACCACTGATGCCAACGAAATAACTGATCAACTTAGCACATTTAAGCGTAAACCAAAGCTATTAGATTCACACAATTACAAAGGAAAATGTTTCGAATGAGGGAACCGTTTGAGAGCGAGAAGCTCCAACTGCAGGAGCTCAACCAAAGACTCAGCCAGTACCTAATGCGCTCAAAACAGTTGGAACAAGAAAATACCAGCTTGATAAGCGAAATTAATTCAATCCGAACAAACAGGTCTGGAGAATGGGGAAACAAACACATGTCCGAGCTACGGGAAATGAGGAGACTGGTGGAGCGTTTATCTTTCGAGAAATGCAGAGCAGAGATGGAGCGACAGAAGCTGCGCAATGAACTTCAGACGCTTCAAGCGATGCGTTCAGAGGAGGCTTCGGTGAGCAAAGGCGTCGACACGGAGCTGAAAGGCTGCGAGAGGCACCTCCATAATGCGTTTAAGACCAACAGTGCTTTGGAAGATCGCCTCATTGAGCTTGAAAACGAATATAAGTTTGTGGAAGATGCCCACAGAAAGGAAATCGCCCACCTGAGGGACCAGGTGCACTCCCGAACTGTACGCGTCGTGACTCAAACGTATCACGCACCTCCAGCAGTTACGATGGAAGAGGTGCAGGAGTATGCGGCCAACTTCACTGAAAGCTGGCAGGGGACTTTGGACACGTACCGCCTGAAGGTAGAGGAAATCGAAGCGTCTATAAAAGCAGACCAAGCGAGGCTGGACGACATTCAGAGGGAAAAGAGGGAATATGCATCACAGTTCAAGAGGCTGCGTGACGAGATTGAGAAACAAACCAACGTGCAGTTGAACCTTGAGGAGCAGCTCATGAACATGCAAGAACATTTCAGAGCTGAAATCTGCAAGTATCAGGTGGGTATCAAAGCTAAACAGCTAAAAACCACATTGCCACAGATTTCCTGGCATCCTTTTTGGTGAAAACAGGGATTGCGTAAGGATGTAGAATGCTCCTCCAAAAAGAGCACCACACCCACTGTGCTCAGTACTAGTGACAGCAGCCAGGCATGGCACATCATATACACACTGGTGTCCCGTGACTTTTAAAAAAAACATCAATGGCACAAATCCCATGTTTTTGTTGATACCTATTAGATACATAGATGAAATTAACTTAAAAGTAAAAAGTACGTCGTTTTAAACATAAAATGTCCCGTAAACTGGCCCAACTTAGAGGTAAAAAATGATCAAATCAATTTTTTTTTACATATATTTAATATATTTTTCGAAAAAAATTTCTTAAATATGATGAAAATATAATATTGTAAAACTGTTGTTATATATAAAAAGTAACATGTCTGAAGGTTAATCTTTCTGACTTACTGACACTGAGCTTTTGTTGTTAGTTTCTTTTTTTTTTTTAAATATGTGATATGATAGGTCAGAATCGAGAAAACAGTCTTTGCCAAGGGGTCTTTGAGGATATATCGCATCACACCACACAATTGCGATTAAGAGTAAAGTAAAAGATTAGAAAAAAAAAAAAAAAATAAAAAAAAAAAAAAGAAAAAAATCAAAAAACACACACATAGTGGAAACTAAGCAGTCATCAAATTAAATGAACATTATCCCAACACCTGTTCTTTCAATGGGCCTCTTAGGATCTTAAGTGAGGAGCACTTCCGCACTGCCAATATCCATGTTTATCATCTCTAGCTCAATGTGCTTTGGAAAAATTGAGCATTAATATTTTATCTCATGATTTCCTCTCTCCAGGGAGAGTGACAAATGAGCAGTTGCTGAAGCAAAGTGCAAGCATCAGTAAAGTGTTGTGCCACTGTGAGCTAAATTGAATGGGCTGCATGGAGGAACTATTACTGCAACTAGGCTATTGAGTGCCAAATATTTGGACTCCAAAACAATAACAGATGAACATTTACTGATACAATTATTCAAGTCAAAAGATTGAATTGCTATGTAATACTAATACGCAGGGCAAACGTAGCTAATATTTAAAAGAGGTGATGATATTTATGCCACCCCTTGAGATCACAAGTATGTTATGGAGGGTGTGGAGCCATTGGAGTGAAAGGAGAATATAAAGGAATTTAGCATATTGTGTATTTGATTTGTGAATTAGCTTTAAAGCAGATGACCCTTCGGTCATTAAAAACACCTGTCTCTTTATATAAATAATAAGGTTTCATCAGGGGGTGATGTTGGAAGAGCTTTCAAACAGGTGCATTACACAAAGAGTAGCCCCCAAATATATACTTTGGATCAATACGATGCAAGTGGACACCCTTCTGAAAGATAGTGATGGGATAAAAATAGGTTTCATAGTTTAAATGGTATACTACTACGTGCATTATTGAAAAGGCATAACTGAGTTTGAAAGATCAATTAAACTTAAATTTACCAATGGCTTTCTAATCACTTATGAGATTGCTTTAGAAGAAACACTAGTCTTTTATCTTCAATTGAACTGTGTTTGGATAAAAGAGAAAATAGTCTAACTAACTTCTTGTCCTGCAGGCTATCATTGAAGAACTGGAGTATGAGCGCAGAATGCTGTCTAACACCATCTCAGAGAAGCTGAAGGACCATCAGGATCTCTTAGAGGTCAAGATGGGCCTTGCACTGGAAGTGGCTGCATACAGGTAGAACTTCCACAAAATCAATTAAATGCTGCTTCTCCCTAAATGACCATGTAGTGCCTTCAAGGCTTGAATATAGTCCACATCAGCACAATCATTTTTTCTTTTTCTTATAATTCAAACACGTTCATTGATTCCAGAGTTCTTCTACTATCCATCCAGTTTTGAAAGATCCCTCAAACTCATATTTGTTAAAGTACTGTCTATGATCTAATATAGCGTAGGGATGAATGACCTGTTTCTGTGCCCTTAAAATGAGTCTCCTCCCACATTCTCTTGGGGACATTAAATATTAATACCAAAATTACTTCTGCTTCATGGACTTTGGCTGGCATGACAGCTCTAAGGACTAGTGCAGGGGTCTTTGAAAGCTATTAAAATGTCTTTTGTTTATAGTTCATTGTTAGGGGTTGTCCACGCAGAACTTTTTTTTTTTTTACATTCCACTGCGCTGATTTTCTGATGTATTTCTATCAAAACGTGCTAGATGGACATCTTTGACCACTGTGCTGTGAGTGATCTTGTGCAGCAACTCATGCATGACATGGATCTTAAGTTAAAAGATCTTCCATTCCACTTCCCATGTCACACATTTTTAAATGCAAGAAAAGCATGAGTGAACGGCACCTTATTCTGCTATTCTGCTATTCTAAAAACATGTTGGGTGCCTAAAACGTTCTCCATGCACTAATGTGAATATACGCACTGGACTGTTGTCTGTTTAGAGAAATGTGTAGTGAAGTTTGACAGCCTTACACCCCCAACATGAGCCTCGTAGATGTATTTTTAGTCACTGCAGCAACAGAGCGACTAATGCCCCCCCATTTGGCAAGTCTGCATACAGCCCCACCCATCTTTCCTTGTTAAGAGTGGTTAACTCCTCTGTTTTTATGATTTAATCACTGTACATTTAACATTGAAGCTGATTTATGATTTTCATTCTATTGTAAAGCTGTCTGATGCATTAGCTAATGCACATGAAAGATTAGCATGTGGAGTTATTAAATAAAGCCACACAACAATAGATTACAAATCTTGATTATACTATTTTTGTGTTGTCTTACCCGCTACTTATTTATGTAACCCCACTTCATAATGTGTAGCAGATCCACCATTGCATGTAGTATATGCATATGTAATATGTAATTTGTCAAACATCATTTATTCTTAGAGTCAAAAGTTAGGTTGGTCTCTTTTGCCTGAAGATGGTCTGTTTGTTGCAGTGTTTTGGATACTACTGAAACACAGAAGTGTCTTTCCAGTTGTCTGTTTAAAACTGAACATCGCGAGCCATAATGAAAACAGATAGGGTCCATTGTGGCAGTTATTTTTAGTTCGGTCTTTCAGAGGAATCACAGGGGACCTTCACAGGGAATACTGCCTGTAGTTCCTCAAAGTTTGCTTCCATTTGATTCTCCAACGTATTTTTCATGTAAAAGCATTGTCAAGGTAGGTTTAAAGCGCTCAAGGACCTGTTTAACCAATTAAACAAAATAGTGGAGATTAGAGTGTTAGTAGTGATCTTAACTGTGTTTCTGCTTAAGGAAAGGTCCATGGGCTTGGTAGGTTTTCTGGTTGCCCTCAGTGTTGTTCACATTTTGTGTGGTCATGGCAGAGCATGGAGGTAGTCAGCAGTCTCAAAAGAGGTGAAAAAGAAGTACTGAGGTTTTGTTCATGATACTGAATGTTCTGCTTACTGTAATTAGACTGACCTTAAAAATGCCTATTTAACCTTTGGAATTGTCATGTTCATTAGGGCACTCTTGGAAGAAGAAGGAAGACATGCTCAAACTTGGTCTACTCAGCATTCAAGAGAAAGAATAATAGGTATTTGCTTGTCATTCAGCATGAAATAATGCTTTTAACAACACTGAAATTTTAATAAATCTGTGAATTACCATTATTTTAATTATTCCACAATTCAAACATTAAATAATTATGAATTTATTAAGGGTTTAACGATACACATATTCGTACTGAACCGTTCGGTACGAGGCTTTCGGTTCGGTACACATTACAAACGGAACAATTCGTTGGACTAATCCTATTACATCTGCAAAAATAAAAGAGCTTAAAGTGTGTGAAATATAATGTTCTCAGTGCCACTGTGCTCAACAAGGCAGCCCAAACGTACGTAACAGGCAATGTGATGTCTGCCCTCCCACCCCCAAAGAAAAGCACGCTACTCCAAAAGGGTTGTGACGGTGAGGTAGTTCGTTAAGAGTTTTCCCTGTTTTCCTCACTTTTATTTGCTTTTAAATAGCCTGTAAATGCCTGTGCGCATTTTATTTTTACTTTCGAATTAGCGGCAATTTGGCATCAATTGATTGAATTGACAACTACAAAACAGTACGACAAACTCACTTATATTAAACATAGAATGTTAAATTTATTTACAAAACACCTTCCAAAGTCAAAGATGTTAAAGCAGGCACTTTTGTATTTCATTTCGAAACAATCTTTCTCCAACTTCTTGTCTTTCTCAGCTTACTCGTCAGCTCGACTCAATCCGACTCCTGCCACTGATCTGAGATGTGACTGTTGTTCGGCACACTGCTTTGTTCAAAGTAAAAGAAAAGATTATACTTTATGATGTTAATTTTAATAAATAAAAAAATTTCAAAATCAAGGAAATTTCTCCGGCACTTCTTTCTTTTTGCTGTATCGAAAATGTACCAAACCGTGGCACCGCTGTGTCGTATTGAACTGAACCGTGAGTTTTGTGAACCGTTACACCCCTAATATATATATACATCCAGTGTTTCCCCTGACATTATATTAGGGGGGCGGCCCGCCCCCGCCCCCCCTTGAAGGTCAAGTTCATTAATAAGAACATTATATTGTGTATTTGGTGTAATGCAATGTGTTTATGTGGTTTAAGGTTCAAAAGACACATTATTTTCCACATACTGTACATTATTGTTTCTCCTCTATGTCCCACCTTTCTGATTGGCCAGCTATCTACTGTGTTGTGATTGGCCGAATACCTCAAGCTTGTGACTGAAATGTTACGCCCCTTACCATACTGTGATGATGCCGTGTCCCGGAGCGATGATTCAAAAACATTAAAACGCATTATAAACGAGGCATTTTGTTGCATCCAGTGGGACATAATTACTGATTAGAATGACTTATACTGTCTTTTTAAATGTTGCGCTGCATCGCACCGCGTAAACATAAAACCATGTCTGCATTTGTGATCAGAGAAATGACAAACAACAAGTGCTACTCTACACTGCTCAAAACTCGCGTTTGAATTGTCAGGGGCAAATTCTTTAAATATGAAAACGTACTTACAGGCTGTGAGTCAGAACAGCCGGCATTGTAGGCTACTTTCCCAGGTTCAGGAAACAGTCCTCCGTAAAATGCACTGCACACACTCGAATATTTGGTTTGAACTGTTTTCTGGAACAGTGTTGTAAATACACTTAACCACTGATTTCTAGTCGTGTAATCTTTTGGAAAGCCAAACAAAGTAGTTCCTTCACAATGAAACAGAGCGTCTTCACGACATGGTGGCGGCGGCAACAACAGTACTACAGCAAGAATAAAAGTTAAGCCGCCTTTGCGTGAACATTTGGGTGGTGTTATGCAAATCGTCCCACACAGTGACGTAGACATGTGGTGGCGTGTTAGAACGAGCCATTTTAGGTAGGTGTGGCTGAATCATAACTTTTATAAAGAATATCTCTTTGGGTTTGAGACTTTAGATCTTTGGCAAATTTATGGATATTATCTATCACAAACACTTGTCAACACTCCCAAAGAGAAGGAAACTTGACATCGCATCATAATGATCCTTTAAATGGTCGCGCTCGCGATTGTACTGATATACTGTACTTCCCACGCCCCCGATGTGCCACACACACGCGTGCACACTCCCACTAGTATTTGTAAATGTTAAGCCATAAAACGACTATTTAAATATGAATTCTTCATGTCTCTGTGTTAATGAATGGCGCAGACGCTCGGTTTTGTTTACTACTTGTACTGAAGCGCGCGTGACGCTTGCTGTGATATTAACGTCTGCCGTCTCACTAATAAGGACATAAATACATGAACAACATCTCCAGAACTGCTCTGAGAGTTACTTCATGAGCATTTGACTGTTTCATTTCAGTAAAACTATCCTCATATCATATACACACAAAAATGTAAAGGTATTCACGGCAACCCATCAAAATAAAAGTTCGGTTTAACTTGAAGACATTGCGGCAGAAATATATTACTGTTTTTCAGTAGAATGTACTTAATAGGCTACTACTACTCTAACATTATTAAAACCTTATTTTTAAGGAATAATCCTACAATATTTATTCAGTGTTTTAATTGTAATATTAAATCCCCTTTATTTTCCAAAAAATAACATTTGTTTAATTTTCATTACTTAAAAGATAAATTAATGTTTTATGCCTTAAAATAACTGTAAATACACAACACAGAATTTCTGAGGGGGAAAAAATCACAAGGCTTTTGTAAGAATAATTGAAACTTGTTTTTATGCTTTCAAATAATTAGACATGTTAAAACACAGAATTTGGTAAAAATAAAACATAAGGTTGGAAAAAATAAAACATTTTTGGGCCCTAAACATGTAATTTTTGTTAAACTTTTAATAAATTGATGTTAAACTGTTTTAAGTTTCATGATTTTAATTAATTAGACATGCTTTTTGATTAATACAATTTAATTTAACCATTAAAAAGGAGTCCAGAAAAATTAAAACGGGAAAAAAAAAACGGAATCCCCCCTACCCCCAAAGCCGTAAAAAAAACAAAAAACCCCTAGAGGGAAACACTGAGTTAGAAAAGTAAAAAAAAAAAATTTGTTTTTTTTTTTACATCCCTATTTTAATCTATCTACTGTCTGTTGTTTGTATCTGTAGATATAAAAATGCCGGCCCATCCTTACACTCCAAGAGTGTCCGTCAATTCGGCAAGTCGACCAGATATAAGAAAAAAAGCCTTTACAGATGTTAAATATATGGAACCAACTTCCAGCCTGAGAACCTCATCTACATCAAGTCAGTTTCATTCTTACGAACCCTCCAGGATCGTGCCTATCAGTGTATCAAATCGTGCCCAGCAAAGTCCGGCTTCAAGAAGGGACATGATTTCCTTCACCAAAGCAGTGCAGGCAGCTGCTTCCAGTACCCCAAAACCTGGAGTCTCTTCTGTTGAGATAAAAAGAGAGGAGACAGATCAGAGAATTATGAGAAAAGAGATTTCACAGCCCTCTTCAAAGGGCTCACTTGATCATACCCACTCTAGAATCAAAAGTGCACAGAGCTCTACTGCCTCAAAAATAGAGAAACCAAAGCCAGTGAAAGTGATATCACCTCCTGCGAGTTTGAGCAAGACCACCACTGAAGAAAAAATCCAGAAAGATGTTGAACCAAAAGCAAAGGGATTGGATGCCAAACAAGATAAAGAAAAATCCAAGGTAACAATGGAAGAAGAAAGAAGGGATGTGAAAGAATCAATAGCTAAAGATGAGAAAGAGTCTGAAAATGTAGGGCATAAGGTGTTTGTAGGTGAGGAAAAAGTTTTAGATGCAGTTTCTATGAAGGAAATCATTCAGCAGGTCATGAATCCAGCTGGTTTAGATACTAAGGTCAGCTCATCCCCTGACTCAAAAGTCACATATCATGTGGAGAAAACGGAGCAAGAGGATGGAACCACCAAGACTCAGATTTTCTTACAATCTAAAGTCGAGGAGGAAGTGGACCTGTCTGAAGATTCTGCCTTGGAGGAACTTCTCAGCATGGGAGTCAAGAAAGTCACCCTGGAGAACATCAAAGGAACACCAACAGGAACCATGATCGAGAACCTGCTGAGTCTTGGCCTGCAAGGTGAGAATTTGGAAAATAGGTTAGTGAATGTGGAGATAATCGAGGAACCGGTGGAGTCTGATGAGGAAGGTGAAATTGAAATAGAGGAGACTGTGGAGATTAAGTCTAAACAACCAAATATTGATCCCTCATCAATTTTCTTCCAAATTGAGGAGCTAGAGAGTAACCCTAAGACCATGAAACCCAATGAGAGTGGTTCTGCTGAAGCCTCACAATATGGAAACAGTGGCTCTGTACAGGTTCGTGAAGTTACCAGAGATGAAAGCTTACCCTACTTCTCGCATGGCCAAGACTCACAAGAGTACTTCGTCTCCACTCCTGAAGACAATATGTCAGAGTCTGAGGAGGGTGGGAGGTTTATGTCTTATAGCCATTATGGAGTCGTCGATGATCTGTCTGATGAAAGATATTACCAGGAAGACGACCCCAAACATCCCACTGCTGAAGGTCACAGTTACAGAGAATCACCTGAATACGAATACTCGTTTTTCAGAGACAATATCCAAGACTGCATAATTGAAGAGGAGGTGCATGTCTCTCCCACACTGCAACAGTCCATAGTGGGAATCCTGAGGAAGGACTCACTAGACCCTGAACAGCAGCTTAGAGGAGCATTAGAGCAAATCCAAGACACTGTATCTGGAGCCCTCAAGGAAGAGCTTGCCTTTTTTACGAAAGGTAGGGAGACTCCAGAAAATGTCTCTGTGGACATTAAAAAGGTAGAACAAGTTACAGACAACGGAACCATGACCATTGTGGCAGAGCTTAATGTTTCCCAGACATTGGAGGAGTCTGGGTTGCTGGAAGAAGGAGATGATCTATCTGAAGAGCAGATAATGGCAGCACTAAGCTCATCCCACCCAAAGCTTCAGCAGGCTATCGGCGGAGGAGCTGGTGTAGGATACACCATGAAAATTTCCCAAGAGGAGATTCAAATGGAGGGAATGCCTTGGATGACCGGCGACGAAGAGATCCAACAATGGAGCTCAACCGATGAGGCTGGCAAGACAGAAAAACACATCAAGCTGGGCCCTAGTGAGAAATCCTTCACTTTTCAGATGGACGTGAACAACAGCTCTTCTGCATCAGCAAGCGGAGGAGCTGTCGAAATACAAAGAGGTGGCGGTGCTACGGAGTTCCCACAAACCCAGATGATTGACCCCCACTTGAAGGTCTGTCATGAGAAAAGAATCGCAACTGTTTATCTCGAAAGCCCTAAGGAGTGATATCATAATGAAATAACATTGAAATTACACAAAATATCATGTCAATCACATAATTAGTTATGAATTGGACAAATGAAATAAGGCGTTGTAAACCATAATCCAAAATCCATGGTCCATCATGACTATGCACTACTGTTCAAAAGTTTGGGGTCAGGAACATTAAAATTATTCTGAAATGATGCATTAAATTGATCCAAAGTGACAGTAAAGACATTTATAATGGTTTCTGTTTTAAATAAATAGTTCTGAAGGATTATGTGACACTGAAGACCCGAGTAATGGCTGCTGAAAATTTAGCTTAGATTTTTTTATTCACAGGAATAAATTACATTTTAAAATATACTCAAAATATACTTAAACAGTCATTTGAAACTGAAAAAAATATTTCATATTACTGTTTTACTGTAATTTTAAACCAAATAAATGCAGCTATGGTGAGCATAAATTACTTCTTTCAAAACCCCCAAACGTTTAAATAGCAGTGTATCTGACATTCAGTAGCTAAAGTGTTAACAAAGCTAAAGCTAACTATTTTAATACTGTTTTTGTTTAATCTTGAAGTATATTTTTGTATTAACTATCTGGACATTTTGTTTTACTTCATTTTCATATAGTGCAGCTTTATCTAAGCACAGAAAAAGTTAAATACATTGTTTTCTTTTCAACTCAAGTAGCAATCCTCTTAAAAATATACATTGTTGACACAATTTGTTCTACTTTCCACAGCGCTGCAAAAGCAAGATTGGCATGTTATAAAGGCCTTTTTATGATACATCATATTAAAGAATGAATAGATGGAGACATTTACAATAGTAAGCAAAAATTGTAGAGTAGTGCTCTCTTTAATTGACCATTTATTTGTGAGTTATTCAAAACTTTATTCATAGTATCACAGATATTTTCAGTAACACATTTGAATATTTTTGGTCACGCCCATAAAATCAGTTTATATAGTGGTCTACATTTGGCCGCAGTCACTGTATTGCTCTACTGAAGGCGAAATCACTAGACTGTCCTTCCTGTCTCCCAGAGATCTCTTAATCCTTAAATGACATTAGAGCAGCGAGGACTAATCTAGCTATCCTGCTCTTCCAGGACAACACATTTTTCATTGCTCTAGTACTGTACAGAGACAGTAGAAGAGGGAGGAGTGTGATCGTAGAAATCTCACATTTAAAATAAGTGCTAGGCAGCTTACACAGAAGAGTGTAAGTGCTTCCAGAATAGCTATTCGGTGCCATTAAGTCTGTGACACAACCTATTACGCAGAATGAGGATTCAGCTTCACTAAAGGGGGGTGTCTAATGAGAGTCTATTTTTAGGATTCATACTCTGCCATTGACACCTCCAGGTAAAATAGTGTAACAGCTTTAGTCTGAAGATTTAAAGTGTAAGTATGTGGTTTTTCCTCTATTTTCTATTATCTTGAACAGATATTCATGTTAACGTCATCAGATGCTGCAATGGTGACTGTCCTGTGCCTATTAACAGTAATGGGGATCAAAAAAGAGTGTAATCTAGAATGAGGAAGCATGTAACATCATTTCAATTTCATTTAGCGTTTCATATCTGTATTATCCAATATAATTATACTCAATATAATGTTAACACAGTGATCCCAGGAGTTTTAAACAAGTTTGGATAAATTTGATTTAACTTTCTTAACCTTATAACACCTAAAAATTAATAACCAGTGGTGCTTAATCTCATTTATTTTGTGTGAGTTTTTTTACTCATTTTCATTGAAATGTGTTTTATTTGTCTTATGCTGGATATCATTTCGCAAAGTCACTTAAATTATATCCAGCATAAGACAAATAAAACACATTTCTGGTTTGTCCTTGTTGAAGGGCTATTTCAGCCTTAATGATTAGGCTGTGTTACATAAAAAAGGCTAGGAAACACTGTGTTAACACATACATGATAAGTGATTAAGGATTAGTTCAAATTTGATATCATTATTAACCATTTATCTTCATCCCTTGAGATGGTGTTTCAGCACCTGCTGTTTTTTGTCTGAATCTATGCATAGGGTTCTATGACTCAACCAACACTGTGTGAAACCTAATTTTGTGCATCTACAGATTTACAATATGCTATACAGGATTTACTGCCATAGCAAACATTGGTGTGGGATTGCAGATTACAGATGTATTTTTGCTAAATGAACATTAACAAAATGGATGTGGTGTGGTGTTGTACTCCTAAGAAAAAGACTAGTCTGCTCACTGTCTGAACATTGGTTTACATGCAAACACAATAAACAAGCTCTTGCAACTTCATGTTGAGAGTTCTGTTCAATTCTCAGAAATAATATAAGACACAAACTCTTTGCTAGAGAGGCCTGCAGCTCTCCAGTCAGGAAGTATTTGCAGAAACCGCTGTGAATGTGTATTAGATTACCGCTGGACAGTTCTCATTTTTTGAAGTGCAGAGGTAGTCACCTTGCCAACCACTCTGAGACTCAGCAGCAGAGATTAAACACACAGTGAAGCTTGTGTGCTGTTCTAGAAATATTGCCTTGTTTTTTTCCAATACACAGATTTCTCTTGGAGAAATAGGATGAGGTCAAACATCCCTGATGGTCCATGACACCTTCATTAGATCTGCTGGTCACTGCTGTTATGAGTTAGACATGCTAGATGTCACCTCAGATGCAGATGATACCACTGCACAGAATGGAGGCCTTGTTTCAAGACGGCTTTCCTTTTGTCTCTCACCGACCTCTGTGCCCTAAAAAAAAAAAAAAAAATACCATACAAGCTTTTAAATCATATGCTCATCTTATAAATAATATTCACCTCACTAACATGGTACATTCAAGTGAAATGTCAGTGTACTGCACTGAAAGCACATTTTTAGAGTGCACTGTGATTTCCTGCTATAGTGTGACTGGAACTCACTGAGACAGCATGTCCACGGTTCTTTGTGTGGATTTGGTTTTCTTGTGCTGAGGACCGTATAGCATATTCTGAATATCCAGACACTGAAACAGACACAGATACGGGTGGTCGGCAAAACATTTACATGTTAAACTCCACCTAAAATTATTGGAAATAATAAGAAATGAATCTATACATTTATATAACACCTTACACACATATATATATATTAATATATATATACCTCAGGGCTTGTTTGGCGTAACAGTCGAGCGCTGTGTGAGAAGGTTTGTCACGTAACCTACACAAAAAAAAAACAAAACAACCGCGCGAATAATAAAGTGAGGCACCCTCTTGTGCCGCTTTTTGTTGTGCCAAGGATGAATAATCAGACATACTGTCAAAAGCTGCGTTTTTTTTGTGGCGAATTCCTAGTAAACACAGTCGTCGGGCATATGTCTTAACAAAACAGTGTGAGAAAGAAAAGGCATTTGTAATCAGTAATAATTAAATCCGACATTTTGTAAAATCCGTCCGTCTTTCCCCTTCTTAAGTGAAAAGCAAACTAATAATAAATCTATTCTGTCAAGAAAACTACAAGTCTTGCATCTCGAACCTGCTTGCTCCTGACTAAATAACCTTTGTAACATAAAAAATTATTAATCTATATTTAATTTATACATCGAATACTATGCACTTATTTTACATTTGATTATTACATTCCTGTAGCGTAAAATTGATTTTAGACTGAGCTGAAAAACCTGAAAAGCACTGTTTATTGAACTTGTGTCTTTGTATTTGTTTTCTGCTGTTGCTTATAATTTGGTTATCTGTAGAAAAGATTTTTTAGCACTGAGCCCATAGATCAAGGCCAGAATTAGTTTTTTTTTTTTCTTTTTTTTTTTTTTTTTTTTTTTCTTTTTTCTCTTTTCTTTTCTTTTTTTTTTTTTGTTTTCTTTTTCTTTTTTTCTTTTTTATTTTTATTTTTATTTTTTCTTTTTTTTTTTTCGTTTTTTTTTTTTTTCCATTGTTTATTTTCTTTATTATAAAAAAAAAAAAAAAAAAAAGTGTAGGCCTATTTTTTTTTTGTGAATGTCCCAATTGAGGTACAGGATAAATGTTTTCAGATAAATGTTCATGTTATATATTTTGTTTGCATTTGTGAGTTAATAAAAATGTAGATGGTTGTTTAAAATATATATATAATATCATAATATCGATATATCAATCGATATACTCCTGAATCGAATAATCGGATGAATAAAGTAAACAAAGAAAAGAAATCGTAATCGTATTGTAGAATTTTTTGAGGTATCGGCAAATATCATATCGCTGGGTATGAGAATCGATATCTGACGTGCGAACCATCCGATATTTCACCCCCTAAGAATATATATATATATCTATATCTTTATAATATATGTGAATGTGGTGTGTGTATATATAGATATATAAATACTATATATATCACATGTATATACGTATATTGATATATATTATTATATATTATATTATATATAGTATATATATCATATATATATATATATATAAAATATACACACACACACACACACCATTTATATAATATCCGCTGGATGTAATATTTTGTAATATTTTTTTGTGTGAAAAAAAAAAACAACTTTAAAAGACCCATGAAATTAATTTTTTATTCCAAATTTTACAGGTAGTACATATATATTTCTGATATAAATATAAATAAATAAAAATTTGATTATGTAATAATTATAATATTACATTTACATTTGTGCAGCTTTTTAAGACTTTATATGAGGCTTCATATGAGGAATAGTTCATATGAGGAATACTTTTATGTTGTTAATCTGTCAACTGCAGGACCATTTTAAAATAAAATAGTGAAGGCAAAAACAAAGAAAGTTGACGACTAGTGACCAGTTACAGGACTTACACCAGGGGCCTCATTTATAAAATACCGCGTAGAAAGAATCCTAAATTAGATTTTACTATCATTTCTCAGAAAACGTGCGTACGCCTCTCTTTTAGATGTGAAATCTAGAAATTGCAGAGATCAGGTTCAGAGATCTCCGCCTTGTAAACAATGTATATTTAATGTCATTGACTTATAAAAGAGCACCTGACAATGTCCAAATCTTTTACAAGCGGCAAGAATGGCAAGAATCTGCAGCACTCGGGCAAACAAAAGTGCGTGCGTCTGCTCAGACCCTGACATGGCGCTAAGCTCTTTTCCACGTCAAAGACCGTTTTTATAAATATGAATGTTGCCGTGGATTTTTGCGTACGCACACTCAATGATCAAATCTGTGCGTACACACGTTTTATAAATGAGGCCCCAGAGGCGGACAGTAGTGAAGTATTTTTACTTTACTCAAGTAAATTTAAAATTATCTGTAGTGTGTTTTTCTTTGGAAAACTTTACTTCACTTCATTCCAAAGCATAATGTCATACTTTTTACTGCACTTCATTTCATAAATAAAAGTTGGTGTTTGTTTTACCTTTAATACTTAAAAACATTAAAAATGTAGTACTTTCTTGTACTCAAGTAAATCTTTGAATTACTTTTACTTGAGTAAAAGTAAGAAAGTAATAGATTTCTAATGTAATTAAGTATTAAATGATATTTAATATGAAACGTAGTGCAGTAAAAAGTACAATATTATGCTTTGGAATGTTGTGAAGTAAAGCTTTCTAAAGGAAAACACTCTGATAAAGTACAGACACCTGAAAAGTACTTTTACCACAGAGTAAAAATACTTAACTACTATCCGCCTCTGACCTTACACCTTTGTATAATTTTTTATCTAAACGACACGTTGATGACACATGATCCATGAACAACCTAAATGGCCAAATACAGAAAATGCAATCAAACATGGGACTGTAACAGACATTAAAGAATTAATGTTCAAAGGATTGAAAAGCTTGGTGAACAATAAAGAGCTGGCTAAAGCTTCAATACAGTCAAAAACTTTGCCTTAAAAATGTATTTTGTAACTCTTAAAATGAAAATCTAAACAAGTAAGCTTTACTGCTGTGTGTGGGGCTCAAGAGGTAGTGGACGGCCTGACTCTGATTTCACAAACATAGTAGAGAGAAGTGACTTTGGCAAACAGATATTACAGCATACCTGGCCAAGCCACTTCATTTCCTCAAATAAACCCTCTCTCATTCACTCAACGACATCTTCAAAACAACAACAACAGCAACGGTTTGGAAGAAAAACACTCGAAATGACGACATGACATTTTTGTCTTTTCAAAAAAGACAAAGGAAAGTACTGTTCAAAGTTTCCTTGATTGAAAAGGCTCAGTCCATGTTTTCATCACTTTCCGTAGGCAAAAGTGATGTCATGGGGCCCACTTCGATGGGAAAACAGTCACAGCGTTTCTCAAAAGTGTGTGCGTCTATTACAAGGAACTGAACTTTATAATAGCTGGACTGCGTCTAAAGCCCACGCAAAACTCCCTTTAGTACAAAAAAACAAACATAACATACAATACACATATAAAATCTAACTTTATTATTGCTTATTTATATCCCTGTTTTAACCACAAACCCCTGGCTTTAGGCCAAAGTCTAAACTGGGAGTGTGTTGCTCTGCTGCAGCTGCTGTCATGATTACAGGAGAAAGAACATGATATGAGCTGCTCGTATCTGTCAGAGGTAACGGGGAAAGGTTAGCACCCTGAGGAAGTGCAGAACATGGGACCCCTGATTCCCGAAATGGAGCCCTTCGATACAACAACAAAGAAACATAGCAACAGTGCTCATTTACAGACAAGTGGGGACAGGTTTCCAAAGAGTCAACAGTCATGATATTATCTCAGAGGGGGTTTCAGTGTGACCATATCAAAATAGAATACAAGCCATTCACATATTTAGGACATACAAAAGATGTTTGGAATGTAAATAAAAGAGATAATGTTCCCTAATAACCCTAAGCTTCTATTAAGATGTGGAGTGCAGCAAGATCTTCTTACTGCATCAGTTGCTACGAGCAATGACACAAAAGAGAATAAATAACGTTGCAAATCAGAGTGTGGTGTGACTCCTAAAGGAGGAGATTGAGGGACAAAAAAGGGCTGTCCGGTCCAAAAATAGTCAAGCTTTGAATAAAGAACAAGTTACCAAAACAAATATACTGTCCAAAGCAACATGTTTATTCTATATGTACATGTTATATAAGTTAGAAGACATCAATTTAGAATATTACTTTACTTCATGAAGGTCTAGTGGAAGGTCTCATGAAGGTCCTTTTAACGGGATTCAGTGCCCTTTTAACAGCATTGGGCAATGTACCAACGAAAATGAAAATGTCTGGCTGAATCCAGAAGGACCAAGAACACATCCCTTGGAACGTTTTATATCAGAAAAAGCATCCCCTCTGAGGAGAAATATTATTCATTCTACACTCCAAGATTAGAGCATAGTTCTGTGGACATAAGGTCCTCAGAGACTTCGGTCGAAATAGCTGTTCAGATCTCTTTTTGTGCAAGCAGTTGCTCAGGCTCTAGCGATTGCGCATGGAAGGATCCTGATGAAAATATATATAATATTTAATTAACTGTATTTGATCAACTCTATTTTATACCATAAGAATTCCATGTAGATGTAGACTTAAATTCAGCAAACTGGTGGTGTATTTAAAGTTGCGATGTAATGGAAGTAGCAACAAATCTTGTTTTTTTGTATTGTGACGTACAGATTAAAGAAGGAAAAAGGAACTTGGTTCTATCCATCGATTGTTGATTGGATAGAGATTTGAATTTGAGCTTGCAGTTGATTATAAAAAAAAGGGATGGCACTTAAGCAGACTAAATGAAGTCCTGCATACATCACCAAAGAGAAGTCTCTCATTTTCACGGGAAGGTTAAGTTATAGCATCTTGATTAAAAAAATTACAAGGTCAAAAAACATGAATGAATCATTCACAGTAAGCAGAGGTGTAAAGATTACCTAAAAACCATACTTGAGTAAAAGTACAGATACCTTACAGTGAAAATTACTCCACTACACATTACAAGTCACCAATTCCAAAACAATTCAAGTAAAAGTCTTAGAGTATCTGATTTTAACAGTACTTAAGTATTTTACTTATACTAAATATAGGCTCAAAGATGCACTAGTCAAAGAGACATGCCAGTGAAAAACTGTAACGTTGTGGAGAAGCTGCGGGAAACAGGCAGAGGCAAGGATCTATGTGCTGGTACTTCATGGAAAAACTAGAACAAACAATAACGCAAAAACCAAAGGGAACAAAGAACAGAATGACTGGCAAACAGAAAACCATTTTACATTCAACAACTCACAAGGAACTAAAGAAAACACTAGGGCTATATATACACACAGGGGGCTAACAAGCTTAACAAGATAAGACACACCTGGGGAGACTAATCAAGGGGAACCAATGAACAAACGGACTACAAACTGACTACAAACACCACGGAAGACAGGAAGTGACATAAACGTCCAGGGCAAGGCACAGAGAGCATGAAACAAAAACAAGAAAGAGTTGATTTGTGAGGAGAGCAATCACGTTTATTTTCTAAAACCAAAATAAAACTGAACACCTCAAAATTACAAAACCAAACAAAAAACAATATCTTTCAAAAAGGTATCTTCAGTATAATGGATAAATAAAATTATGTTAAGTAAAATTAAAAAGCCGAAGCCTTCTTGCAGTGGATGTGCTGGTTTGGGCCTCATTGCCGGCTGCAGTCATGTCCTCATCTCATATATAAAACACCTCTGATTCACAAATACTTGCTGAGGAACTCGCATTCACATAAAGTAGCCTTGTTGACGAGTTTGGGTGAGTAAGGGCAAAACGCAGTACTTTCAGTGACTTGTAATAGGCAGTTTTTGTTAGGGGGGGCAGTATCAAGTCTTTTGTAGCAGAAATAAACTGCCGCAGAAAAAGCTAGGTCCATGCAAAATGTAACGTGTAACTGCAACACTCATTTCAAATGAAGTGGAGTAAAGAGTACAGATACTCATTCAAAAATGTAGTGAAGTAAAGAGTAAAAGTTGATAATATCTTTGATACTCAGTAAAACTAAAAGTACCGGAAAAGTACTAAAGTACAGTAAACTAATTACATTCTCAATACTGACACCTCTGGCAATAACATGCATAAAAATAAGAGGAATTTTCTTTAAGATACCAGCCAATGTTTAAGCAATAAATAAATAGCCATAACAGCTAACAGCCAACTCTACAGCATAGTGATTCATGCATTATATGTGATTCACCTCTTAGGGTCCTGTGGGCGTGTCTCATCTGACCCTGTGTCATCTCCACTCCACCAATCAGTGCAGCGCTTCTGCCACATCTGCACTCAGATAACAAACCGGTCTTTCCTTATAGGTAGAGACTCTCTTTGGTTCAGCACATCGTCTTTGAAAACACAAAACAGAGTTAACCCACTAAGATCATTATAATAATAGATATGAACGTATCCTCCAGTTGTTCAATAGGGTTTTTAAATGATCAATCCTTAAATTTTACATATGGCCACTTATTTATCTGATTAACAGTAAAATCAGTAATATTACAATTTAAAATAGCTTTTCTATTTGAATATATTGTAGAATTAAATTTATTCCAGCGATAGCAAAGCTGAATTTTCAGCAGCCATAACTCCAGTCTTCAGTGTTACTATCATGATCCGTCAAAAGTCCTTTTGATATGTTGATTGATGCTCAAGTAACTATTCTTATTATAATCAATGTTGAAAACAGTTGTGCTGTTTACTTTTGTAGAAACGTGATACTTTTTAAAATCAATTTAATGCATCCTTGCTGAAAAAAAAGTATTAATTTTCTTAAAAGATCTTAATGAGCCCAAACCTTTAACTGTATATATAGTTCAAATATTAAGATCCGCATCTATTCTATAATATACACCATATCCAGATCTCAATTTGAAGCTGACCTCCTGTTGTCCTGTGAGTAGCAGGAAATGACTGAAGTCATCTTGAGCAGATAGGGTGAGTGTGTCCTGTGGGCCTAGTGCACTTCTATATGCACTTATACTCTCCTCAAAAAAGCGTGCTGCTGAATCTATTGAAAAGAGATCAACATAATCACATTTCTTTAGTTCCCTCTAATGCCTTTTTACACAATATGAGTCCACTACCCTGTGAAGAGCTACTCCAACACATCATCATATTTTTCATTTAATTAGCTGAGAGTCACCTTCAAGACTTGACTGCTACTTGTTATGCAGGGCCGCTAACACAAAGCTCTCCTTATGTATAGCCTGCTAAACACAATTCACTCCAATGACAAACTCTAAATGTTGGATCAGATGCAAGGCATCTAAATGACAGAATGCCTTGTGCTCATAATACATATGTGTTAATTTTTTATTATTCTAATACTGACTTCATAGCACATCTCATTATTTCTGTGTGATGCTCGGGGCCCTGTACAGACAGACTATTGTGAATGCAGTCGCTCACCGTTGTGATGAGGCTCTGAAGTGGAAGAGTAGGCCAGAGCCAAGCTGTGAGCGATCTGGGCCCCCTCCAGACCCCCAGGACCCTGACTAAGAGCTATGGAATGAGCCTGCAGAAGAGGGAGTGAGAGATACAGAGTCTTGAATACAGATATATCACATATCTTTATATATATATAGCTAATTATATATAGTCACACCCACCCTGAACAGGGAAATATCAATGTTCTTGGGGAACTTTTTTTTAACAATAACTCATGCAGTCCAGGTTTGAAAACCTAGGACTGAGGATGTCAAAAACACAACCAATGGCAAACTATGGCTTGGGAGGATTACAGTTCACTCAGTATGTGATGAGTATAGAAAATTCTTTTTTGTTTAGGGTTTAACTTCACATTGGTGTTGGTCAGATACCTTATAGGAGGTCATCCAGTCAGAGCAGGATGATTATTTTTGTCAATCTCGCCATGTGATTAATATTCCTAATTATAATTCATGCACTACCTGTTCAAAGTTCAGGTCCTAAGATGTGTTTAATGTTTTGGAAAAAAACCCAGACCAAGGCTGCATCTATATAAATGAAAATACAGTAAAAACAGCAATGTTGTGAAATATTATTATTACAATTTAAAATAACTGTTTACCGTTTTAATATATTTTTAGTTTATTCCTGTGGCAAACCTACATTTTCAGCAGCCGCATTACTCCAGTCTTCAGTGTCACCAGATCATCACAAATTCATTTGGTGATCAAGAAACATTTTTTCTTATTATTATTATCAATGTTGATAACAGTTATTACTGCTTAATATTTTTTGCAGAAACCATGATACATTTTTTCCCTGGCTTTTTGTATGAATAGCATTTATTCATATATTATTACTTGATATTTGATTTATTTGAAATAGGAATATTCTGTAACATTGTATATAGCAACTCAGTCACAAAGCGGAACAGAGCAGGGTAAAGGTGTAGGTGCATAAAAGTCCCAGTGCCATATCAGTGCATGACCTCACAAATGTTTTACTGGATGAATGAGCAACAATTCACACAGAAACACTCTAAAATCTTGTGAAAAGCCTTTCCAGAAGAGTAGAAGCTGTTAAAGCCACAAAAAGAGAAACCAACTCCATATAAATGTCTGCATAGTAATGATCAGGTATCCCAATACTTTTGTCCATGTAGTGTGTGTGCCATCTAAAGGCGTCTGATGGATGAAATTAATCAACTACATATGCTTCCTCCTTGTTTACCCCAATATTGATGATTAAAGCATGATTAAGGTGATGTTAAAAATGGGTTTGACACTTCTACATTAGGTTATTCATCTAGTTCATCTGTTTTAATATGATTTCAGTACAGTGTAATTCTCTGAAGGACTGGACAAGAATAATCCCTGTGGTGTTTACCTGTAGGAGATGTTCAATGGCTCTATCCAGATGTCCCTGTGCCTGTTCAATAGCCGCCATGTTTCTGTAAACACAGCAGATCTGACTGAGATGAGCTCCTTCCTGAAGCAGCTCCAAGGCTCTTTCACATTGACTGAGGGCCTTCTCAGGCCTTCCCTGCCGTTGGTACACTCTATAGAACACAGCACGAACACAGAGATGTCATTTATCATGAAATCAATCCACAATGTCACATACAGCACACTGTTGACCTCGCTTATGCATGCCATCATAATAAGAATGGCTCATTTGTAATGCCAGGCATGAGCAAAAATGCCAGAACAATGAAAGGAAGAAGGTCAAGAAAAGCCTGTTCATGCAAACTGGTTAAAAACAGGAAGAACTGCTGATGTGTATGGCATAGGACGGTGGCA
Source organism: Sinocyclocheilus anophthalmus (assembly GCA_018155175.1). Classification (NCBI taxonomy): domain Eukaryota; kingdom Metazoa; phylum Chordata; class Actinopteri; order Cypriniformes; family Cyprinidae; genus Sinocyclocheilus; species Sinocyclocheilus anophthalmus. Next base: position 141,255 of record JADLZN010000390.1, on the reverse strand, counting down.
CCAGCTCTGAACCTTCAAGGAGCTTTCATTTCTTTTATTAAGATGTGGAGTGCAGCAAATCCAAACATGCCCTGCAGCTCTGAACTCAATACACAAGAGCTCATGTCTTTATTAGGTCTGATTCTCCTCTCTCAATATCAGCCTTTAGGCATCTAGTCTCACTCCTGAATAATGCAGAGAATCACTGCTGTCTGCTATCTGCAAAGAAATGAAGTACAGAAGAGTCAATGCTGTTCTACAAAAAAAGTATTCAGTTCAAGTCACTGGTTTTAGACAGTTTTTTAATTTGTAAGATTTTTAATGTTTTTAAACGAAAACACTCACCAAAGCTGCATTCAACTGATCAAAAATGAAGTAAAAACAGCAATAGTATGAAACATTAATACAATTTAAAATAAAAAATAATTTAGCATTTGAATATATTTTAAAATGTAATTTATTCCTGTGATGTCAAGGCTGATTTTCAGCAGCCAATGTTTCATTGCGCTTAGATTACATGCTTATTATTATCACAGCTGAAAAATAATTGTGCTGCTTAAATGTTTGTGGATTATAAAGTCACAATAAAAAGCATTCATTTGAAATCATCTTTTGTCCTTACTGTTACTTTTGATAAATTTAATGCATCTTTGCTGATTAAAAATAAAAAAAACTTTACTTAAAATTGTTTTAAATAGTTTAAAATCCTGAAAGTTTCTGTTAAAGTGAGTTCACCCCAAAATTCTGTCATTAATTACACACCCTCATGGAATGTGTATAAAGGTACGCCAAATAAAAACGAAACTCGTGGTATTGACACGCAAAAATGGACTTTGGCGTGCATATGATACGCATGTGTTTGGCGTGCATATAATATGCAGTTTTCACGTGCATATGGTACGAAATTTGTTGGCGTGCATATGATATGCAGTTTTCGCGTACATATGATACGCATCTACCCCACAACCCTAAACCTACCCATCACGTAGCATATACACGCCAAAGTCCATTTTTGCATATCAATACCACGAGTTTTCGTTTTTATTTGGCGTACTATTTATACGCACTTTCCTGAGATTGGGTTGGTCGTTTCATACCTATAAGACCTTCGTTCATCTTCAGAACCCAAATTAAGATATTTTGATGAAATCCAAGAGCTTTCTGACCCTGTAGACAGCAATGCAGCTGACATGTTCAAGGCCCAGAAAGGTAGTAAGGACATTGTTAAAATAGTCCATGTAACATCAGTGGTTCAACTTTACAGTAATTTTATGAAGCTATAAGCATACTTTTTTTTTGCAAAAAAAACTAAATAAACAATCCCTAACTCAATTTCCCAATTTAGAGAGAGTAGCCTGCTCATCCAGCATCCTTGTCCCATAAATATAAAGCTAGTAAAAAAAAAAACTTACATCACAAACAAACGTTAAAGCTTGATTAGTGGATTCCCATGGTGCACCTCTAAAATAGTAAGTGGATTTTTAACATAGATGGCTGACATTACACATAATTTGTAAGTATTCAGGCATCTACCCGCAACCCCATTTAAATGCCACCCCGCAATGGATCGCATGCGTCACACCCCACCTGCTTACCCAGCTGCCAATCTATGGTGTATATTTTAGGATTGGAACATCCATTTTATTCAAATGAAATAAAAAAGTTCTTAATCTGAATGTTTTACTGCAATCAGGGAAAAAAGCTCAAGGGAAACATTTGCGAAATGGCAAAGATTTTAAACACCAAGGTTTTCTCATAGACATCTGTGTGTTCGCTGGAGCACCCTGGCAACTTTTCAAGGCTGCATCAGAAATTCCAGACTCTGGGCCTCCTTTTAGGGGCAGCGGGACCCAGCAGCGGGTATGTGCCAACTCTACTGCCTCGCTGCCTGGGTACACAAACCTAAACACATCCTGTATTATGCCACACAGCGCCAGCGTAATACCAGCCATCCTCTGTGGGAGGAGAGATATAATCTGCATGGAGAAATCTGATTTAATGTCCGTTGTGCAGGGGCGTAATGCAATTAGGGAGCTTTACATGAACTGCCAAGTAGTCCCCCAAGCCTTCTGCTTAGTAATTGTTAACAGACCAATACTGACGTAGACTGTGTATGAAAGATTTCAGGCTTGATAGAGAGCAGTGCCAGGCAAAATTAGGGATAAATAGAGACACAGAGCAACAGAAAAGACATCGTCGCCATTAAAAAAAAACTGAAAATAAACACTTAGATTACTTCATACTGGCACAACAGCACTCCAAGTTTAGTCTCCAGCCAAGTTTAGCTCAACTTAATTTATAACATTACCAAAGAAACTACAGAGCAGTGATTTAAAGGGATAGTTCACTAAAAAATGAAAATGTTGATGTCATTTGTTCACCCTCATGTTGTCCCAAACAGTGAATGTTAATATTTTGGACCCCTTTCACCTTTTTGTTATTTGGGCAAAAAAGAGCTGTTTCTGCACAAAAGACTGTAAAAAAATCCAACTTGCAAAACAAAAAAAAAGTAGCTTGAGTAAAGATCTTTTTAGTAAGAGGAGTCAGTTTCTTTTTTTCTTGTGAACTGGACAAGAATATTCTAAACATGTTTTTAACAAAGATTGTTGTGTTGACCTTGCTTAGATACTCAAGTATTTTTTCAAAATGTGTCCAGATGTTTTCCCAACTTTCCATATTGATTCTTCTGAATAAACAATTGTATTATTGTGCAAGTTCCCAGCATGCATTGCAGCTTGAAAAGATTATGTGGCAACTTATTAAAAAATGATCATTGTTTTACATTTTACTGGCTTGATTTATGCTGCAGCTGCTGTTGTCATTGTTGCTTAGCTGTCATATGGCTCAGAGTTCATATTTTTGGTGAATTAGCATTTGTTGATGATCTCCGTGTTTGAGATTTGTGTGTTGAGGTACATGTGCATTTCATTGCAACTGCTGGGTGTAATATATTTGGATAATATGTTCGCCTGTAGTTTTAAGTGACAAATAATGCCCATATCATGAATGAAGATTTGAAAATCAAGTGTAAAGGTATAAGAATACTTCTTGAATTGCTAAATGCTAAACAATCTTTTAATCTTGACAAATATTTTTTAATTCAATAGACTGCTTGTTACTCATTAGGTCACTTTAGATTTTAGAAGTTGTCAGTTATTTTAGCCGAGTTAACCTTTTTTAAGTTAGGTCAACTTTGTAACAGTGTATCTTCTTTTGTGTTCTGCAGAAGAAAGTAATACACTGTGAACTATCCCTTTAAAACTGTTTTTTATTTCGTCAAGACCCAGATTTTCTATCAGCCATCAAGTGGATGTTAAGTGGATGGATGATTTAACATAGCAAAAATGAAACACTTGACCTTTTAAGCTTTGTTTGCTCACAGGCTTAGAGTGCGAAAAGACATAAGGAAACGTACACTTCACTTATGAATTCTGTCAAGGCCAAAAATCCCAACCAGCAAAAGTTCAACAAATGCTGATGTAAATATGTGTTGAGAATCATGTCAGTATGATGTCTGACTCTGATGTTCATTCGCTCACAGCCTCCATCCGGATGAAAAAGCTGTAAGCTTGTGTCATTGTTTCAGGGTTTTGTTGAGGTATGTGTTGATAGCGCAGGTTCACTCATTTCAAATATGTCAACAGTAGCTTTACAGTCAAAGGCAGAAGAATTAGAAAGCTTTCATCACAACTCACATACGCACATTCTTCTGGGACTAACAAAACCAGCTGACAAACTGATGAAAACACAATCTGCTAAGCGTAGCAAAAAATTACCGATGCTCAAATTTCTCTACATAATATTATAAATACAAAATAAATGAGCTTTACTGTATAACAATTTATCTTCTCTAGCACAGATTCCCTTACTTACATAACAAAGAGCAGCAATAACAAAACCTGAGATGGCCCAGTGAGATCTACTGTCGCTCTGCACTCTCAACATAAACACAGCTGGCAGACAAACCACAGTCGTTCATTGTCACAGTCAAGCTTGGTGAGACCAGCCATAATAAACACTAGGATCAATACAAGCTATTGAACAAGTTAATCAAGTCCTCCTGTGGGAATTATTACCCCTGTGAAACAAAAGATCTTTGAATAATGCGGTCATGTCCAAACCCAAGCCAAAAAGTTCCCAAATAAAAAAAATGTCTAAATTATTTCTGCATAATAAACCCTTTGCGTTATGTATGTTTAATAAATTGATGCAACTGATGTTGGGTTTTGCTTTGCGGGTTATGATGTAGGAAAATCACAGAGATGCTTTTTTGCTCTGCTCTGATTGTGACCAAACTGGAAAGAGTAGTGTGACATTCACATTACCTGCCAGCTTTAAGATATGATGAGACAAAAAAAGTTTCTGTTTCTATTTATCAAGACACAGAGAAGTTTGTGAAATTTATCATAAAGCTTCAATTCTATTGTAATGTTGTTAAGATATTTTGTGGATGAGGAGCACCACCTTGTGGTGAAAAATATACCTTAGCTTGCATTCCTAATGAAATGGCAGAGGTTCATATAATCATTCTTTTGCTGGGCAAAAAAAAGAGAACAATATCTAAATGTAGCATAAAAACAAATTCTAATGCATATATGAAACTGTTTCCTTAGTTACAACTGCCCTAGTGTCAACTCGGAGTGATGCCAGGAAAAACATGGATTTAAACTTGAACCTGATATTTGAAACTGCAGAAGTCGAAAGAAAGAAATAGACCACAGCATGTGATTCACCATAGTGCTTTGTGTGAATATTAATGTGGACTCGGTTGCCGCATCATATTTTAAGCCTGTAAAGAAGTGCATGTGTTTATTATGCAATAAACAGACTGGGGAAATAGATTGAGATGTTTCTCAGGGTAATTATTCATTACAAAATGAATCTCTTTCCTCCCAGTCCCAGACTTAAAAATTTATTCAGGGTTGTATTTAAAATGAAGAAAAAAAGAGGAGCAGTAATTCATATACAGCGGGTAAAATACAGTGCCTTGCTGTGGGGAAAAAAGTAATTTAAAGCAGTTTAACATAAGGCTGCAACATAACAAAACATAAAAAAATGAAGGGGTTTGAATACTGAATATTGAACTGTTAGACACCATTTTTCTCAGTAAATGTATTTCTAAAGATGCTGTTGAAATATGTTGAAAAATGTTGAAACATTAAATTTTCACCAGATGTTGATAACAACCCAAGTAATCCATACATCCAATTAAAACAAAACAAATTCAAATTCAAACTAACTTAAAAAAAAATATAAAGTTCAGCAATTAAGTTATGTGTTATTGTCACGCCCCTGGACTGGTTTTGTTGTGTTTTCCCTCCCCATGTGTTCCGTGTCCCAGTTAATTAGTCATTTCATGCACCTGTGTTCCCCTGATTGCCCTGTGTTTAAAAGTCCTAGTCTGTTCAGTTTGTATTTGTCTGGTCTACTTGTTGGATGTTGTGTGTTTCCCATGTTCCTGTCAGACCAGGTGCGTGAGCCGGCTGCAACGCCCATCGCGAGGGAGAAAGCCACGGATGGTGTGAGCGTGGAGAGGAGCTCCGCCCACTACACCGTGGCTGAGGGTGAGCTTATGATGGACCTGGCTAAAGGAGAGGAGGGAAAAGACGATGATGGGAGGATGACCTACCTTTCTACTCCCTCTTCCTAGGAGCCCTGTCACCGTTCCATGCCAGCTCAGAGTGGGCTCTGACTCCTCCTCTTCGCGTATCTGGCAGGCCCTCTGCTTGCCCTCAGCCCACCATCTATACGGTGTGAGCTCTGCGGGTCTGCCATCCTCCATCGTCGCCGTGACTAGAGAATCCCTCACCTCCACCTCCAGCCTCCGAGGCCCGGACTCCGCCTCGGCCCGTAGACCCAGCGGCTCCACCTCGGATCCTAGCTCCCTCACCTCCAACGTCGCCCGTCGATCCACCAGCTCCACCGGGCTCCCTCGTCCCTCCGGCTCCGCCTTGGTCGGGCATTGACCCGCCATCGCCTCTGGACTCTGCTCCCCTGGCTGCACCTCGTTGCTCCGTCCCACCGGCTCCGTTGGGCTCCTTCCTCCCGTCAGCTCCATCTTGGTCCTCAGTCGCTCCAGCTCCACTGCGGATCTCCGGATCTCCGCCCTGGTCGCCAGAGCCCTCGGCTCCACTCTGGTCCCCCGGATCCCCGGCATTCCCCTGGCTCGTTGGCTCTCCGCCTTCGCCTTGGGCTCCTCCACCACCTGCTCTGCCGCCATTGGTCGGCCCCCTGGAGTCGGTGGCCAATCCTCCTCCATGGCTCCTCCATCCGTCTGCTCCACCGTGGGTCGACAATAAAACAATTATGGCTGTGGGGCCTGGGTCAGCTGGCTCCTCTGTTCAGCCCCTCCTGTCTTCTCCCTGGATCCTTCCTCCGTCATCACCCCCCTGGAATCTGCTGTCTGCTGCTTCCACCCTGACTTGTTTTGTTGTGTTTTACCTCCCCATGTGCTCCGTGACCCAGTTAATGATCATTTTCATGCACCTGTTTCCCCTGATTGCCCTGTGTTTAAAAGTCCTAGTCTGTTCAGTTTGTGTTTGTCTGGTCTACTTGTGGGATGTCGTGTGTTTCCTGTGTTCCTGTTGTGAATTATCCATTGTGATCCAAGTATTACAGACTGTTGAACGTTTCTCCATTGTTCCTCCAACAGTGAATCGTGACAGTAATAAAATGGAATGACACAGGGAAAAAATATTGCACTACTGAAATGTATTTAATACTTCATACAAAAGCCTTTGTTGGTAATGACAGCTTCAAGAAACTAGTGGCATGCATTGCTCAGCTGTGATTTTGGCCCATTCTTCCACACAAACAGTCTTCAAATCTTGATGGTTCTGTGGGCCTCTTCTATGAACTCTGATCTTTAGTTCTTATTTTCTATTGAATTCAAGTCAGGTGATTGGCTGGGCCATTCTAGCAGCTTTATTTTCATTCTCTGAAACCAATTGAGAGTTTCCTTGGCTGTGTTTGGGATCATTGTCTAGCTGAAATGTCCATCCTTGTTTTATCTTCATCATCCTGGTGTTGGGACTGAACCAGCTAATATTAATTTCCACTGACAAGGCGCAGGATTGCTTTCTAATTACTGATAGATTTCTGCTGGTGTCTTGGCTTTCCATGCCTTTTTGCACTTCCCTTTCTTCATGTGTTCAATTTTTCCCTGTGTCATTCCGTTTTATTATGCATAACTTAATTTCTGAACTTATTTTGTTTTCTTTGTATGTATGGATTACTTGGGTTGTTACCGACATCTGGTGAAAATTTTATGTCAACAGCACCTTTAGAAATATATTTTCTGAGAAAAATGGTGATGTGTTCCGTAATTTTTTTTACCCACTGTAGTAGCCATCGAATGTTAGATAATATCTCTTGTTAGTCCAGCTATGTCATTACAGCAATCCATTACAACAATTAAGATTAAAATGTCCCTGTACCTTGCTAAATTTGTAAATATTTCATACTCAATGTCCACTCTGTCCTCCTTCCCCATGGCTTCCTGTGCTACAATGTCTCCCATGACAATCTCTGCCTTCTGAAAGCTTGACTCAGCCTCAGCTAAAGTTCAAATGGTTAAGTGAATTAACATATTTCTGTCATTATTACATCATCTGAAGCAACAAGGTTTGATGAATTATCATTTTTTTCTACTTTAATAGAGGAGTTTAATAACAATATATACAACGTCCCTATAAAGGATTTGAACACTTAAGATGCACTTCTGTATGAATATGATTGCATTAGATGTTTATGTAAACAAGGATATTTTCCAAGCAGTAGAGCGGCACTTCCAAGTGTCTGATGTATGGTGAGGAAGCAGTTGAGGCAGCTCACTCTCTCCTCCTGCTGACTGGAACGCAGTACTTCATGTGCTTGGGATGCATGTTCTTGTGCCTGATTTGCCCAACCTGAGAAACAGTTCATAGATTTTTAGGAGGTAGTAAACATGTTACATTTATATATGTTTACATTATATATGACTGCCTAATAAATGCCTCACTGTACATTACATCTCCTTAAATGCATTAAATAATTAACAATTTTACCTTTGTATTGCAAGTAAGCTTTAGCCAGTCTTGACTGAGCTTGAGCCACTGCAAAATGCTCATTTCCATAAACCAGTCTGCTCAGTGCCAGGCAACGCACAAGCTCTTGGATACAGGGGTCATACTGCAAACGTCGAACAAGCATAAAACATTAAACTAGAGAAATTAAACAAAACATACAATGACTATAATGATCAGTAAGTGTCTAGTTGTATTTTTTAAACCAGACCTGTGGTTCTTGATGTACTGGAGAATAAGAACATGCCTGGGGTGCTTTATGTAATTCATAACGGATCATACTGAATGTTGGTGCCATAAGGTTACATAAGAATAAAGTTAGAGTCTGAGTTAGCTATGTATTTCTGTGTATAAGATTATTCCATGTGTACCTCTTCGCTATCAGCCAAAGACTGAGCCCGTCTCTCACAAAGCGATAGTTTCTCTGCAGGAGTCATCATGCTGTAATTCTTCACATCTGCTTTCTGTGAGATTATTGTTGAATCTGCTTCCTGCAGGGATTCTCCTGAACTGGCACTGTTGCTCATGTTGAATCTGTAAACGTTCAGAGCTCGGTTGTGTCTCAGAACAGTAAATTGTTTACCTAGACAGCAGTTCTGGGCAGATAGATGCTGTAATTGAATAGGTTTTGAGAAACATCACACTTTCGTTGCATGGCAAGATGATGCACTTGTCACTGAGAATCTGTCAGCCCCTAACATTTTATTTAACATCTCCTTTTGTGCTCCACTGAAAAAAAATAAAGTCAAACACATTTTAAACAACATGGAGGTGAGTAAATGATAAAAGAATCTTCTTTTTGGGTGAACTATGTCTTTAACAGCGACATGAAAATGTATACATACGTTTCATCCAGCCCAGTCACAGAGCAGCTCTGCTGTGATGCGCGACACGATCCGCTGTGCGGTGCCAGGCTCATTTTTAAGGCAAATAAAACTCCACCGTCAATTCATAAGCTGACAGCTGATAGTAAGAATTAGCTCTTTTAACAAGAGTTTTCTTAAGACTGTTATTGTCTTTTGAGGAACACTGGAAGGTTCAAGGTAGAGCTGTGTGCAACTGAGTAACGAATATCACGAAAACCCAAACAAACGCTGTGATTGGTTGATTCCCACACATGGGTGAGTCATGTGACTCTCGAGACTGCATAATAAATAAAATGTTGCATTTTAACGTTAATCGACCCATGCTGTTTCTGTTCTGAACTGAACTTTCAATCATAAATACATTTGACCAAATTATTAAAGGTATGCACATGTGTGTAATGCATTTATAGGCTAGCATTTAGTCAATAACATAAATTCAGTGCCTTTTTTAATATAAAAAGCTATCAGCTGAGGGGCCGCCATCCTGTGAGGGACAGTGCATTCCGATCATAGTTACACATTTATTTCTATTGTGAAAATATATAAGAGAAAAATATATGTCTGCAGCAGATTTTATTTTTCAGATTTAAAATTTAATTACAGGTTAAATCAATTGATTTTGATGGGACTGTGTTCCTCATAATAAACTAAGGCCCCACTATATGAGCCATTGTAGAGTGCATCTATTATAAATGATTATCTATTTATGAATGCTCACATTATGATAATAAGCCCACATTATGTTGTGAGTAGTTGACAGAATGCAGTGCATTATGGACCGGTCTTCATACTGAAACCAATAACACCAAGCAGGGAAGAAATCAAATTACTTTCTGTGAGTAGCATTCAGTAGTCATAAGAGTTTGATACCATTTAATTTTTTATTCTGGACTGAAGCCTTTAAGGGGACAAAAACAGTTGGTTATGTCTGTGTAGGTAAACAGCTGGGAAATAAATCACATGTTTATTTTTAGATCTGTGTGGCAGCAGCAATATACAGTAAATAAATCAATAAATCCACTGCTCTCTTGTCTCCTCTGAGGCTGGGACTCTAAACAGTGTTCTGTGCTGGTCTGTGCAGCCAAAGACAGAACAGTTAGCATGTTTTGCACAAACTTTCGCCATGGCATTAGAGCTGGTACACTGTTGTGCTTGCGAAATCAAAATGAGGTGCCATGGGTGGAAATGTACAGAATACAGATTAAGGGGTGGTAATATTATAATGAGATCCCTTTGCCACAGCACCAAGGGAGCGAAATCTGATGTGCTCGTTTTCTCAGATGCTTGCAAAAAAAAGAAAAAAAAAGAAGATGCACCGGGGACCTGATTATAGCACTGGGAAGATTTTCAGATTTGTTAGAAAATCTGAAAAGTCAGGTTTTCATGATATGTCAACTTTAAGTGGCTTAAAGTGTTATGCAAAGTAATATGCAATTCTTTCCCACTGTAATTTAGTACAGAGAAAGAGGTAAAGTGGGTGCTATGGAGAAAGCAGTAATGTCAAATGAATCTATCAATAGTAATCTATCTATCTATCTATCTATCTATCTATCTATCTATCTATCTATCTAGGCTATTTGTCTGATTATGAATTGAAAATTCTTAAATCATCAAGGTAAACATTGCTCCCCTATCATTTTTTAAAGCAACACAGAAGAAATGTGTAAGAGCAGAAAATGTATTTTTCATAATAATAATAAAACTGTATATTTACCTTTTCAAGATTCATATTTAATAGGAGAGCACTAACTTTATTTTGCCTCAATTTGAACGTTCTGCCCTGTCATGATTTTACCCAAAAATGTTTTGAGAGTTTCAAGTGGCTGATTTCTAAGCAAATATATGTGTGGCAAACTGAGTGAAGCATTATTCATTTCACCATCATTCCCTTTGTCATTTTGAGTTGTGTACTGTTCTTTTCTCTCCTCACCTGTGTGGGCAGCCTTCATTAAAGTTATGTAATGAAGTGCAGTCTCCTTTACATTAGTGTTCACATGCTCCACACAAACACGTTATAAAATTTGTATTATTCATGTGGGGAATAGCCATCAGTTTCCTTTCCATCCCTTTTTAACGTTTTATATGAGCTGTTCGGTGTATTATTTCTCTCTTGGAATTTGTTACATAGTTCTAGAGGAATCCAAACCAGCCATTTTTTGAGCCCACATTTTGAACGACTTCTTCGTGCGTGTTTATGAATCAAAGGCATCTCATAACATTAAGTTCCATTCATCATCTTCATCTTCACCACATCTTCAAATACAAAATCCACTGGCGACAGAGAGGTTAACCCCAGCAGTGCAAAAATAGGACCGCGTTCATGTCACTCCCTCAAAGGCTGTAGGTTCACACCTCTTTTCAGGTTTACATCTGGACTGAGCTGCACAACCTGCTCCCCGTCTAAATCTAGCCCTCAGCGTACATCCACAGTCCTGCTTAACGTATTTACAGCTGAAAGATGAATTATCGGCTCTCTGCGATTCTTTTGCAGCAGTGTAATAGTTAAATCAGTGCCGAATGCGTTATTTGATGTGGCGTGTGGTGCCTAAGCTTGAACAGTCCTCTACAGTGAGAAGATGGCGTCGGACGGAGCGAAAGGGGAGCAGCCACCTCCGCTACAAACACTGGTAACCACTGGCCATGGAAGCGTCGAGGCGGTATGAGACATTTAAGGATAAAATGACATATTGTCAGCCGCAATGATCGTTACCGGGAATGTTAAGTATGACTGGGAATGAATGGAATTAATAGAATAGGAATCGTCCAGTGCTGTGAATCGGGGAGTGAAATGAGGAGATTTTTTGGGGGGGAATACTTTGTTATAATGTGACATTAAGATTTCCTATTGTATCCTTTATTTCGGGCAGAGCACAATGCTGTATGAAGTAAGAGATTTTTATTTTTTTCGTAAGCTATCTTTTAATGTGCAGCTGCGCACGATTTAATATTACTATGGTAAGCCTATGTTGGTTACCTTACAAATAGCCTATTGAATATTTACCAGTCGCATTTATTATAGGTGATATATGTTGTCACGTTTCGAAGTACTATGATAATTGAAATCGAGGTATTATTATGAACTGCTTTTTTATAGCATGATTAATGTTTAATTGCACAATGCATATTTATAATCTTTAATCATTAATATATATACCCTTACGAAAATTAACCATGGTTTTATTGAAGTAAAAGTGTAGTAACCATGTTTTTTTTTTTATTAATTAATTTTGTAAACCACGTTTTAGCACTGGTTGTAATATAACTATGATTCGGTAGCAAAACCATGGTTAATTGTGGTTTGCCAGGTTTAAACGCACAATGGTTTTTTTGCGTTATTTTGTGGTAAAGCTGTTTGAGATATAGATATTATTGCTATTTATATATAGGTATTATTAAAATTATAAATCAAATAAAAAATTACTTTATTTATAGATATACTAGCTATATAATATATATATATATATACACACACACATACCACAATATATGTCAGAATACAAATAACTTATATCAGTGATTAATACATTATAAAGTGTATGAAATTAAGTAAGAACACTGTAGAATAATAAATATTAAAATATTATACCTGTAAATACTTATAATGTGAGTGTATATATTTATTATCTCAGTATTATACTGTATACATTTTAGATATGTAGATATTATACTAATAATGTAAATGTATTTTACTAATATATACGACATTTTCTTAGATAAAGAGTACATTATGCTTAGAATGCAGCAATAATTGAATTTCACACATTCTGATGACAAGTTTTCAACATATATGGATGAACCTCACTTAACTCCCTTAAAAAAATCAATATTGCCCCCAGGAGAGATGCTATAGAGCCCTCCAGTACAGTTTCCTCAAAGGTTCTCCTTGCTCTCAAATGTATTGATCTGCATGCAGTGTCTTACGGTAAAGGGCAGCCTTTAGTTTCAGTAGTAAGATTTGTATCTCATCTTACCATCTATCTTTTTAAATGAATCTGCATGACAGACAAAACATAACTTTTGAGTACTATAGCCAGTCATATTGCAAATACGTACAGATTAATGTTTCAGTGATGCACAGAGTGGCACAAAAATGTAGCAAAAAGAGAGATGTAATGAAGCGGAGGCGGGTTGGGGGGTGGGGAGTGTTCACTGGAGATGTTTCTAAATCGGTCTGAATTTTAGTGACTCAGCTGGCATAGTTCAGAGTACTGTGTCACCCAACCGATCTGAGCTACATTAACTGCTCGAGGCCCCTTTACATTTAGAGTTGGGTTGAACAGGTGCGCAGACTTCAGCGCTGCCCATTGGCCACTGGCGTGAAGTCATAAATCTCTGTCTTGTGCATCTACCCAGACACCTTTCTCAAGGGCTACATACCCTTACAGAAGTTTGCAAGGTCCATGAATAGTTTATATGGAGGGGAGTTTTGTTTATCAGGTATACTCAAGTGGTCTGACCCCATCCGTATGCAATCTGTCTTGAAAAAAGAATTGCCTCAACATTACACTGTATTCAAGAAAGCATTGTGCAAGACCTGGTCAACAGCATCTCCCACTGACCAGTACTGACATTTTTTCTTCAACTTCAGCACACTCAGTATTGCTTTATCTGTGTATTTCAACCATTGACTGGGGTTCCAAGTCTCATTATGTGAGAATAATTTCTTCAAGAACAAATCATAGTTCTATTGTACTCTGACATCTGTAGTTTTAAGATACAGGAGTTGTTTAGCAGTTGCTGAGGATAGATTTGATGTATATGCTACAATCAGTGTTGCAGCTAGGATCACACCTGAAAAACTGGACAGGTTGATTAACCATTTACTACTCTCTCATTTCTCATTACACAGAGATCAGTCGCATGTGCCAGTTAGTCCTTCCCAAAGAGACTTACTCAGTTCTTACATATAGTATATGGAACTGAACTGAATTAGAAATTGGGCTTTGACAAGGTAGACCACCTAATGAAACACATCATTTGTGGAAAGGTCACTAGAGCTACTGGCCTTAGTTACAGGCCCTAACAATGTGAAAAATCTAAGACATTTTGATTGGGCCAATGTAACTTCCATAGCAGGTGAATCTGTATTCCATCTAATTATGTCTTATTTTTCTGACTGTTGTTCAATTACATAGTCCTCCATGAATCAAGAACAAGTTATACTTTTTTTGTTGTTGAAAGCTTATATATCAACCTCACAGAAACAATTTTCTTTGCTTTGTGATAATATCTCATCTTCTGGCTATTTCGTTGCAAATTCCTAATTTAATTACACTGTGGTCTAAATTATTGCCTTCAACTAAGTGCATTGCTGCTGTTTAGTTAGTCTTTATCTTATGGAAAAACATAGAACTAAAACCAAACATTATAACAAACCCTATTATAACAAATCTGTAGGGTATTATAATTTAAATGATGGTTCATTAAGGCTGTATAATTCATGAGTTGTTTTATTAATAGATCTTTGGACTATTTTTTAATCATTAAGGTGAAAAGTAGGCCCTATTAAATGCGGTTTTTGTTTTAGAGATGAAGATTTATAATTTATCTTTCCATGAAGATTTACTAATCGAGATGAACCAATGTATCATAAACTGTTATTTATTTGCCCATTTTTGATCAAGTTAAAATCACCAGTATATCAGACATTAGCATGAAAAAACATGAGCAAGAGTGAAGAGCAACAAAAGTATTGTTTGCATTGAAACATCTAAATAGTTTCACAGTTTTAGTCGCAAAATATGTTTTAAAAAAATTGATTTGATGTATTTATTTTTGTTGTTGAAAATCACTACCCAAGGGAGCTCAGACGAGACAGAACTTCTGGTTTCAAAAGTAGTTGGTTAATGTTTCAGTGAAAACTTAATACTGTGGGCAGTGAGATCGGTGCCCACTCAACACCTTCTCTGCCAAGGACCTAGTAGACCATCTGAGATATGCAGTGTCATTTTCCCTTTAACAAGGCTTGTGTTCTTGCTCTGTGTGTTTCAGAAATGCGAGCTGAACATCGACAACCTGAGCAAACCAGAGCTCCTGACCCTTCTGAGCATCATGGAGGGAGAACTTGAGGCCAGAGATCTGGTCATTGAAGCTCTTAGGGTGAGTATGAAATCTCTGCGCTTGTACATTCCTACATTTGTGCATACTAGCTGGGGATTTTAGGGTTTGTGCCATAATGTTATCCAAATCCTTGTCTCTCTATACACTTTTCTATAAATTAAAAGGCAAAAAGCCCATAAATAATAATAAAAAAAACTGGAATGAAAAATCAATAAACCATATATTTATCACTTATGCTTGCATATATAGTTAATTTCCTCTCTTTAGATGGTTTTATGAGATTCTATGGATTTGATGTCATTTAGTTTGTTTCTGCTTAACTGGATATGTATATTTTGAACTGTAGCCAACATAGATCAACATGGGTTTTGCAATGACCAATTCTAAAATTTGGTTCAGTGCTGAATATTTGGTGCACATTGTTGTTTATATTCATCATCATTTTGTTATTTTTCACTAATTTTAGCTGTGATTTCACTGATACACTTCAAATGTTGGGTTCAGTAAGATTTGTTATTAAAAAAATTAATTCCTTTATTCAGAAAGGATCCATTAAATTGATCAAAAGTAACAGTATTTTAAATAAATGCTCTTCTTTTGAACTTTCTAGATATCAAATTTAATATATCATGGTTTCTACAAAAATATCAAGCAGCGCGACTGTTTACAACTTAGGAAATGATTCATGAGCACCAAATCAACAGAGAATGATTAGAATGATTTCTTAAGGATCATGTGACATTGAAGACTGTAAATTTGACCTTTGCCATCACTGGAAAATAATAATTAAAATATTAAAATAGAAAACAGTTCTTTTGAATTGTATTAATATTTCACAATATGACTATTTCTGATCATATAAATCCAGCCTTGGTGAGCAAAAGAGATTTCTTCCAAAAACATTGAAAACAATCTTACCGACCCTAAATTTTGTACGTTAGTGTACATACAGAGGTGATGTATATTTTTGACAATCCAAGCACACTTCAACATCTTAAGGTGAATCAAGGTGATAATGAGGAATAAGGTGAGCTGAGTCCAAGGGGATTGTAAGGTCATGGTACAGTGTTTGTCCCTATTTGTCTTTGTATTAAGGTCAGACGTTCACACTGGGGTAAGAGGCCAAGTACATCTGATTAAGATTAAAAATAGATATACTTCCAAAATCGAGGTCAGGAGTGTCACTATATTTTCAGGTGTTCTCGTTCAGGTTGTTTCTGTGAGTTTCTAGGCCAGTGCATTGGCAAAACGATGGGCACATTTTCTGTCTCTCCATCTCAGTCTCCCTTCCTGTCTCTTTTTTGCTTAGTTTATGCAGGTCTGTGATGTTCGCTTGGGTCATTCACCCTCTTCCGCTTTGCTCTGGGGTGGTTTCCATGCATTTTTGAGGCTGCTCTTTTTGTTATTCTGTTCCCTTGGCTGCAAGTATTTCCCAGCTGGTTTTCCTCCTGCGGATATACTATCTCTTTTTCTCCCTTCCTCATCCCTCATTCCCTTTCCACAGCAACCAGTTTGAGCACAATGGTCTTGTTTGTTTCCTTAGGGAGATAGTGATAGGGCCAAACACGTATATACTGACTTTAAGACATACCAATTTAAAAAAGCCAAATAATGACATTTTGTTTATTTTCTAGGCCATACTGTAAATATTGCATTTGATACATGAGAGATGAAAGCAGCAATCCTATGCATTATTAAGAAGCTGTGCGATTAATTAGCGAGCTGAAAAAGCTGTGTGCAATGTATCGTTTTTCATCAGAAACAATGGTAGGACATAAGCAGATTAACTGTGGAGTCACATGCCTACAAACCCTTGGACTTGAGTTCAGAGCCAGTCCATTTAAATCCAGTCACATCAGCTTAGTTTTTGGGCCAGTGTCATTTCGCATTGTACAGTAAAGTTCCTTGCAAGACAAATGGATGGTTTTTAGTGCAGACAGATCACTTTGAAACCGTCAACAGTCCCATATGGACATCTGGATACAGAATACAGATGCTCACAAGCCATTACATCTCAAGTGTCCTTATTTCCATTCATAAAGCCAGAAGTGTCAAGTGGAGTAATGGCTGGTCTGTGTACAATGGCAGGACTACAGGGTAACTTTTCTGTCACAGTGTTGTTTATTAGTTAATCTTCTCCACATACGTTTGCCATTGTTATTCTTGTTGAAAAAGAAAAACAGGCTAAAACTAGAATGAGTGTCCATGCTGGTTAAGGTGGGTTAGCACTAGATTTATCATTGCCAAACTGTTCACTTTTCAGTAGTTGGGGAAGCTGGTAGTGCTTATTAATCAACCCCTCATGGTTTCTTTAACACTTAGCATAATTTGTCAGAAGGTTAAATTCTGTTGGATAGTTAATAGGTTCTTCACTGTAACAAGAAACAGCATGTCGCTGTTCTGAAACCTCTCAAACTTCCTTTTTTAAAGGTTCGGTCACATTTACCAACGTTGTGCATTTTTTTCGCAGTGAAATCCAGTCATTTCAACACTATTGACTATAGACAATGGACGGTTTTGCCAAACTTTAACAAATGTGACCATATCTTAACCCCTTCTTGAAATTAAACCTCATTAGTGACTGATTTAAAACACTATAGGCAGCAACTCCTCGTGTCATAAACAGTGTTTGACTGGTTCACCATTAATATCAAGAGAGTTTGCTGTTAGCATGTTGCTAAGCTAACTCCACAATGCTCTAATCAGCATAAAATGGCATATAAATATTGGGTAGCCCATTTTAATCAAACGAAACCTTAGGTGAATATATTTTTTAACATTTATCTCGCTTCCTCCGTCGTTTTTTGTTTCACTGAGCTTTGTGGGATTGCGCTCTAGGATACATGTGATGCTGCATTTGGCCAAAAGAAGTCTTATGGGACAGTGTTCACATTAGGAACATGTCATTAAATGCCTTAAAATGCTGCCTATGTAGGCAGTTCTCTAGGTTTTGGAACAGAGCCTGTGTGTACCTCTAGGGCCAAAAAGTTCACAGATATTCTCCTTTTCTTTTTAGCTTACTTTCATTGTTGATACCAGGGGTGTATTCCAAAAAGCACGGTTAATTTACCGTCAGCTAAATCTTGAACTTTCGGTTGATTAACCCCAAACCTTGCTTACTCAAGGTATGTGGTTCCAAAAACTCGTCCGGGAGTTAGTTCATTCAACTCAAAAGTATGTTCCTGGTTAAGATTCAAGACATTCTCAACCGAGCGACGAATCGACAAGTCACTATGGAAACGGATGCTAAGAAAAATTGTGCCGTGCTGTTTCTTTCTTCTTCTTTTGTTCATTGGTCGTTTACATGCTTAGTGCATATCACCACCTAATTGATAGTTGTGCAATCATTTTTTTTTTCTGTTTAATGTTTAATCCTTGAGAATATGAATTATATTATTTGTTTGATGCTAATTATATATTAAGTCATATCAGATATGTATTTTGATTTAGAATTTAGACATTATAGAAATGCTGATCCTTGTGGAATGATAAAGCAATGTAATAAATAAATATATAGAATTAATAAACAATTACCTTGTCATACTGTTTATAATTTATACAGATAACGGTTCTACATATGCCATTAAAATAAATATAATAACCATATTAGTGTAGTATATTACCTTATTTATTACTTATATTTGCGCTTCATCATTAACATATCATACAAATATGCTATATTACATATTGTAATATTATATAATGTTGTGCGCTATCTGTCACGCCCACTGAAGGCTCGTCAGTAGATCACACTTGCGCTGAAGTGAACTAACCCTGGAACATAACCTGCTCCGGAGCAGGCTATCTTCAGAGAGCAAGTTGCAATGGTTACTTACATACCCTGAATGTTACCTCCGATTTTGGAACCGAAATCTGAGGTTATCTGCTCGCTTATCCTCAAACATACCCAGATATGTCACATAACCTGCTTTTTGAAATACCCCCCAGGTTTTGTTTCACCAAAACATAAGAGCCTAGGCAAAAACCTGACTTGGAATAATAGACAAACTGGACTGGAGTTGTGTAGTCTGGTTGCTTCAGCACTAATGTGATTGGCTGCTTTGTGCCTATGCCGCTATGATTAGATGGAGCCGTTTAGCTTCTGAATACACTCTCTGGCACTGCCACGTGAGCTAGTGTCAGGTCATCGTCACTAAATGAAACTGGATACAGGTTCAGAGATAGCAGTTCAGTGCTGCTTTCTCTGCTTGCATATGAGTGATTGTTTGTGATATGTATATGTATATTTTTTGAATATTTATCTTAATTATATTTTTTAGAAATTATATTATATAGTATTTTGTATGTTCTGGTATTTTTATTAATTAGTATTGTAATTTGTATTATATTATTTTACATTAACGTTTTTGAAACACTGTCTGTAGCTCTTCAGGAAGTCTGAATATTTGTCTTAATATTTAGTTAAAATTGTATTTGTATAAATAAAACCAATAAATAATTTTTATTTTAATTATAATTTCATACTTTCATATCACTCTTTTAACCAGGTATTGTGGTAATCTCAAGATATACATGTTGTTATTCTGAGTATATATAGTTATCTGTATAGTTTCAAAGAAATGTAATAATATTTTTTAATAATATATTATATATATATATTATCTATATATATTAATATATCTATAGATTATATATATAGTATTATATATATAAACTATATATATATAAGACATACACACCCACACACACACACAACACACACAAAATGTTAATAATTTTAACAAAATAAGAGGGATCATGAAAATTGCATGTTATTTTTTTATTTAATACTGTCCTGAATAAGCTATTTCACATAAAATATGTTTATATATTCTCCACAAAACAAAATAATAACTGAATTTATAAAATACCCCGTCAAAAGTTTACATACTCTTGAATATTTAAAGGGGTGGTTAATTGCGATTTCACTTTTTTTAACGTTCGTTAGAGAGGAAAGAAAGGTGTGTACTGTTTCATGTTCTTCAGTAGGCCATAAACAAATATCTGCAAATTTGCGGTGGGCGGCATGAAAAGTTCAATTGCAAACGGGCCTTCGTCTTTTACAAATTTGCCGTTTATAACTTTGCCCCTTTGTTTTTACAAAAACGTCTGGTAGGAACTACAATGAGTTACTTCCCAGGTTTGTGACATCACAAACCCCGCCCCGGGAACATGCAACGAAGGGGGCGAGGCCATGCTGCGCTGCTTTAGACAAGAGGAAGAGAAAACTAGGGGTGCACTTAAAAATCTATTCATATATGAATCGCTGTTCTGTCTTCTAATGATTCTAATGGAGTCACAAGTTTCAAATCAATGTTCTAAAGCAACGGTTCTCAATACTGTTCCTCGCGTTCCCCTGCTCTACACATGCTCTGCATCTCTCTCTCTCTCTCATATTCAACTCAGCTCCAACAATGAACTGTTCCAATTATACCCTTATTTTCACATAGCTATGAGAAGCGTTAAACATGGACGCGCATGCTGTTGCCGTACTGTATTAAAGCTTTCAGGATAAAACCGTATATTAAAAGCTTACAGAAGCAGTAGCATTTACAAATAACAGCGTATCTAAAAGTATGAGACAACAACAATCAAAAAACATACCATTAAGAGCCGTGCTTGCACAGGTTCTGTGGATCCTCTTCACTAATATTCTCTGGGTCCCAATTAGGCTCAAATTGATAAGCAGTATTGATGACGTCATTGTTTACAATACAACCAAAGAGCTTTTATGGGAGAAGTGACATAGCGGTGTAGAATAAAGGCAATTTTTTTTTTTTTTTTAACAAAGCATTAACACATGTTAGACTGCACCCCATAAACACAATCAAGCCTAGAAAAAAAACAGTAAACCACCCCTTTAATACTATGTGTCGTTTCCTGAATTATCCACGACTGTTTTTCTGTTTTGTGATCGTTGTTCATGAGTCCCTTGTTGATCTTGAGCAGTTCAACTGCCTGCTGTTCGCGAAAAAATAAACTTTTGAATTGGATGGATGATCAGTAAATTGGTACTTATTTGTCCTTCCTTGGAACATTCAAAACTGTGAATACCCAATACCGTTCACTCGTATAAGTTTTGAATGTGAAAAAGCCACACTTAATATGGCCGCTCATGCGTCCTGTGTGACAGATGGATTCAAATCATACAATCAATGTTGGAAAGGGTTCAATATGCGAGAGCTGGAAAACAAAAGAATGTGCAAACTGGAGGATTTTTTCTGAGACCAGCATGCAGTTGACGGCTCAGCCACGAGGGACTCATGAACACTATCACAAACACAGAGAGTCCGTGGATCTCCAGGAAATGACACATGAGTATTAATTCACTGTTGAACGGGGGGTAATTTTTTTTATGAATTCATATTATTTTTGTCTTGTGGATATTATAAACGTGTTTTGTGAAAGCTTATTCAGGACAGTACTAAATAAAAATAACATGCAATTTTCATGTTCCCTCTTATTTAGTTAAAATTATTAAAATATTTGCATATTCTGCAAGGGGTATATAATCTTATGAGCACAACTGTAAGTATCTGAATATTTTATTAATTATATTATATTTATATTAATTTTATTATTGTTTCTATTATATTTATATTACCATTAGCAGGTAATTTTGGACATTATCTGCTAGCTCTGTATATAGGTATCTTAATGTTGCATGCAAATCAAAGAGAACATCTTGGAGCTGTTTGTGTTGTGTCAGGGTATTTGACTCTCTATCTATCTATCTCTCTCTCTCTCTCTCTTTCCCTCCTCCCTTCCACCACATTTTATATTCTATCTGTCAAATACAAGAAGCAGAACCGTAATTCCACATGCACGTGTCTGTAAGAGCAGCTTAGCTGATCCTCGTGCTGCCATTCGGTGAGGCTGAGAACAGTCAGCCGAGTGTTTGTGTGGGTGGGTGACTGGATGGATGGACAGAAGCGCATGTTATGAGAACACTATCCAAACAGTTGAAAATCTATTGAATTTATAGACCCCCATCCAAGGTATTTTCCAGCACCCTCCCATTTATTTAGAAGTGCACCCTCAATCATTTGTAAACATGAAAGCTAAAGAATCATTGCAAAATACTGGAAATCTTAAATAAGCAGAATAAATCAAGAACCGCAAGCATATGAGTCAGCCATTTTGTTTGCTTTTACCCTAATTGCTTTAGTTTTGCCTGAACATTTAAGGAAGACTCACTAGAAAAGAGCGCTGAACCAGTATGTTTCAAGCTTTTTAGTGCAGCTGTGTGCAGAAGTGAAAGAAGGGGGTGACCACCGTTTTACGAAGTCAACTGAGTCATCAAATATAGTAGGTGGGAATACATACAGAGGTCTTCGTGTTCAACAGGCAGAAGTAAAGAAAGTTCAGAAAAACAATTCATTTGAGTATTTGGAAATGTCAGAATTGATTTTAAATTTGGTTTAGCCGAGGCTAAAGGAGGCCAGCACATACTTGGCTGTGTTGTTTTGAACATGATGTTGTTAAATGTGATGGCACGGTGGCAGGGAGCATCCCGTTTGGGTGATTAGTTGTTTGAGTGAGCACTTGGGTCATGGGCACCATGTTAACTCGCTGTTATTTCTGGCTGCAGGCCAGCTGAAGACCAGCCTTGTTGATGTGACAGCCGCCGCTCCACCAGGCTCTGTTTGAGAGAGATTAGGGTTATGATGTGGAAATGTTGCCACAGCCTTACAGCACACAGATGCACCAATATCTATTGTTAAGCTATCACATTGAAGTCCTGATGCACCATAATGTGGCAGATTTACTCTATTAGGTTTGGTATTTTTGAACTGTATATTGCCACAAAAGTTAATATTAAATATTAAACCAGATGGTACAGAAATGGTATCACTCAAGAGGGAAAATTAATATATATTTTGTTTGCGGTGGCAGATAAACAGAGTAGAAAGTATGTTAATTTGACGCAAAAGAAAGCTGTGAGATATGAGAATACAGTCTGTTGAATATGGCATGTTGTTTTGTACCAAGTAATTATGTCCTGCTATGTGTAATTTTCACTACCCTGAAATTATTTTGTGTATTTTTAATATTTAGACAGCTGACAGCGTGCCACATACTGAACAGAATGTACTCTCATCTCTTGCAGTTTTGTTTTTGTTAGCAGAAAATTTAATAGTTTATGATGATGAAAGGATTAGTTCACTTCCAGAATATAAATTTCCTAAAAATGTACTCACCCCTATCATGCCATCCAAGATGTTCAGGTCTTTCTTTCTTCAGTCACAAAGAAATTATGTAGGGATGCACCGATATGAAAATTTTGGCCGATACCGATAACCGATTATTCTTTATTTTTGAAAGCCGATAACGATATGTTGGCCGATAAATCTATGTCCAAATTGTTATATATTTTTTGAGAGCCTGATTACAAAAAAGGTCTCATCATTAAAAGCCACACTTCAACATAAGCAGCCTAGTTTGAACGGTTACGTTTTAAAAATATTTTTACTTTCCCTTTACCAAATTTAGTCATAAAAAAGTCTTTCAAATAAATAAAATAATGCATAAATATTGCAAACAAGTCACTGGACATCATTACGTGTAAAGAATCAAAATGAATGCGTCATAGATCAATAAAACGGAATAGCCTCTGCACGGACAATAATTAAATTATTTTAATTTCTAAACCATATTGTTGATGAAAATAATAAGAGAAAAAATACAAGTGGTTGTTATTATTAAAAATGCATCAATGATTTTGAAAAAGTAAATTAATACCACTGTTTTAAATAGCAGTCGTTGAGCTGCACGTGCTGAAGCTGAAGAGCTGAATGAATACGGTAAACTTAAGCGTTTTGCTGGCAGCTTATTTAATTTAAGGAAATGCATCCTGATATTATTATTAATACAACATAAACATAATATTAAAACTTATATATGTACAAAATGACGCAGTTATGGCGTGCTATAGTCAGAATGTGTGATCCTGTTGTGGATGCGCTCTTCCCATAACAACGCGCTGAAACACGGCAACTAAGCCCATAGAATTCACAACGTTTTATTATAATATTGTTCTCATTAGACTGTTATATACACAACATTCCCAATCATAGTTATTATGTTGTGCACTGCTGGTTGAGCTGCGTGCGCTGAGCTAAAGAAGATCACCGGTAAACTGAAGCGCTCTTAACTTAACCAAAAGCATTCTATATGAGATAAATCAGATAAACATCAAATAAACACAAAACAAATAATTTTTTACAACGTACAATTGCACAAAGGGCTGCAAACGAACAGCGCGCATTTGAAGTGTCTCTGAAGGAAATAATGCTTTATTTATCGGCTTTAAGATATCGGCCCAATTTTCTTATTGGGCCGATACCGATAGCAGAAAAAATGAGCATTTATCGGCCGATACCGAAATGGTGGCCGATATATCGTGCATCCCTAAAATATAGTTTTTTTTTGAGGAAAAAATTATAGGGGAAAAACAATTTTTTTTTTTTTTTCCAGAAAGTGTAAACTTCAGTGGCGGCCGATGGGACTTGATGTCCAATTAAAGGTTTAATTAGTAAACAATCCTCTTTATTTACCTTTTCTTTGTAAATGGCGTTTGACTTTCGTTGTGTGTCCCCCCGTGACTAACGTAATGTGTGTGTCGGCTAGTGCAAGACGAGAATTTTTAAAATATATAATTTTTTTTTTTTTTTTTTTTAGAAAGACAGATCGTTTTCGCTAGATAAGACCCTTATTCTTCGGCTGGGATCGTGTAGAGCCGTTTGAAGCTGCATTGAAACTGCAATTTGACCTTCAGCCCATTGGGTCCCATTGAAGACCATTATATGGAGAAAAATCCCGGAATGTTTTCCTCAAAAACCTTAATTTTTTTCGACTGAAGAAAGAAACACATGAGCATCTTGGATGACATGGAGGTGAGTAAATTATCAGGAAATCTTTATTCAGGAAGTGAACTAATCTTTTAAAACATTTGGGGTAAGTGTGATTTTTCTTTTTTTTTTTAAAGAAATTAATACTTTAAGAAATAAGAATGCATTAAATTAATCATACATGACTGTTAAGACTTTAAAAAAAAATTCAAATAAATTTTTTTTTAAATAAATGTTCTTTTGAACTTTCTATTCATTAACAAATCCACGAAATTATGAAACAGTTTTGGGCATTGATAATAATAAAAAATGTTTCTTGAGCAACAATTCAGCAATTTAGGAATGATTTCTGAAGGATCATGTAACACTGAGTTAAGCTTGGCTATCACAGGAATACATTACATTTATGTGCAATTACATAAATTACATTACAGTTACATAAATTATAATCACATATTACTTTTTTTTATTTATTGTTTTACATCAGATAAATTCTTGGTGACCTATTTCAAATACATAAAAAAATCTTATACCACCCCCAACATTTCAAATGGTATAATATGTGCATAGCAAACTGTTGCTACTTGTAAAATGTCTGGTTTAATCAGCCTGGTTTAAATATGTAGGTCAGAGGTTACTTTATCTCTTTGTTGTTCTATATTGCAGTCATGATGGGTTAGAGTCATTGTGACAGACTTCAGTAGTATCCAGAACAAGCAGGCCTTTGTTGATGTGTAGCCCTTCTGGGGATGTTTTGTCCTTCCCACTGTCTGAGGAGATATGACGCTGTTCTGAAATTAGGCTGAGACTAGATCCTTCTAGCATACAAATTGCTGTCCGTAGTCCTTGGTGAACAGAAAGGTAAGTGTCCTTGCTTACCCTTATAACTGGCTGCCTTTAAAAGCATCCCCTTTAAAGTACTGCTACTAAAGCATCTTTGTCTATTGCACTGCATCTTACATTGTTATCTGTGGGCCCCTAATCACCTTGTCTGAGATTTAAAACTGCTGTACAGCCTCTGGGTTATGAGCCCAGATGTTGAACTACTCCGCCACACCACCTTTCTTTTTCCTTCCTCGAAACTCAACAGCCAAACCGAAATGAGGCAGGAGCTGTTTCTCACTGAGAGCTGAATGCCGGTTACTGGTTCTCTGCCAGCCTCCTTCCCCACCTCAACCATTTATGTCCTTATATTTCATCGAGCACTCTGTTGTTGTCAAAGCTGTGGTTATTACATTTCATGACAACCTTAGTTACCTCCTCAAGAACAGGGCTGGACATCTCTATTACTGTATGAAATGAAAACATTATTTCAAATGTGACCTGTCCTTATACCATGAAATTGCTTGCAGAATGTAGCTTTGTTTTTCTGTGTTGACCAACTTCCTTTTGAAACAGAAAGTTTGGATGGGATCATCTCTTTTTATTTTGAACATTATGTCAGCAGTGAACTATGATTTGCATCTTGCTAGTCCCTTTCAAATGATATCAAGAAGGTCAAATTATTATTATTTTTTTAAATGCTTCTCTTGACCTTTTTCAGTTTGATGTTTTTTCCATTCCACTGCCCTGGGTCTCCTATTTTTAAAAGTAAAAATGCATTTTGTCAACTTCTAGGAGTAAATTAACATATATATGGCTCCGGAGCTAACAGACTAAACACCACAAAACTCATATTTTGATTTCATTGGACTTTAAGAGACTTTCTTTTCACTCTTGAATTCCTGAGCTTTATGTGTGTGAGAATTTACTATCAGCCCAAAATGTGGCACAGACTTGTGCTTCCCCTCAGACTACATTAAGTACATCCTTAAAATAAATATGTTTGTTCTATTAAGCTACCCTGAAGGCGAAGCAGACATATATAATCTAGTATATGATGCCTCAGGCTCATGGATATAGCAACGAATATATATTCTCCTGAATATTTTACCAAGTCAGGGCAGGTATTAATTTTCTGGACTGGTGCAAGAATCAGTTCTGGTAAAGAAACAAGTAGTATTTGCAGTATATTGTATGGTGCAATGCTTTATTCATTGGCTGGTTGAAATAAGCTGACATATTTATGAAAAAGTAGTCATCCATTTTGTGCTCGTTTTAGCTGCTTGAGGAAAACAAATAGTGTCATTCAAAATGGAGCTGCCTCATCATACGTGCCTGTAATGTAGTGCAGTTCAAATAGAAGATACTCTTTGTGTGTCATCTGAATCATACATGTTTGTGATTCTTGTTTTGCTTGAGGAAACTTGCATCAAAATGCCTGAGCGGCTGAATCTGTGAGTTTGTATGCAGGCTATGGGTTTACACGTTTATTGGATTTTCATAGATTGGTCTGTGGAGCACCACACAGAAATGTGGTTCATTCGAGAGGGTCATTAAAATAGGCCACAAACATCATTAGAGAGGCATGACCAATTTTAGCATTCCAGCAGTGCCTGTCGATCTAGTGGCGGAAATACACAGACACCCTCTCAAGCTCTGTTTCAATGACTCTGTGGGAGAAAACCCCACCATTCCTCAACCGTCCCCCAACCAACCCCCTACCAAACCCTCATGCGTTCAGCAGTGTTAAATAATTAAAGGCTGTATGCCTTTCTTATATAATGGCATCGCTATAAATGCTCCTCATATGTGGGGGATTTCTGTGGAGGATGGATCTTGAGAAAATGGGCTCTTTCCTAGTAGTCAATCATTAGTTGTTGATGTTTAGTTTTTATATTAATGTGTAAAACTATCTATCTATCTATCTATCTATCTATCTATCTATCTATCTATCTATCTATCTATCATCACATTGGTTTGAATAGGATAATCTTGTACCACATTGATATAAAAATACAAAGAGAAAGAAAACTGCCATTTTGTCTTCCAAAGTAACCATAGTCTGATTATGAATAATTTAAATGTAATTATTTTTTTTTTAATCTGATTATGTAATCCAGATCTATAATCCCAAAAGTTTTTTTTGCAACTGCCCAGATTTTATTTTTTTTAATTTAAATTTTTTAGAAATGAATACTTTTAGTCAGCACCAATAGCCTCTTGAGCGGGGGTGGCCGCACAGTTGCCGTGTGCGTGCAGGTGTCCCGAATTCGCGTCCCAGCTGGCGGACCTTTCCCGATCCCATCCCCCTCTCTCTCCCATGTTCCTGTCTACTTACTGTCAATAAAACGCCAAAAAATTTATTTAGCAAGGACACTTAAAATTGATCAAGGGTGACAGTAAAGAAATTTGTAATGATACAAATGATTTTTTGTTTTAAATAAATGCATATATATATATTGTGGGCCTCTTGTCAGCCAGTCAGCAGGTGTCTTGGTTTATGTGTGGTGTGTGCAGCTGTGGCATGTGGTTTAATCTTCCTAAGTGCGCCCTGTAAGGAAGTTAATGTATGGTTTTGTTTGTGTGAAAACCTCAATGTATGCTTAACAAGCACTTGTCATTATAGCACGCTGGGGTTACTTAGCTTTGCCTTTCACTTGTGACTTGATGATTCACTCATTTGTGGTAACAGCTTCTGAGCTCAATCTCTTCAAATAATCTTTTTTCTGGTGCTTTTCTCTGCTGTAAATGCCAATGAGTGGCTGCTGTGACCTGTTTATGTAAGAGCTCCTTGCGGGGCTGAACTCGAATGTTTGAGCCGTGTTGCTTTGACTTTGACAGGAAGGAAAAATCAGGGTTGGTCGTGATTCATTGCTTCACATTGTACACAGTACGGAAAATGCCCTAAGTGGTACATTTATGTAACATATGGGAATATTGTGTGTGTGTTTGAGCATGTATATGTGTATAATGTGTTTACTCCAGGTCAAATAAATTCACCCATATCTTTAAATATGGTT
The DNA here is from genome assembly GCA_018155175.1 of Sinocyclocheilus anophthalmus. Classification (NCBI taxonomy): domain Eukaryota; kingdom Metazoa; phylum Chordata; class Actinopteri; order Cypriniformes; family Cyprinidae; genus Sinocyclocheilus; species Sinocyclocheilus anophthalmus. The sequence continues at coordinate 112,594 of JADLZN010000390.1, read as the reverse complement.
TAGTCCAACCCCGTCTCTGTCTCTCCATACAGAAGATGTCAGGCTGCATTTGGGATATATGCAGCAAAAGCATGAATAGATTTCCATAAGTGAATCCCATAGGGAAGACGTTGTCTGTGTGTGTGAGTGTTTCACATCAGAGTAAAGCAGCGCCTTGAGCTTAATATGAATCTGACCCAGAAGTGAATATGTATGTGGGAGTATGACAGTTCCTCTTCACTTCATGAGCAGTGCTGTGGTAACATTTCTATATTACATCCGTGTCCTGTTATTTTGATGTTAACTTTAATTCCTGTCGATAGGGATCAAGTTTGGTTTGACATTCCCTGCTGGATAGTTTTATAGAGAGCTAATTAAAAGTGCAGGATTTCCTCGTTGCCTGAATTGTTTGTTATTGATTTTGTCTCTGACTCTGTCAGCTCTGCTTCAGTCAGCAGCGTCTCATTAATTAGATTGGTACTTTTAATAGAAATTTGACAAACGGCACAATGTTGTTTACTCAGCCACAGGCTTTATTTTGCTTGAACAGATGTCATGAGAATAATATGTCTGTCACATCCTCATATCCTCAGAGGTAAACTGATAGAAAACCTACTGAAGAAATGTGCTGCTACAAGCTACAAACAAGGTCAAAAATTTACTTTTTTTTTTTTATTATGCAGATTCTTAAATTACAACATATACATTGGCATATGTGAAAATCAACACAACCTGCTATTTTTTTAAGGGGTCTTAATGACGTTGCTAAAAAAAAAAAAAAAAAAAAAAAAAAAAAAAAAAAAAAAATGAACTTATTTTGTGTATTTGGTGTAATGCAATGTGTTTATGCAGTTTAAGGTTAAAAAAACACATTATTTTCCACATAATGTAGATTATTGTTTCTCCTCTATGCCCCGCTTTTCTGAAACGCGTCGATTTTTACAAACTCATCGTTCTGAAAAGCGAGGTGTGCTCTGATTGGCCAGCTATCCAGTGCGTTGTGATTGACCAAATACCTCAAGCGTGTGACGGAAATGTTACGCCAATAAAAACCCATTATAAACGAGGCATTTGTTGCATCCAGTGGGCACATAATTACTGATTATAATGACTTATACTGTCTTTTTACGTGTTGCGTTGCATCGCGCCACATAAACATATAACCATGTCTGCATTTGTGATCGAAGAAGCGACAAACAACAAGCTCTACTCTACACTGCTCAAAACTCACGTTTGTATAGTCAGTGGCAAATTCTTTAAATATGAAAATGTACTTACAGGCTATGAGACATGTAGCTCCAGACTGTCCTTGCAAAGTTGGAATTGCCCCACTTTATAGAAACAGACACCGGCATTGTAGGCTACTCTTCCAGGAAACAGTCCTCGTCCTCCATAAAATACACTGCACACATCTGAATATTTGGGTTGAACTGTTCTTGAACAGTGTTGTAAATCCTCTTTTGGAAGGCCAAACAAAGTAGTTTCGCTTTCATAACGAAACGCACCGCGTCTTCACGACATGGCGGCATTAAAAATACTACAGCGAGAATCAAAGTTACGCCGCCTTTCTTTACGTGAACATTTGGGAAGCGGCAAATCTTCCCACATAGTGAGGTAGGTATGTGGGGGCGTGTTAGAACGAGCCGTTTTAGGTAAAAGTGGTTGACTTTTTGACTTTTATAAAGAATATCTCTTTAGGATTTGAGACTTTAGTCTTTGCTACTTTAAAGATCTTCTTTATGCACCAAGAGCTTGTAACACTCCAAAGAGAAAGGAAAAATTTAAATCGCATCATATGACCCCTTTAAACATCCATAACAATAAATTAATACAATTATGTAAATAACCAGAACATCACCCTTATCCCTACCCAACCCAAATTATCCCACATAAACTAAAGGGGAGAAAGAGAGAAAAGAAAAGGAGCAAAGGGGGGGATTATAGATCTATAATGAAGGTATGGTCTCAACAAAGAAAAGCATAGGATTTCACTTTTTATTAAATTAATTAACAGAGTCTCAAATGGAGTGTTTAATTTTTTCCAAATGTAGAAAAGACATTAAGTCCTTCAACAAAGAAAAATTAGCAGGAGGGCTCAAGGATTTCCAATGAAGCAGAATTGGCCTTCTGGCTATCAATGAGGCAAAAGCAATAATATCGGCATGATGCTTATTATATAAACCATCAACAGGAGATACTCCAAAAAGTGCAATTATTGGGGAAAAAACAACCTTTTTTATGACACCTGCCAATAGCAAAGTGCAGGTAAATTAAGCAACCATAAATACATTTCTGAACATCTGTCTGAACATAGCTGACAATACAATTTTTAATTACCTAATTCAATTAAATATATGGTAACACTTATTTTAGGGACCAAATCTTACTATTAAGCAGCATTCATATTACTAGCATATTGGCTGTTTACTTATAAAGCACATACTGTATTAATGCCTTATTCTGCTTGACTATATTTTAGGTCCCTTATACTGAAACTTAACAACATTTTACTAACATCTTACTAACTATTAGTAAGCTGCAAATTAGGAGTTTATTAAGGCAAAGTTATATTAACTATAAATATATTAGACGTTTATGATTGGTACAATTTAAGTTTTTGAAAGAAGTCTTTTATGCTCAACAAGGCTGCATTTATTTGATCAAAAACACAGTAAAACAGTAATATTCTGAAATATTATTACAGTTTACAATAACATTTCTATTTTAATATAATTTAAAATGTTAATTTTTCCTTTGATGGCAATTACTCCAGTCTTCAGTTTCACATGATCCTTCAGAAATCATTCCAAAATGCTGATTTGGTGCTCAAGAAACATTTATTATTTTCAATGTTGAAACAGTTGTGCTTCTTAAAGTTTTTGTAGATTTTTTTTAGGATTCTGTTTTCATTGATTCTTTGATTAATAGAAAGTTCAAAAGAACAGCAATGTAGTCAAATATAAAATTCATTAAGACAACCTTATAATACTAGAAAAATGCTTTCATGTAAATGACACATTTGGTGTTGCATGTTATTTTTTGACCTTATACTATGTGGTGTCAGGTGATCTGATCAGGGCTCAAAATTGTGGCTTGTATGAGAGGGTACATGACAGATGGTGGTTGGTATTGGGGGTTTTCGAATGGGGGTGGGATGGTCTGTAGGGACCGCTTGGTTGCCCAGATTCTCTCTCCCCCTGTGGACACAATCCTCTCCCTTTCCCCCCCCAAACAGAAACCCTTAACCTTTAGTGCCCTATTTTTCTACTGAAACTAATAATATACAGGCCTATACCATATAGGGCTGCACGATTATGACAAAAATCATAATTGTCGATTATTCCCTTTATTAATTACGATTATCACAATTTACGTTGAATGATGTTTATACCATTGTTTGATGCAACTGCATGCCATATTTTATATGAAAATAAACAAACTGAAAATACTCTAACTGAAAAACGTTTAGTGCTTTTCTATAGTATTAAGCCTCAAATGTCAACTATACATCAGATTGGTTTATTCTTTAAATTATAAAAAAGTAAAAATATGAATGGTTGTAACAAAGTTCGTAGTTTGGGAAGAAGGAGGCGGGAACCGGCGGACATTTAAACAAAACTTTAATAATAAAATAAACAAACACAAAATAGCACGACAGCCCCTCGCGGACGACTGTCGTGCACAAACAAAACCAAAACACAAAAGAAACTCCAGGCCTGGTCCTCTCTCCTCCAACAATGTCGTCACTCCTCCTTTTATCCTTCCGGCGCTCCTCCGTGAGACTCGAGACCGGTGAGTGGCGCAGGTGTCGTGCATTAGCAATTACTCCACCGGCCTCGCTCCGTTCCGACGGCTCTCGGCCCCGCACCCACTCGTCATAATGGTATTATAATGTTATACTAAAACTAAAATTAAAATAATGGGAAAAACCCTCAAAATAACATGTAGAAAGAAAAAAACGCATCTTAAGCACGCAGAATAACATAAGTGGACTTTGAACGATTAATTGCTGCTTTGAACGATTACGTAATTGTGGCATCCATAATTGTAATTGCGATTAGAAATTCGATTAATTGTGCAGCCCAAATACCATATGCTGTTTCAACTCATTGTCAATATGGAGCTTTTCAATCTGTCCCAGAAAGCTGAAAATGTTCAGAGCCTGTAAGTCACAAGCATTCAGAGTCTCTCCAACTGTGAATATTGTGTTTTACTCTGATGTGACTGTCACAAGACTACATTTCTTCTCCGTTCCTCTCTTCCTCTCCATCAGCCTGATGCCTTTTGATGTCGCATTTGGGTTAGGAGAGCTGCGGAAGTCCTTGGCCCACAAAGCCAGCTCTGTGTTGATCTAATTGAAAGGCCCCTTGTGAGAGTCTTTGGACGCACACTCACATTCAAACAGAAGCGACACAGAAAAAGCACTTTCTCCCACAGAAATGTCTTGCTCATGGGTTAACCTTACTAGTCGGTGTAATATGCCTCAGGGCATCTACTGGAAGATGACGGCAGATTTTTAGGTTTGTGGCTCACATAGAGACACTTGAATTGGCATCAGTTTGGTGGAAGTGACTTGATACTTTACCTTTCAGAAAAGAAAAGGCAAAAAAGGCGAAAGCTTTTTTTATGGTGTGGATACCATAGGGAAATAGTATATTGCCTCTTTCTCACCTTGTTTCCCACCAATTCAGTCATCCCCTGTCACTCCCCTCAAACAGTCTTTGTCCTGCTCTCTCTCTCTCTGCTCATTTTCAGCATCTTTTCCCCTTTGGCGGTGTGCCCTGGACCCCTCACTCAGCCAGCGCGTGCCTGTAAAGGTTAATGCTAATAATACCAGAGACCTGCCTGAACTCCACCAGGACGCCTGTGTACACAATTTAAGCTCAAGACTTGGCAGAGAGTGTCTGTGAGGTTTCAACAGGTTTTTTTTGTCTTATTCAGCCTCTAAAAACCCAGTCAGATTAGGACACGGCTATACAAATAAACATGACTTGACTTGACATTTAATGGGAAATAAGCTTTTCCCTGCTTCCTCTCCAGTCCACCTGGGCCATTTGGATGCCAGAAAATTAGTCATTCACAAATCACCATGATTTTGACACACATTAGCATATGCCTGCCCAAATTAAAGAAATGGTTCACACAAAAATGAAAAGTCTGTCATTTTCTCACCTTCATGTTGTTCCAAACCTGTATGTCTTCTGCAGAACACAAAAGAAGATATTTTGAAGAGTGTGATAACCAGTGTTTTGGTTACCATAGACTTCCACTGTATGCACAAAAAAGAAACATTTCTCAAAATATGTTCTTTTAGGTTCTTTTTTAACGCAAGAAAGTATCTCCATGTACAGTAACTTCCATATAACAGCATAGTTCATACAATTCTGTCATTATTTACTCAACCCCATATAGTTCCAAACTTGTCAGACTTGTATACATCCTGCTGACTTTCTTTCTTCTGTGAAACATGAATAAAAGATTTTTTTGGGAGGAGAAATATTTTAGTTTTTTTTTTTCCTCCATACATTGGAAGTCAGTGGGCTCCAATGTTGTTTGGTTCCCAATTTTTTTTCCCTCTGTACAATGGAAGTCAATGGGCTCCAATGTTTTTTTGGTTCCCCAATTTTTTTTTTTTTTTTGATAATAATATTGATTTTTTTTTTTTTTGGAAGTCAGTGGCTCCAAGGTTGTTTTGGTTAACAATTTTTTTCCCCTCTGTACCATGGACAGTCAATGGGCTCCAATGTTTTTTTGGTTACCCAATTTTTTTGTTTTTTTGAGAAATATTTGATTTTTTTTCCCCTCTGTACAAAAGAAGTCAATGGGCTCCAATGTTGTTTGATTCCCAACGTTCTTCACGGTTTTGTGTGTGTGTGTGTGTTCCGCAGTAAATGGCATGAGGGTCTGTAAACAATGATGGAATTTTCATTTTAGGGAGAACTATTCCTTTAAATTAAAAGGAGAGAGTGAAAAGGGTTGTGTAAAACTAAATTACAACCTTGAATAAAATTATAAGTGGGCTTCCAAGAAAAAAAATATAAAAGTATAGGATAGGGCCCTTTTAATATTCTTGTAATTTTGGTAAGTTACATTTTGGCCTAAAGTGAGGGGTTTTACCTTGTAGCTGTCATAATAAATTGCTCTGCGGTAAAATAGAAATATATGCCTAATGTCCTAAAAGATTGAAATTTCTTTCTACATTATAATAGAGAGCGACAACTAAATCATGGCTGCATTATAACTAAAGCTTTAGTATGAGCATTAACAGATGTGTTTTGTACAAAGCATCTATGTTCTGATTTTCCACAAACAATAATTATATCAGTCAGATGTAACTCTTCTTTGTTCTTTATGGCTAGTTTCTTCCACCATAGCCTCATCTTTACTCTTAATACCACGCAATGTGTTGAATGTTTCTCCTGACCCCCGTGATCCATGATGGACAGATAACGTAGTTCATAAGGAGGAGGAGGGACGGCACAGCCTCTGTGATTATAGAAGAGATTTGTGAAAGCCTAGAGAAAAGTGCCAGATGGCTGAAAATCTCAAAGCCCTCCGTTCTCTATCAGCCATGACACACAGACATTTCTCCCGCCTCCAGACTTCCATCTCTTTAGATCTCTCGCTGTCTCTCTTGCTCTCAGTCTTTCCCTCAGCCTCCTCCTCACTCTCTTTTCCTCTAGACTTTGCAGTGTTTACTAGCTCCTTCACAGTTGTTGGTCAAAATAACAGGAGTATATTTTAATTTCCTCTTTCTCTTTCTGCTGTGCTCATGCTGTTCTTCCTGGGTCATTCCTACTCTAAAGTACATTTTCATATCTCTGAGAAAAATAATTTGGGATAAAATATTAAACTTAGGCATTTTAAAGATGGAAGTTTTTATTTAGTTTACATGCAGCATCATTTCTAGTGGGAAAACAACAGCATTGTTAAGTATTAGCAATGGGTCTGATGGATTAGGTGTTGTTTTGTAATCTTAGACGGGGTTTTTTCACTCTAAAACCTTTCATCCAGTTTGATAATATTAGATAAATTGGTACGGTAGTCATTTTTTCTGGTATTCCTTAGGGTAAAACTTAAGGTAAAGGTATTTTTAAGAGAAATTCCCAATCCACAAGGATTGTGAAGGTGAATCATTCCTTTCCACTTGATCATAATTCTGTAGTAGACTGTGGTGTAATGTTCAGTCTTTTTGAAACATCATCCATCCATGTACATTCCTTTGATTTGAGACTGTCTCCAATTTTTCTCACCCACTTCCTTTTGTTTTCCACTTATATGGCAGACTGCACTCATAATGAAATAAGCCTGGTCCAGCACTGGTCTGTCTGTTCGTGTTAAGTGGACTGAAAGCAACTCACTTAGAGAACTTTTATGCACTTGAAAGCCGTGATACTTAGCAGAAGTAAACTGATCCTGACACTTGCAATGAGAGTCATCCATCTGAGGGGTTGCATGTGTATGTGTGTGTGTGTTTGTACATCTGTAGGTTGATTATTTCCTTCTATGGTTAGGCAATAGTTGGCCATTAGCCTCCAGGATGCTTTGTGCTCTTTGCATGATTCCTTCTGCTTCCACTACATAGACTGTGTTAAATAGGGACACCCTGTAGAGAGTAAACTTGTAGATTGTCTCTCCCATTTGATCTGCTTGTTCATTTTATAGCATGACCTATCCAGGACAGATGGGTAGTTTAGATCAGCCCAGTGGGTTGCCTGAGACTGAGCATGTTTTGTGAGGACAGAGTCACTTGTAATGTTCTTGTAATCATTTAACATCATCTGTGTCTTACACTGTAAAATATGAAATTTATGTTAAGAAACAGCATCTTTGTTTGGCCAGAACTTTACTATAAGAAAATATGGTAGTAACAGTTTTACAAATGTAACTTCAATGTAACTTTAAAAAATTTAATGTAACTTATAAAAACATAAAATTAACTGATATAATGTTAATACACCAAAATACTAAAATCTGTTTTGTACCTTTATAATATAGTGACAACCATCATAAAAACACAGGTGGTAAAAAAAAAAGCCACAATGAGGGGGTTGGGGGGGGGGGGGGGGGGGGGGGGGGGGGGGGGTTTTTGGGATCAATCAGCACAGCTTTTCCACAAATACTAATCTATGGAAGGTTTACAGTGTCACATGCACAAATATAAAACACCATTCATGACAACAAACATGACACTACAATAATGCAATAAACATGAATTTAACGACATATGAGGTAACATAAAACCCAAAATGTACATAAGTAATAACAAAAACATAAGAATAAACAATTAAATGAAAAACCATCAAATGAAGGAATTCTCGGGGGAATGTCAGTTTGAATTTTTTCCACTGTAAATTACAGGATTACTTGATTTTCACTTCCAAAAACTGTACATTTAACAATGTCCTGTCTACTGTATCTATTACTGTTTTCATTGAATATAGTAAGGTAACTTTTTATGGTAGGAATTTTACAATCTTTTACTAATAAAATTGCTTATTTTTACAGAATTTTTCTTGCATTGTGATGAAGATGCAACTTTTGGCCCACTGCAGATGCATCCGGTTAGACTCTTGTCTTGACCCAAGTTACAGTTAACATGGTTGCTATGCCCCTGAATCTGTGTTGCATCTCCATGCAGTGAAATACAGCGTCACTCTTCTGTGTTGATTTGTGTCAAGGAAAACATCTAATATGTGGGGCGTTATATGACAGGGTTGGCCCTTTGCTGAGCCTACTGAGATGACCAGCTGGTCTTGACGCGGCCTAAGTAAACGTCAGGCTTAATGATCACCCCTGAAGAAGTGCTAACCTGCTCTCTGTGAGTGTGAGAATGTATTATGTGGTTTATGTGTGCATCGGAGAGTAGAAGAGCATAAAAGCTTCTTTTGTTATTAACGTTTACCTTAATTAATAGTACACGATTGTTTGTGCACTAAAGTTCCCAAGACGGAACAATTCCCAGAGCAGATATCCACAAGATCACGAGCGAGGTTGGAGACTTGCATGTCTCTAGGCCAAAGCACATTAAGTCAGCAAGACATTTCTTCTCACCCACCACTTACTGTACTTGCATTACCAAGGGAACATAATGTGTAATAATTGCTCTGTGTTATTTCACAATGATTTGCCAGCATCCCACAGGCACCACATTGGCATCATAATGATGCTAGGATTTGTATTTACCTCTTGACCTCCTAAAGTTTTCTGTTTCTCGTTGTTTTCTTTGTTTACTGTACATGCACAAGAATATTCAAATATTGATCAGAATTTGGTCTCTTTCCTATCTTATGTAAGCACTAAGCCAGTTTTCTTGCTTCTGGAAATAGGTCTGCTGAACAGAACAGCTTGTATACTGTGTTCCTGTAATGATCAAAATGTATTCACATTATTCAGAATATCCAACATAACTAAATATTTAAATGTATGTGTCCAAACAAGGATGATTTTGATAGTACATACAGACAGTTGTGAATATGCAAAGCTATTAAAAATACAGTCTTAACCAGAAAATGGATGTGATGTTCCTATAAATAAGCTCACCAATCTATTGTATTATTTTCTTCATAGGCTCGTAGGAAAGAAGTGTTCCTGCAGGAGCAATATGGACAGTTCAGTCTGACAGACCCGTTCCTTGCCCTGCAGAGGGACTTTGAGTCAGGGACGGGGTCAAAGGACCGCAGACCTGTTAGCGCGAATCCCATTACTGTGCTGGAAGCTGTTATGGCCCATTGCCGTAAGATGCAGGAGAGGATGTCTGCCCAGCTCTCGGCTGCTGAGAGCAGACAGAAGAGGGTAAGACCTCAAATTGTGTGTTTAATTGTGTATTCATATATGTTTAACAGGGCAAGACTACAGAAAGGATTGTGTGTGAATTATTCAAAGAATATTTGCATATTCTATCTGAAATAAATCCTCCTTTCCTGTAGGATTACCTTGATGTGATTACGTTTGCTGTTAGAGGTTTGCTGAGGTGTTCCTAGTTATTCTCGGAATATATTCTAGTATGCAATGTGTACACCTGTGTCTTTTTCGGGGGGGTATAGTAATGTGTCTACATCAGCTGCACTGATACTGTTCTCGCACAAACAGTGACATGAAATCAAGACTTGGAAGGCAAAATCCAGTTTTTCTAACCTCCACATAAGCATAGTACATGTCAGAAAACAGTAAGAAAGAGAGAAAGGAGAGCAATAACGGTATACAAAGAAGAGGAGGTGTTAGAGAAGGAGAGAAATGGATGCTAAGCTCTAAAACACTCTGCTAAACACATTCGTAAATCTATATCTTACAATTTGAGCTAGTACTACAAAGAATACAAGCTACATGATATCAAAGCTGGCCTTGAACTTTAAAAACACACACAGGCGTGCTTCTTCCAAGTGCCACCATCTCAGTGGCTTCAGTGATATTTTAGGATAGGCCTATTATATATAACAAGATACAGTTTATATATAGGTACATAGCATGCATATTTACATGTTACACTGACAGTGAGAGAACTGCGCTCTCTGTTCCAATAATAAACACTTGTACTTGGTTGTTATGGTGACAGTTCTCTTATTGCATTGGTACAGTAGTTGTATGTTATTACAGTGATTTCTGTCCGTTTCTAGCCACTGTGCCTAATGTTTTCTCATTATTTCTGAGCAAGTATTAATTTATTCATAGGCTAAGCAGCTCAAATCTGTAAATAAAGCCTGAACTCTTATCTGTAACATGTAGTGTGAATAAGAGCTAATTGGTCATCTTTGTTTCCTGGAAGTATTGTATTGCAGCAGTTGATGGTAGTAGTGTGTCCCCTATTTTGATATTCAATTTTCATATTAAAAGAAACTGATACCTCAAAGGTCAAACTGCTATCAAACATGATTGATGTGATCATCTTAGCCAATACCTTGGCACATGAGAACTGATCCCTTGACCTACTTTACAAAAATACAGCTAATTAAGCCAGTCTCCAAAATAGACATTGGGGTTTATTCATAGATTTTTTTTAAATGTGTGGCTTATAAAACATAGAAAAACACTACAACTGATAAATTAATGCAAATGCTTCATTAGTGGAGCTTAGACATAAGCAGAAAGTTATTTAAGGTTAACATAGTGTGACCTCTGATTTCAGGACATTTACTCCAAGTTTTGTTGTACTAGATTTTAAAGTAATTTTTTAAATTTTCTCATTGTCCACTGGACTGACAAACCTTTAATTGTTTAATAATCAGTGTCTCGTTTTATGTGTGTGTTATCTACTCTCTGCGAGTCTCACGTTTGCCCTGCTTCTGCTGTGTCTAGCTTGAAATGGAGAAACTGCAGCTGCAGAGCCTGGAGCAGGAACACAGGAAGCTGTCGGCTCAGCTGAAGGATGAGCGAGAGAAAAATAAACACGTGGTGATGTCACTGGTGCATGAATGCAAGCAGCTAGCTGCTCGTGTAGTCGAAGAGAACCAGCGCTTTGAGGAGCTCTCATCCCGCACTGAGCAGGAAGGCCGCTCCGTGGGACGACTGGAGGAAGAACTGGCATCTGAACGACGTCGTAGCCAACAGATGGAAGCGGAGATGGAGAAACAGCTGGCCGAGTTTGACACAGAGCGAGAGCAGCTACGGTCCAGGCTTAGCCGCGAGGAGATGCGTGCTGAGGAGCTGCGAGCTGAAAGTGAGAATCTCCGCCAGCAGGTGGAGCAACTAAGAACTGAGCGATGCAAAGACGCCCCGCCACTGCCTCCTGCCCCAGTTAAACCCAAGACTGTGACATCTGTGGCTGTGGGCACCGAGGCCACTGTCTGCAAGACTGCCTCCTCTCAGACAGATGTACCTCTGGAAAATGAAGGGGCTAAGAAGGTACCACTTTCCATCCCCGTCAAGCCTACAGGTTCCACCTATGCTAGCATGAACCTACCTAAAACTTCCAGTGTGGGGCGGGGGCTACACCACGGGAGCTCTCAGGCAGAAAATGGAGGAGAAGGCCAAACGCATGCGCATGGTTCACATTCACCTGGTATGTCTGCTACCTTGCCGACTGGGGTCAGTCCACGTGTCCAGGCGGCCCGTTACAAATTCCAACCCTCTGCTTCGGAGCAGGACCAAAATGGAACTGCAAACCAGAGCCCCCCTTCCCGCGATCTGTCCCCCACAAATCGAGACAACTTTGCAGCCAAACAGCAGGCCCGCCACACAGTCACACAAGTTCTCTCCCGCTTTACAAGTCCTCCATCAGGGGGCCCCCCTGCAGCCCTTCGCCCTGGTCTGCCACACTCCGCATCTGAGGGGGGACCATTCACCGGGCGTTTGGGCCACCCCCAGATGGGCCTTAAATCACCAACTGTGGCCCGCATTGACCGGGGTAACCCACCTCCCATCCCACCAAAAAAACCAGGACTGTCCCAGACACCTTCCCCTCCACACCCACCAATCAAAGTAGTAGGTGAAGCCAGCAGGTCCCCAGGAACAGGACTGGGGGTGGGCCTTGCCAAATCAACTGCCACCCCTCAGCTTCCACCAAAGCCCTCCTTAGATTTGGGCGGTACAGTCCCAGCCTTGACTGCGTCACAGGTGGGTGCTTCCTGTACTAGCTGGCCGTGGGGGTCGCAGCCGACAGCAGCATGTGTGGAGTGTCCCCCTGTCACCACCTCCTCCACAGCTACCATTGTCAGTAGCCCCTCCATAAACCCACCTAGTCTTACGTTCCATAGTCCCCAGCACCCGGGCAGCCCCCTGGCAGCAGCATCAGGTAAAAGGGTGCTCAATTCTTCACCCTTGCTTTCACTGCTTCTCCTCTCTACTCCCCTGCTTTTCCATACTTGATGTATTCTACAGTAAGTCCTAGCAGAGGAGGACATAGACTTGGAGAAACCAAGAGAGGAGTATTCATACACTACTAGGGTTACCTGCCAGTTGAAATGCAGTACTTCAACGTAACCAAGAATATTTGTAAGATTCTTGAGGGCACCCATGTCAGGACAGGTTCTTGACTTCACAAAAGCACTTTTAGATATGAATAGGTCAGGTTGACCCTCACTTGACAAAGCAGGTCTCTAGGGGTCTTTCCTGTAACCCATTCTGAAGCTGATGCCAGAGGCTGCTCTATCCCCTTTACTCCCATTGACCTACAGCATGGTTCTGCCTCTCCTGTGTTCCACCACTAACCTGTTTTCCACAATGTCTTATATTAACCACTCCAGCGTGTCAATGCCACCATCTGTTTCTTTGTTTTACCGGCTGTAGAGAAACTTGAAACCTGTGAATGTGGTGTCATTCTCTGCATTTTTAATGATTAATGCCATTCTTTCAAAGATGTTCCTAGACAACTAACCCAATATAATTGTATTTGTCAAGATCTTGTACTTAAATATTCCTAAATATGCCTCCCTGCATTTATTCTCCACAATAGTATGCTTTTCTACATCTGAATTATACTGTTGATGTCTTGGAGAACTGTAAATTCATATCTTAGAGCATAGTTGTCTAACCCTGCTCCTGGAGGGTCAATGTCCTGCAAAATTTAGCTCCAACCAGGCTTGGTTCTACGGGGGTGCTATGCACCCTCAAACAAAATCAATAGCACCCTCAGTTAAAGCTGTAATAATGGCATTTTATTGCAGATTTGGCAAACTATCCAGAGCAGTGCATTATGGTTTGCGCACTGGAGACCTATTTCTGTTTCAATGTGTTTTTGCTGCATTGGGCAATGTAGCCAATACGGACCTTATATAGTATATATATATATATATATATAGTATAAAAGGTTAGAGCACCCTCACTAATTTCAGAAGCACCCTCAGTAATTTGATTCTGGAGCCGGGCCTGGCTCCAACACACCTTTCTGGAAATTTGCAGTGTTCCTGAAGACCTTGGTTAGCTGGTTCAGGTGTATTTGATTGGGGTTGGAGCTAAACTCTACAGGACAGTTGCCCTCAATGTGCAGAAATGGACACCCGTTTTAGAATAAAACGATACCTTCCATAAAGGCCAGCATAGATTAACAGGAATGTCCTTGCTGATCTGGCTGGTTAGTGCCAATTTGTTGTTAGTCTAGCTGGTGGCTGCTCAAACAGCATGGTCTTTCTTGTAAAGTACACCAGTACATCCTAAAGTACAAAAAAAACACAACATATGCTGGTCTTTTCAGCAGGGTAGCTCCAAAAAAGCTTTGACAAAAATGTCAGTTAGGTAGAGTCATGCATTGGTATGTAAGCCAAAAGTATGAGACGGCTCCAACTGCAGTTAGATTTTCCCCTTGGAAACAGTGTCAGAAGCTTTAGAGTTCTCTCACATTTTGAAATACCACCCTGTCTCTGTAGGCCACTTCATAGCTCTCTGAGACCACCAGAGAAAGACAATTGTAACGCCAGTGAAAGCAGAGCAAGTATTCCAGCAGTCTTTCTCTTCATTGTCACTAGAGACTAATCCACAGGGTAGCTCTGAGAGATGTCGGTAGCTAGCTGTCATCGCTAAATGCTAAAAATTAGCACTTTTCTCCCTCTCTCTGCAGCCACTCAGCCATGGCAGTTCTCTGATGCTCCTCTGCTCTTTCTGCCGCCCATTTTAATCCAGAAAAGAACCAATAATCTTATGCTTTCCTCTGGACTTCAATGAAACAGCCTATCTCTCTCACTTCAACTCCCTCCACTAACCGAGATAAACATAGAGAATCCCTAGACAAAGCTATTTACAAACATGCCCTAGCATTAGCAATCAGATACTAGACTAGTTACATCCACACTCATTTGAATTCTGTTTTCATAGGTACCAATTAGCCAGTAGTATTCCCTGTGCTTTGTCAAAATTAATCTGTTTCTCTGCTGTAGTTTCCATCTTTCTAATGCTGTCTAATTGACGTGTCTCACACAATCTGCTTCATGTTTAGAATGTTTTAGTTTGACTGACACAATCTGTGATGCGCGACTTTGATTAATGTACCATAAACTGCCTGCTGCCTGATTTCATTTATCTGGCTGAGTTTTGTCTTTTATTTGACTCTTTGTTTTTAACCTGATCCAAAAACAGATGAAGTTGACTAGCATTTGAAAAAGGATCTGATTACTAGGAGAGAGGGTGTGAATTGTAGATACACTCTTTAGAATAATACATTTCCAATGTTGTGCCAAAATGTGTACATCACATGAACATTTACCCTTTGTTTTGACTGAATTTGGCTTACTTGCATTTCCTTTAGAACACAAATGTTTGTGTGTTCATCTCTCTGGAGAGGAATTTGGTTGCTGAACTACAAAATAGTTGTCTCGGTCAGCACTGCGCCAGTGGCAGTGGCCTTAAATTATTTCTGAATGACAAATGGAGTCGTTCTTCTGGGTAATGTTTTGGATCAGAGAACACATTTTGACACAATACAAGCACCCTGCCTCACTAGTTACTGCTGTTGCTTGAACCCTCCCAGGCTGGTGTCCCTCCATAGTCCCCTCGCTAACCTGCGGTGACCCCGTCCCCCTGGATGACGGGCAAACCCTTCTCCTCCAAGCTGCTTCCCAGGGAAATGTCACTTTATTGTCTATGCTGCTTAACCAAGATCCACTATTGGATATTCATCACCATCAACATGAATTAACCTCTGCCTTGATCTCTGCTGCTCTTAATGGATACACAGGTACGTGCTGTGCTGGGCAGATTAGTATTTCTATGCATGAAATCATTGAAATTTGCTAGCTTTGCATAAGTTTTGCATAAGACATTATCCAGTGATTGTTTTTCTATAGATCTAGAATTACTTGTGTATACATACACAGTGAATATACTGTATGTGTAGATATATTATATATATATATAGTGATGTATAATATGTTAATGTTAATATTTTAATATGTAAATAATGTTTTAATGTCTATTTTTTTAGACTGCTTAAATTTGCTGCTGGCTTCAGGGGCATCTGCTGATGCTGTTGATGAAACAGGATTTTCGCCGTTACATGCCGCTGCTGAAAATGGTCACCATGGGTGAGTCCTCTCTTCTCAATTCCCTCGCTTTTGTGCCATTTTAAGTCTTTTATTTTGTTTTCAAGAACAGACAGTTTTGTGCCTCATTTTGCACTGTTATTAGCATCATATCAGGTGATCTGATCATAAGTTTTACAAAAAGTTGTAACTTTTTTTCCAAGTATACTTGCAAATTTTAATCTCTCATGCATTTTTATGGGATTTTTGGTCTCACTTTATATTAGGTGGCCTTAACTACTATGTAACTACTTAACTACTATTTTACATTGAAATTAATATTTGATGCAATGCACATATTGTGTACATACATGTTTTTAGATTGTACTTGTATTTAAAAAAAACTGCATGTAATTACATCTGACTGACAGGTGAGTAGGTGGTATGCATCAAGAAGGATTAGCATTTAAAATAAAATGTGATGTACTCATATGCGCTTGTGACTACCTCAGTATGTGGATTGAGTATCCAAATTACAAAATGTTTTGGATCTCTTTTGGACATGTATTTAGCCCTGCCCAGTTGTGATTAAATCGTGTTATCAGGGTTTGCGCAATTTCATGTCTCTGATGTGTTTCTCTATGCAATAATATCTGCTCTGTCATTGGTAGGTGTGTGAGAGCTCTTGTGAAATGCGGAGCTGATTTGGAGAGAGAATGTTCGCAGGGAATGACCCCTCTGTACCTGGCCTGTGAACAGGGACATGTGGAGTGTGTGAAAGTTTTGCTAGACGCAGGAGCGGACTGTTCACATGTCACGACTGTGAGTTTTCAGATCCGCACTGACACCAGTGTCACACAAATGTCAATTACATTCTGCGTTTCTGAACACTTTAGGAAATACTGCCCCTCTTTTCATCTCCATGGTTACCTTAACAGTTGAGCGTGGGTATTTCGCTGTCTGTGTGTTGCTCAGAATGTAATCACGGTGCCTGTTTTAGAAACACTTAATTATGCCCTAGATGTTTTCTCAGTTTTCTCTAATTTACTGGGCTTGACATAACCCAAATTATCCTGGGAAATTCTAAATGTCTATATTAAGGTGGTTTTTATTTGGTGGTTGGTTTATCTTTATGTGCAGTTTTTAATATTTTTGTGATCTGCTTTATTGTAAGTGTGTGTGTGTATTGGTAGATTAGTATGTTTTGGAATAAAAAAAAATAATATAAATAACAATATTGCAAATAAATACAAAAACATGCATTCTAATATGAGTAATAATAATTACATAAATAATAAAATGTACATTTTTTCTACCTGTTTACCCCTTAAACTTAAGTGTTTTTTGTTCACAGGACAACTGCACGGCTCTGCACGCTGCAGTTAGTTCAGGTCATGTGGGCCCTCTGAAGCTCCTGCTACACCACCCATCTCCTGAACCAGACCTGGGTCTCCCTGCATCTCCTTCAGGCCCCAACCAGGAGCTCCAACACCCTGGCATAACCAGGGCCAGTCAAATTCTCAACCACAGTAACCAGGATGGCTGGACTGCTGCCCATTTTGCTGCATCCAGGGGCTACAAGGTGACATGTTTGATGATGAGTACACAGAAAACAAGAGTTAGAGGAGACTGATAAACACAGATGGTGCCTTGCATGCTTATGTATCTCCTGGTTTACAGAAATGCCTGGAGGTTTTGTGTAACCACAGTCAACAGGACATGGAGATGAGGGATAAATGCAATCGCACCATACATGATGTTGCCACAGATGACTGCAAAGACCTACTAGAGAACCTGGGTAAGTATAGTTTGAGCGATGGAGCTTTGTACAAATGTGATAGTTGACTTGATAATTGACCCCTGCCTTACCATTCAACTTTTGATTTCTACCCTATTTTAGATTGGTACATAGTGGTTGTACAGGTGCTCATGAGCTCACCGGAGCGTCTTTGCCCTGTGGATCTCCTAGAGGATGGCTGCGCTGTTGGAAAAGTTACAATTCAGCGCCATACTAGCTGGGAAGGACTAACAGGAAGCTTGAGTCATCTGCTGACCAGTCACCTCCAGCTAATTTGTGGGAGCTGGGAACTGGAGGAAGCTCTGGGCAGGGCAGACACTTTGGGGCTCTCTTCTAACAGCATGGCCTCTGTAGTTATAGGTAAACACATCTACTGTACATCTTACAATGTAGCTAGCTACTTGCCTAGAAATTTAGATTAATTTGCTTCCATTTAACTTGATTCTCTCCATAACTTTAGGTGTTATGTGTTGTTTAATTAATAATAATACAAATATCTCATGAAAATTCACCTCAAAACCAAAAGAAAATGTAAATTCAGAGGTTAATTAGATTTTTTGTTTGAAAGGAGTCTCTTATGCTGACTAAGGCTGCATTTATTTGATCAAACAACAAAGTAAAACAGTAATAGTGAAATATTATTACAATTTAAAAAAAAAGTTTCTATTGTGTAAGATATTGAAAATGAATGTATTTCTTAAGAGCTGATTTACAGCAGCCATTACTGCGTCATTACTAGTCTTCAGTTTCACATTGAGGTCTTCAGAAACATTTGGTGCTCAAAAACATTCTCTATGGAAGTAGAGGGACGTTGTGCTAGTTATGGGGTGTGATCTTTTTTTTTTTTTAGGATTCATTGATGAAAGAATTTTTCAAAAGAACAGGTTATGTAAAATAGATTAGTTTAGATTTTATTTTAACAATCCAAAAGTATTACTAGCATTATTTTGATCAATTTAATGCATCCTTGTGAATAAAAGTATTAATTTCTTCAAAAAAAAAACTCACTGATCCCATCTTTTGAATGGTAGTGTATGTAATTTATGTATCCCCCTCTTACATTTAAAAAAAATCACATTTTTATTTCTGTAATGCAAAGAAATATATATTATTTGAAATATTTGTAAATTAGTAATTTTAGATTATTGTCTCCAAACAGAATAATTTTCATTCTGGTTTTTCATTGGTTGCATTTTTTTTTTTTGTTTTGCTTATGGTAATTGCAATATTCACAATGCAAAAAATAAGAAAATCTTAAGGGTCCTAAACAGCATTTTTTTTTTTTTGACCATGAAAATTGACCTAGACAGTCTTCACCCTTTCACTCACATATTTGGATGTACAGTGCAGAAGCAGCCATGATCATTTCATGATTTCTTTGAAATGCAACCTGTAACGTAGAGACACGTTTGCAATGGCTATTCTTAGATGGCCCCAGCCTCCTGAACAGCTGCAGCGCTTCCTGAATTGCCCCTGGTCACTGTTCAAGTTTTAATTTCCCCACCTCAGCGATTTTATACTGCTGTTGTCATAGATGCAAGAAAAAAGAGATGACCAAAAAACCCAGTATGTTATAAATATCAAATATAACTGTCACTAGTATGATTTGTGGTATAAAACTTCTGAATATAGAACGCAGCACACATCCACACAAACATGCTATTATCTACTTGTGTAGGCTCTTCAGTAGTTATGCTGACACTGGCTCTAGTGAGCGTGAAGTTAAAATGGCTCTTGTCTTGGCTGTCGTCCAACACCACAGTGGGCCAAGTAGGGAAGGACGTGGGATAGAGGCCTAACTGAGCTTGGCTCGACCCGAGGGTTGTCATGCAGGGCTGCTGAAAATAAACTAGCCTTCGCCAAGTTCTCACCTATCTCTTTCACACCCCTCTGGCCTTCTCCCTCTCTTTTTTGCACTCTTTCTCTCACCACTTCTTTTTTTTTGTTTACACTCAACTCCCTTAAGACAAGATGTTTCCAAACACCAAGAGCAGATGTCAAAATGAAGCGATTTGGCCTACAGAGAGCAACGTGATGACTATCTACTATTCCTTACACAAAACATGAGGAGACTGACAGACAGAAAAGAGCGAGAGACGAGGATTTGCAGGATAAAAGCTGATTTATCATGGCTCTCAAGTTTGACATACAGTACTACTGTAGATGAAAACTGCTCCCATGCCAGTTAGGATTACACATCTGTGTCTTTCACCATAGTCGGACACATAAATCTAGCCGATGTACCTCTCTTGAATCCTCTAGTTAAACTGTTACCTTTATGCGTGTGTATTTCAGGTGATGCTGTATGGTTGCCAGGGCAGGAGCTGCCTCAGTCTCCTTGGGACCTCGTTCGGAAGCGTCTGAGTCGACGCATTACCATACATCTTAAAGGTGTGCGTTGTAGCCATTTCATTCAGTCTCTTCAAACTAAGGCCTGTTTCACACTACTTTCACTACTTTCAAAATTTAAGAATAATAATAAAAAAAACCCCCCAAAACAATAATTAAAAATTAATAAATTTCAAAGGCCTAGCTTTAGCTTATATTAAATGCTTTGAATTTTTGAATGAATATGAAATAAATGCAGCCTTGGTGAGAATAAGATACATATTAAGATAACATAAAAAAATCGGTAACACTTTATTTTAAGGTGACATTGTTACACATTTTACATGTACTTACTATTATAATAACAATTAGATTTTTTTTTATTTTTTTTTTTTTCCCAAAACTAATTAAGGCAAGGACCCTAAAACCGAACCCTAATCCTAACCATATAGTAAGTACATGTAGTTAATTAATATTACTCAGTACTTAAATGTATAATTACACTGTAACAAGGACACCTTAAAATAAAGTCGAACCAAAAGTAATAGCAGCCTTATCCATAAACATTATTCTTTCTCTATTCTTTTTATGTACTTGTAATCTTTTTAATTATAAAAAATAATAACTTGACCCACTAACACTAGCTCTATCTATTCTATCTCTTTTCTATTTTCATTCATTGATACATTTATGAAATGTATTCAAATACATACAGTACTATTCAGTTTAGGATCAGTTTTTTTAAGGAATTAATATTTTTATTCAGCTAGAATGCATTTAATTGATGAAAGGGGACAGTTAGACATTTATGGTGTTACAAAAAACATTTAAATAAATGTCATAATTTATTTATATTTAAATAAATGCTGAAAAAAAGCATCTTGGTTTCCAAAAGAAAAAAAAGCAGAAGAGCTCATTTCAATATTGATGATAATTTTTTTTTAAACTCTTGAGCAAAAGTTCTCTATTCTTTTTTTATTCTGTCTACTTGTTTTCTTTTTAATTATTACAAAAAAAAGTATAATAACTTGACCCTCTGACAATAGCTCCATCTAATCTATCTCTTTTCTATCTACCTTTTATTCTGTGTATTTAATATTTAATACTGTGTTAGACTAACCGGGACCTGTCACAACACTTAAATATTTTTGTTGTTTTTATTTCTTCTTTTGTCGCTCTGGATAAAAGCATCTTATAAATGATTAAATGGTAATGTAACCCTAATATGCTGATTTGGTGTTTAAGAAATGAGTATCAATGTTGAAAACAGTTGTGCTGCTTAATAGTACTGTGGAAACTGTTATATATTTATTCAATATTCTTTAATGAATAAAAAGAACAGCGTTTATTTGAAATGTTTTTTGAAACGGTCACTTTTGAATAATTGAATGGATCTTTGCTGAATAAAAGTTTTATTTCTTATGAAAAAACAAAATCTTGCCCAAACATTTGAATGATTCAACTTGTATATTACAACCTGAAGTGTTCAAAACATTAAATTTAAATTAGATTAATAAATGGAGTAACAGTATTGGTTATAGTTCCTAATATGTAATGCATTAACTAATATTAACATATTGAACCTTATTGTAAAGTATTGCCAGATATTTTGTAAAATGTATCGCATTGTGTGTAAGAGATTCTCTTGGTAAAGGAGAAAGATATACTCTTCTGTGATAGAAAGAATCAGCAGATCTCTTGAGTTTCCACGCTTTAATGAATAGCCACGCTATTCTCCCCTTCATCACATGACCCTGATGTTTAGCCAGGCTCCAGAATATTCCATCTCATATGACGGCACGTCAAAACAACTCTGTGTAGCCCTTGCTCAAATCCATTTCACGCAGATCTCCTGATCTCCCATGGCCTCAGTGTGCTCTTTGATATACTGTGTAGGTTTGAGTTACGGCTCATGGCTGCTATGATTTTGCTTTCTGTCAGGCCTGTCAGAGTGCACTCTGGATGAGATGACGTACGACTCCCTGATCCCTCTACAGCTGCTACAGAACTATGTCCGCCTGGTACGCTGACTCACTCTCTGCATCAGAGTTTTTAGCATGTCTGAGTTTTTCTGGATGATCTTTAAAGTTTGGATAAAGAGTGCTGAGAGAAACAAGGCCTTGTAATACCATGGGACCAAAACAACATTCTTTGAGCCTCCACCACCAGTTTGGCACCTTGGGGCAACTGATACTATTTGTGTTTTAAAATGTTGTAATAGAATATACATGCAGTGCAACAAGCAGTAACTTAAGATGGCAAAACACCCTCCAAGACACACTTGAGTAATCAAGCCTCCATAAAGGCATGCATAAATAAAATATTTGGCACGAATGATAAAATTAAGCTGGTCTTAATGAATAATGCATGTGCTGTTGTTCATGATATTTACCAGTGTTGATGGTAGTGCATTTTGATGAACTCTGTGTTTTTGCTTGTGGTCAGGTGGAACAGTACCATAATGTCATCTTCCACGGGCTGGAGGGCAGCTTTCAGGATTACATCGCCAACCAGATCTCTCGTTATATCAAGGTAACTATTATCAAGTGTTTTAAATATTAGTTTTTAACTTTGTGGATTAAATGTAAAACATGAATAAGTGTAGGCATTTTGTTCATTTAAAACGTCAAGAATCACTTAAATGTCATACTTTTTTTTTTTTTAACATTTAACACTGAAGATATGAGGAGGCCTAAATACAATAAAGCTTAAATACAACAGAGTTTCATATATAATCTACATTGATGCATTTATGAAATGTAATTAAATACATACAGTACTATTCAGTTTAGAGTCTTTTCTGTTCTATTTAGAGTCTATTCAGATCTTCTTCCTTTTCTTGGAAAGAAATTAAAGGGATAGTTAACCCAAAAATGAAAATTCTGTCATTAATTACTCACCCTCATGTCGTTCCAAACCCGTAAGACCTCCATTCATCTTAGGAACACAAATTAAGATATTTTTTATGAATTCTGAGAGCTCTCTGACCCTCCCATAGACAGCAAGGGTACTACCACGATCAATGTCCAGAAACGTAGCAAGGAGATCGGTAAAATAATCCATGTGACATCAGGGGTTCAACCGTAATATTACGACGCTACGAGAATACTTTTTGTGCGCAAAAGAAAACAAATTTATTCAGCAAATCCTCCACGTCACCCTAGCCCTAGCCATTTTGGAGAGATACACTGAACGCAAACAGTGTATGCTGTTCTGTGTCAGCTGGCCACGATTATTGTTGAATAAAGTCGTTTTTTTTTTCTTTGCGCACAAAAAGTACTCTCATAGCTTCATAACATTAAGTTTGAACCACTGATGTCACAAGGACTATTTTACCGATGCCCTTGCTACGGTCTGGACGTTGATCGTGGTAGTACCCTTGCTGTCTATGAGGGTCAGACAGCTCTCAGATTCCATCAAAGATATTTTAATTTGTGTTCTGAAGATGAATGGAGGTCTTATGGGTTTGGATTTGGAACGACATGAGGGTGAGTAATTATGACAGAATTAAAATTTTTGGTTGAAAATAACATTTAATATTTGTATTCAGCAAGAAGCATTTATGATGAAAGGGACAGTAAGACTTGGTAGTGTACAAAAACATTTAAATAATGTATGAATTATTTCTATTTAAATAAATGCTTCACGGATTAAAAATAAAAAAAAAAAAGCAGTGCAACTACTTTCAATGTGGATACTAATTAAAAAACAAAAATATGGTGCAAATCAATATTATCGATATTTGAGTGATTTCTGGAGGATCATGTGACACTAAAGACTAGAGTAATGGCTGTTGAAAATTCAGCTTTACCATTACAGAATAATTAAATTTTAAATCTTTTAAACCGTTATTTAAATTGTAATAATATTTCACAATATTACGTTTTTTATTGTGTTTTCTATCAAATAAAAGCGGCCTTGGTGAGCATAAGAGACTTCTTTTTAATACAATAAAAAAAATCTTACTAACCCCAAACTTTTGAACGGTAGTGTATAAAAAAAATCTACAATCTTATTTCGATGATGTAAGATATTTGAGAGTGAAAAATGGGTATTCATGTGAGGAAAAAATGTAGGGTGGGACGGGTATTAAGCAAGTACAGTCCGATTTGATTCATGTGAATGTCAGATTTAAAAACAAGTAAGTTAAACATAGCTAAATCTCGAATACATTGCAAGTAATGTGCTGATTTCAAAAGATTTGGAAGGTGTGGTCTCGTTTGTCTCATGTATTGTGGCCGTCCATCTGTACTAGTCATGATGTTTATGATGCACCTGTTGTGTGTTTGTGTGTGTTCGCAGCACAGACAGGAGGCCCAGGGGATCGCCTGTGATATCGTCAGGGTGTGGAGATAGAGGGGTCTATCAACAGAGCACCTGGGGAGATTTCATAACTTGTTGGTAAGAGCCTCTTCAATGGGCAGCGCCTGTCAAGGATGTCACATTCTAAGGTGATGAGTAGGCAAGGAGCAGAGGAGAAACCCTAGGAACAAGATCAAAATGTTTTATCCTGTGTTGAATCTGAAATGTTTGGAAATGACTACGAGTTATTATTCTCTGACACTGTCTATGATGATTTTTGGCCACTGGTGATTTTGCATGTCTTTGGTCTGTACCTTATAAAAATGAAAAGTAAAAAAGTAATTAGACAGAAGTGAATGTAGCAAATATGTAAATGTCAAAAAATATTCACTATTTCAATAATATACCCATAAAACGTTAACATGATTGTGAAAAAACACTTACTAACATGCTGTTCTTATATCTATATTATTATATATATATATCTATATATATATTATAATTGTTATTAAAAATTAAGTGAGCTTAAAAAATTTTTGAAAAATTTTAAATCCTCCAAACACTTTCATTGTACGTTAATCACTGCAACCTTGATTTTTGTTTTGAACCAATAATAATTTTAGTGGTTTGTCTGGTGTTGATGGGGTTGTGTTGTGTATCAGGGTTCCTGGTGTCTTTGCATGAATGCAGCGCTGGGCATTGTGTTGTGGTGGTTTTGGAGGGTCTGCAGAGAGCCCACTCTCTCAGCCACCTCCTGGGAGACCTGTGCGAAGCCCTGGAGAACCGCGGATCTGTCTATTCCCTCTCCGTCAACCATGGTGAGACTCATCCCTGCAGATGCAGCAGAGCTGGAACCAGAAAGAGTGTTTCAGTTCAACTCTTTTCTGATGGGCAGGTCAGGATGGACTTTACTATTTCCGTGAAGGGAGTTTTTGGATTGGCACACTGGCCAAGCCTCGCCTACAGGGTGCTGAGCTACGATTACAGCAGCACTTCCGCTGGGTTCAGCTGCGCTGGGACACCGAGCCCCTCAATGGCATGCTGGGACGTCATCTACGCAGAAAACTCCTCCACAAGGTCAGCCCTGCTTATTATCTAATGAGCTGCAGGGAAGACCACCAGAATAGCCATTCAGCTCTAAATTTAGTTGAGATAGTTTAGTATATTTAGTGTAGTTTAGATCAGAGTATACCATGTGACTGCTGAATCATTCAAATAAACATTGAGACTGCACAACAAAATCGATTACATTTTTTTCTTTTTGATAACTAATTGTTAAAGAATACGTTTTAAATGCTGTTATTTTTGTTTTAATTACAAACAATGGAGACTGGAACTTTAAAGGGATAGTTCACCCAAAATTAAAAAACATTCTGTCAGTAATTACTCACCCTCATGTCATTCCAAACCCGTAAGACCTTCGTTCATCTTCAGAACACAAATTAAAATATTTTTGTTGAAATCAGAGCTTTTTGACTCTACATAGACAGCAACGCAACTACCATGTTCAAGACCCAGAAAGGTAGCAAGGACATCGTTAAAATAGTCCATGTGACATCAGTGGTTCAACCGTAATTTTATGAAGCTACAAGAATACTTTTTGTGTGCAAAGAAAACAAAAAAGAACAACTTATTCAACAATTTCTTCTCTTCTGAGGGTCAGAAAGCTGATAACTTAATCATTCATTGAAAAATTCATTTACAAATCGGCTACTTGTTATATCTTTCACAAACTGTCATAAAGCCTAAAGTAGATGTCAGGATTAAAGGACCACTTTAATGATGATTCTGTGGTGCTTTGCATCTATTTGATCAGTACATTGTTCCAAATATCTCCTTTGGTGACCATTGAAACAAAATATTGATTTGCATCCCTTCAATTGAGTTTCTCTGTGGCTGCACAGACTCAGGGCCAGTGCTGGACCTCTGATGATCCTGTACACAAATCGCTTTCTTGGGTGTGCTCGGTGTGGCACCAGCTCAACGCCTGCCTGTCACGTCTGGGGACCTCGGAGGCCTTGTTGGGACCCTATATCTTCCTCTCCTGCCCTGTGAATCCAGAACAGACCCAAGCTATTCCCAAGTACGTCAATCTAGTGTTTTCACGATACTGGAATTTCTAACTTCAATACTCTGAAAAATATTTGTTAAAGGTGCCATAGAATGCATTGATACAATATTTTAAATTGTTCTCTGATATCTACATAGAAGGTATGTGGCTTAGGTAAGGGCAACAATTATCCAGAAACGGTTTTACATGTCCATTTACAACCCTAGGATTTGTCTCTAGAATAAAATGGTCTGTTATTACCTTATTTGGAATGGTCGTGAATAATAATAATGTTGAGCTCTGCTCTGACTGGCTGTTTCACAACGCGGCTCATTTCAGTAGCTCACACAGCAAACAGATCTCTACTGTCCGGCGTGAACGATGGAGAGATTAGTCAACTAACCTTATATGTTTGAGCCTGTATGAGACGAAGATACAGATTTTGAGAGGTTTTGCAGGAATGTTTAGCGTCCGTGGTATGAACGTGATCGCTGCGAGATGCTGGTGGAGTGCGCGAGGCTTGAGAGAGGGGGGGGGAAGGGGGGGGGGGGGGGGGGAGATGTGAGTGAGGGTGCGGAGTGCAGCTCTGTGTTGCCAGATCAGCTGTTATAAGCGTCGTTTTGTTTGTATCTGTCTTTTACACTTTTTTAACCTTTAGAAAGTTAAGGGGTGGTTCACTGTTTTTTTCTAAGCTTGATTGTGTTTATGGGGTGCAATCTAACATGTTTAATGCTTCTAAACAAAAAAAAAAAAAAAAACATATTTGTCACAGAAATTTGACCTTTATTCCACACTGCTCTGTCCCTTCTCTTAGAAACGCGCTGATCATTTCCTGCTTTTATGAAGCCCCACCTTCAGAAATAGGCGATGGACTCTGATTGGTTAGCTAGCACAATCTTTTGTGATTGGCTAAACCGCATCTAGTGCGCGTCTAAACGTCCCACCCCTCACCTCAGCGGCATGTGCTCTGGTTGTATTGTAAACAACGGCGTCGTTAATATCGCTTATCAGTTTGAGCCCGATTGAGAAGCAGAGGATATTATTGGATCATGCAGAACCTGTGCAAGCACATCTCTTAATGGTATGTTTTTTGTTTGTTATTGTCTCATACTTTTAGATACACTGTCATTTGTAAATGCGACTGCTTATGTTAGCTTTTATTATATGGTTTTATCCTGATTAAAGCTATAATACAGTACAGCAACCGTATGCGCGTCCATGTTTAATGCTTCTCATAGCTATGTGAAAATAAGTGTATAATTGGAACAGTTCATTGTTGGAGAGAGAGAGAGAGAGAGAGAGAAGATATTGCAGAGGGTGGGACAGAGCGGGGAATCGAGAGGAAGGAACAGTATTCAGAACCGCTGCTTTAGAACATTGATTTTGAAACTTGTGAATCCATTAGAATCGTTAGAAGACAGAATCGCGATTCATATATGAATAGATTTTTACATGCACCTCTAGTTTTCTATTCCTCTTCTCTAAAGCATGGCCTTTGCTGCCTTTGCTGCCTTTTCGGCCTTTTCTCGAGGGCGGGGTTTATCTGGGTTTGTGATGTCACGAACCCGGGAAGTAACTTGTTATAGTTTTTGTAGGCATTAAACTGCCAGAATTTAAAAAAGATGATATCTCCGTTTGCATTGAACTTTCAGCTTTGTAACTTTGCAGATATTGTTTTTGCTCAAACAGCAACATTACACACTAACTAACGTTAAAAAAGTGAAATCGCAATCACCCCTTTAATAAAGTAGGACGTTGCAGTTTAGGGTCAGCGATATCTTTATCTAATCTTAATTGTAAAAGATTTGCAATAATTTCAGTTTATTTTTATTTATTTATTGGTTTTTGTTTGTTTTAATAGCAATATCTGGCAACACTGCATCGATGATTCGGCTGTGCAGGTCCAGCTGGCCTAGAACATGGGCTGGTATACGTTATGCAAATCTTGGGGGCATAAACATTAATGAACCCGACTGTAACGTCACAGTCGGTGTTATGTTGGGATTCACCTCTTTTTCAGTGGTCTTTTGCATGCACGAGAGTTACATAAGAAGCAGGAAACAATGGTGTTTGAGGCTCACGGTATGTCATTTCCATGTACAGAACTCTTGTTATTCAACTATGCCAAGGTAAATACAGTTTTCCATTCTATGGCACCTTTAACATTTTTGATACCATGGGGAAAAATTGCCTCAACATTTAAGCAAAATAAAATTTTAACAGTATCTAAGTTATATTTTTGACCATAATCAAATATTTTCTTATCAACTGAAACTGTTGTCTGAGATTCCTCAAGGCCCAATAGGGGAAAGTACTACTACTAACTAAAATAATATTATTATTTATATTAGACATAAATATATTACTATTGTAATATAACTTAGTTGTATTTTATAACAAATAGTAAGTAGTTATTTTACTTTACAGTAATAAAACTACATGACATAATTATGTCTTAATAGCTACACTTACTTAGAGTTAAATCCTCAAGCTATTATTTTGGCGGAAATGGGTTTACAAATACTTTTCATTACGAATCTAGTGAAATGCTGTAATCATCTTTCCACACTGCTGGAGATTATGCTAATGTGAAAATAAAGCATAACTGGCACATGTTGTGATCCAAAATACATTTTAACCTCACAGCACATGCAGAGATGGAGTTTTCTGCATTTACTGTGAATCCAGAAACTCTGATATGCTAAAAACACAGTATCATGTGCTGCATACTTGTAAATGATTATAGTGAAAGCTCTAAAACACACAGTGCAAACGACTATATACCTATTTAATTAAAATACAGTGTGGTGTGTGTCAACTCACTGTTGGAGAGAAGAGAGAATGCAGCTGATACTGAAACTGTATTGAAAAATCTATCATTTTGACACTACATGAATCTGAATGAAACTTTAAACTGAATTCAACTTTATTTTTTATTAAATTATATTGATATTTGTATTATTTCCTATGAGAGGCAGTATTATTTGTTAATATTGGTCCATGTGTCTTTGTGTTTAGGTGGTTGGTGAGGCTTTGGAATGCAGTGATAGTTCCACGGGTCGAGGATGCTGTTATATCTAGAGTAACAGCCAAACGCTCTCCCTCCCAACGACGGTCTCCCAACAACAAAGGTCTGAGCCCAGGTCAGAGGGCGGTAGTCAAAGCAGCTCTCAATATCCTGCTGAATAAGGCTGTGCTGCAGGGCTGCCCGCTGCCCAGAACAGGTAGAGCACCATCAGAAATGTTGAGGAACACACGTCGCCACTAATTTAACTGCGCTAACTTAGCTAATTTTACAAAAAACAGCTGGGCTACTTTTTCCAACAACATTCAAACTAGCCGTCAGCCATTAAATCTTTCAGTGTAGTCATTACTGGCGCTTGCTGACTCTTTTTCTCTTTGTGTGGTTAGAGATTGACAGGTTCTTACCAGAGTTCCAGGGAGGATGTTTCCCTCTTTCCACCATTGGCTCTGCCTACAGGAAAGGTGGCAGAAAAGGACGCGATAATGGCGCTTGGAGACGAGCCAATACCAGTCCAAGGAAGAAAGGAAGCCCCGCCTCTGGGAGGAGCTCTAGCTGCTCTTTAAGAGAAGGTGAGGTGTAACTGATGGCTTTGATTTTGCAGTATGCTTATGCAGCTCTGCTACAGCAACAAGCAACTGTTGATAAAAATTCTCAGAATAATCTGTGTTCTTGTATTCTTATTATATAGGATCTCTGGCCAATTCAAGCGCTCACTCAATGATAAATGTCAATCATGCAAGGTGTGTTTTTTTATGTGGGCATATGTTTGTACTACCAGCAGATGGCAGTGTTAGTCAATGATTATGTGTGTACGTTCCTGCAGACTCAGTGAAGGAGTTGCTGTGGGCCTGTCACTCTGCTCTGATGATGAGACTGATCTCATCAGAGAACTCCAGACCATGTGCTCTAGCAAATCTGAGCCAGACATAAGCAAGGTAGTAGACATTAAAGCTCACATATACCACTGTTCAAAAGCTTGGGGTTGGTAAAATTGTTTTTAAGAACTCTCTTACTGTATGCTCACAACAGTGGCATTTATTTAATCAAAAATACAGTATTTTAATATATTTTGAAATGTAGTTTATTGAATGAATTTTTAGACGCCATTACGCCAGTCTTCAGTTTCACATGAAATTGCTGCTCAAGAAACATTTTTGCAAATACTGTACATGCAAGACTCACATTTCTTCAAAAAATGTCAAAATATAGTTTGTTATGATCGGTATTGGTTCATTAAAAAAAAAACAGCTTGTTCTTCTCTTAGATACTTTCTGTTCAGGCTACACAAACAGTCTGGCACAGTTTAGCACATGGCCTTGCAGTTTTTAGGAATTGACGAGCTGTGTTCATTTCCTCTTTTACCTGGTACAGATTGCTCTTTTTAAAGAGGAATTCATCATGCTTCCAGACTCGATTCCGCCCACTCCTCAGAGGAGTGATGCCGAGGTCACGCAGCCCCAAACATGCCCTGTTACAACAGAGTGTGCTGTGGATATGCCCCATCCTCCACCACAGAAGGCAAGTCTTTGATAAAACACCATGGCTCTGTTCCAAAGCCTACTGAGCCACCTACATAGATAGCTGCCTTCTAAGGCAACATCCTAACTGTCATGGAGCCTCATCAATAAACGATTTGGAATGTGTAGTAGAGTGCAAATAGGCCATATCAGGTTCGGGAAGTAAACATCCTGTTCATTTTCTTCATAGGGAAGAACTTATAAGCGATGAAAGACAGACCTACTGTGAACTACAAGGGGTAGTAAGGGTTATATGTTTGTTGAAGCCATCCAAACACATTATTTTAACTCTTTTTTTTTTTTTCTTTTTTTTGATAATTTGTTTTATTGTTACATTTAACAGCAGAATTCTGGTGAAAAAGGGTATTACCCATAATTTGCAAAGAAATCTCCAACAATCAGAGAACATCGAAACAAGCAAATATGCACAAAGCCCCACTGTTACTCATATACATAAACCTACCCCTACCCAACTATATAGATATATAGATATACCACGAACATACTAATACCTCCCTCACTAGACCCTCACGCACCCTGAGACTGGTTAAGTACACAGACTTGCAGCTTTTTCGCTCTTTTTTGTCAATTTCAAAACACATTTTTCCGTTTCCCACCCCCAGCACACGAGTTGTAATGGTTCGTTTGATTTATGTCTTATATCTCTTTAATGACAGGTCTTTTAAAATCCCTATGGAAAAAATGACCACCGAGAGACCAAAAAAGACCTACCCACGCAAGAGGGGCAGCCCCCAGCAAAAACACACACCGTGGTGCGGGCACTTTTACCCCATTGATACCAATGTGAGTTGACTTAGTATGTTGCAAAAGCTAACAGCATGATGTTTTATAAACAAAAAAATGTAGTGCACTCAAATTAGTCAATTAATCTATTTTTTAGTAATATAATTTCGATTTATTAATGATATAATTATAATATGTATCCAACAAAGATGACTATGAAATATGGTTATTCATAATCAGCATTTCTCTCATCTCATCCACTATCTTGGATTTGGCTTAAAATGTTGCCTATGTAGGTCGCTTGCTAGTTTTTGTAGCATAGCACATGTGTAAGGTGCCTTCTCCACTTTTTTGTTAAAAATGTTTTGTTTTCTTTTTTTTTTGTATATTGTTTTTTCTTTGAAAAGATCGACAGTAGTCACACTTCTCCTCAGCGAGTGACAAGGCCCAGATCGCATCTGCCCATCCCCAGCAGCAGAGGGGCTCAGCAGGTGAACACCTCTAGCAGCAGTTCCCTTCAGAGTCACAGCAGCAGCCCTAGCAGAGCCTCCACGAGCAGCAGAGCAAGGCAGCCCCCATCCCATAACAACAGAAACAACTTCTCACAAGACGACATCTGGTTCCTGGACCCCAGCTGTAATGAAAACTACAGTAACCGTTGATAGACACCTCCCACTGCCCTCCCTTTGCCCTCAGTCTTTTATGTTGTGAAGTTTGGTTACTGGCAGCATTTTAGTATTTGTACATGTTGTCCATACTTGTTACACTATATTACATTGTGTACTTTGGGACCATAGTTTTAATATATTCAACTGTTTAAGTAAAGAACTCTGAGGAAAAAAAAGTACGATGAGCTAACAGGAGAAAGACTGCTTGAACGTTTTACAATTTGCCTTTTAGGTCAAATGTTTTGGATCAAAGTAAGAGCTGGTAGTGTTTTTGCTCTTTAGTATTTACAATCAATCGTGTTTTATGTTTAAATAAGTGAAAGGTGAGTTTTAAAAACTGTCGAAAATCAGGGTTTTACCAAATATGTGTAAATAAGAACTGGGAACTTAAATGTTGTATAGATTGGTGTGTGCGTGTGCGTGTGCGTGTGTGTGTGTGTGATACTGCGCTTGTACATTGGAGGACTTTTGAAGGGAAAATGAGAAGTGTATATATTGTTTGTATTATTAAATTTTGGTTCATATTTTTTTCACTCGTTTCCAAATGAACTGAATGTGGCAATAAGTACCGCCATTGCGATCACAGGATATTTTGTTTTTGTCCATTAAGCCATAATTGGTATTTTCAATTACTCTCATGCGTGCTCAGTGACTGGCTTGAACTTTGACTTTGTGAAACCCAACTATGAAATCGGAAGCGGCGCGCATTAACTTTTTGTTTGTCTTCTATATTGAACATTTAGGATAAACAAGTATTATTTTAAAGTCAGTATTGTTCATATGTACAGAAGAGATTATAGTCGACCTCTGATGTTTAAATGTATTATAGTTGTCGGATGAGGTTCAGAGAAGTTGTCCTGTTTCCTCCAAGCACAACAATTAAAAATGCACTATCCTAGACATCACCTCAGCGCTTGGCTTTTCTTTCTCCACACAGCTAATGCTAACACTGTGTTTGTTTGAAACCGAATCATTCAGCTGGAATCGTTTATCACCACCAGCTATGTTTTTGTGTCCTCTCCTCTGAAGCTTCCCACTATAACACAAGATAAGAGTGGAATGAGCTCATTCCTGGTGACCACACAGAAAAAAAAAGAGAGAAGCACGGTCTTGAAAAATATATTTGTTTCACAGAAAAGTGTTTTATATATATTTACAATTTAAAATAATCATTGTTTTTGCTTGTGCCTTTCCTAATTCCATGATATGCACAAAGAAATGAGAAAATAGAGTAATTGTTTTGCCATTTACATGATTCATATGATCCCATTTTGCAGCGTTTTCAAAGGATGCCAGACTTTGGTCACGCGTTAACTTAAATTAAATGTTCAGAGAAAAGTAAGGGAATAATACATTTGATTTGATCAAATAAAAAAGAACGGAGATAAATCATACAAGTTACATTATACAATTTTTTAGTGTTCAATTATTCCTGGCCTCACTGCTGTCCCATTGTGAGAGGATATTGAGTACCTCTTGTGACATTAAGAAGAAATGCATATATTTTTCATAATAAATGTTCTCATGATAGGTCATCCAATATTATGTACCATTTGGAGACCATTTTAAGCTTGATTGTTTCTGTATGAATTCCAGTTTGAGACGCTCAGAGACGAGTGTCTTGGATATTGTCCTCTGCCTCCTCCTGCAGTGTCTGCGTAACAGAGCTGAGTTTGGACTGAGGGGTGCGCATGCTGGAGTTCCGGCGAGGGAAGAGTTTGAGGCGCTCCGCTGGGCTTATGGCCTGCTTTAGGTGACTGGTCTCATTCAGCAGCTTCTGAATAGAATCGTAGGTCTTCACCTGACCTTTGTCCATCATCTGCAACAGAGATCAGAGGAGTCGGGGACAAACTTTGAAAAATATATTTTTAGACATAATAAATAAATGCCAAAAGCCATTTTGTAATCAAATCAAATTTATTTCAAGCACATCAAGGTCAGCTCAGTAGAGCAGTGCAGTGAAGAGAGTGGCGTGCAGACAATGGCATTCTCAAAAAATAGTTAAAGACACAATATGCAAGATTTTTTTTATTAAAATATCCAAAAACCACTAGAACAGTGTTATATATTTTGCTGACTTGTGTACTTACATTATCCTAAATGTTCCGAAGAATGTTTAAATCCAGAGAAATAAGCCATTTTAACTAGTGACACGGACCGTGTCCATAGTGTCATTGTGTCACCTGCCAATGACGTCATAACCCCTCGGTTTTTTGTAGAAAACACCAAAGACACTTTAATATGTTGTGCGTTTTATTAGACCGGTGACAACCGCACAGAGTAGCATTATAACAGAACTTTCAAATGTATCTAGTGTGATAAAACTGCTGCTTTTTTTCCCACATACGCACGACCGGAAGCAGTCGACTGTGGCATAATAAAAGCTCCTCTGTTTTCGAGCCATGTGTCGTGCTCGTTCAGCGGCCTTGTTTCGCTTCGATGGCTTTCCGCCTCACCCTGCTTCATTCTACTAGTTAATAAATCATTAGCTCATCCATGAACATGATTTCTGCCCGAGTCCCATCGGATTGCATCGGCTGTGGGGATGAAGACGACAACTCCCATGATTCCACACTCAGTCACAGCGTCATCAAACTATGCCTTTGTCTCTTTGTTTATTTTGAATACGCTCCCTCCAGTCACTTGCATTATGCCTTTAAGTTAAAAAGTCTTAAATTTAGTTGTATCAAGTTTAAGGTCATAAAAAGTCTTAAATGGTACAAGGAAGTCTTAATTTTGATTTCAGGAGGGCTTAAATTTGGGGACGGAAAAAAAAGAATTGCGATATGGCTTTAATGTAATGATTAAACTTCAAAAGGCTATGATTATATTGAATAAACATGAGCGCTGCACGTTAAAAGTCCGGTGCTGCGCTGCTTTGTGCACAGCGTTACTGGGAAACAGTTATATTTCTACCAAACGCACCACCTGCTGACAGAGAATGAATTAGCATTTTCAATAAGCCCTTCTGCTAGTTTTGTTCAGACCAATGTGAAAATCAACCAAAGTTTGTACGCTACAAATACGCAGAATTGTAAATGTGAACTGGTGGATCGACAAGAAGATAATGCAATATAAAAATTAAAATAATAAAGACAGTAAAATATTTGTTATTTAATTAATATAATAATTGATAATTATTTAAAATAATATAATAATTGATACTTTTGAGTCCATTTTCTTTAAAAAAGTTTAAATGCTGAAATATGAAGTTGATCATTTTATAAAACTTTCTGTTTTTGTGAAAACCTGTATCTGAACTGTAAATCATGCTTTTTGCAGTCATTTTAATTTTATTTGTGCAGGTGTTAAAAAGTCTTAAATTTGAGCTTAAATATCCTGTAGATACCTTGGTCTTGGCAAAAACCATCAATTCATGTTTTAGGTATATAAATATCCGGACCTCGGCTTTTGGGAGGGTTCATTACTAGACCTCAAACTATTTTAGTTGAAGACCCCTGCTTTAGTGTCACATTCAGAAATCATTCTAACACACTGATTTGGTGCTCGAAAACATTTCTTATTATTATCAGTGTTGGGAACAGTTGTGCTGCTTAGTATATTTGTGTAAACCATGATACTTTGTTATCAGGATTCTGTGATGAATATAAAAGTTCAAAAGAACACCATTTAATTGAAATAGAAATATTTTGTAACATAAATGTATTTACTGTCACTTTTGATTAATTTAATGTATCCTTGCTGAATGAAAGTATTAATTGTATTTATTTTGTACATCGTACTCACCTCAAACTTTTAAACGGTTGTGTATGTTTGCCTTTTTTGAATACCACACATAAATTGTCCCTACTATCTAACAGAAATTACTGAAATATAAAAATGCTCACTCAATATTTTTGCTTTTGTCTGGTGCAACTAGTGATCCTTACAGCTGTTAAATAATTTTTTGTCTCCAATACAAATAACAGTAAAAATGTGAACAATATTTATGATATTTAAAGCAATAGTTCTCCCAAAAATGATAATTCTGTCAACATTAATCCCCCTCATGTCACTGCAAACCCGCGTAAAACACTGCGTTCATCTCAGAAACAAATTAAAAATTGTTCATAAAAACGACCTTTCTGACCCTGCATAGACAGCAACACATCTACCAAATTTAAGGCCCAGAAACGTAGTAAGGACATTGTTAAAATAGTCAATTTATGAAGCTCCAAGAATACATTTTATGCACAAAGATAACGACTTTATTCAACAATTTATTTTCTTTCATGTCAGTCTTCATCACGCATTCACAAGAGTACCACAACGCATGTGTTGCTGTCTATATAGGGTCAGAAAGCTCTTGGATTTCATCAAAAATATCTTAAAAAATATGTTTTCTGAAGATGAAGGTCTTACGGGTTTGGAACAACATGAGAGTGAGTAATTAATGACAGAATTTTAATTTTTGAGTGAACTATTCCCTTTAAGTTGGTGTTGATGGAAGAGAGGTAGTGCAAGAGCCTTACCAAGAAAGACTGGCACTCGAGCAGCGGTTCTACTTTGTGTTCAGACAGTAATATAGTGCATGTGGAAAAAGACTGTCGTAATGTCTTCTTTAACACCTTTATTGTTCTGAAACCAAAGACAAACCACAGCCACCATTATTTACTATGATGTACATTCATTGTACTTGTGCTTAACAGCCAGTGGTGTTGGGACTCACATTGGATCGAGGTGGGCACTAGGCTCATCCAGGAGGAGGATGCGGGCTCCGCTGAGGATGGAGCGAGCCAGACATATGAGCTGTTTGTGGCCGTTACTCAGTACATAACCTCCATATTCCAGCTGGAAGTCCAGTTTATCTGGAAACTGCTCAATCACTGTCTTGAGACCGACCTTCACACATGAACACAGACATAACTGTAAATCAAGCAAATACTTTCAGCAAATTGTCTATGCATTTTACAAGAGATGAACAGGACATACATGCAATTCACTAGATGATTCATAAGGATTGCAATGTTGATCATTCATAATAGTCATATTGTATGGTCACTTTTATATTACTACTAGAATTCACAGTATATTTTAGACCTAATATTCTGCCTTGATTTGATGATTTCAAAAATAAAAATGACTCATTTTTGATGACTCAAAAATAAAAATTATATAGAATATAAATACTGTTGTCATAAAAAAAATTACACCTAAATTATAACTTAAGAACAAGAGAACAAGAAGAAGTGTGTCATTTCTGTGCCCGACATGACCGCATTTGGAGGGTAAGCATATAATTGTTCATAATGGATAACCAGATGACCTCATGTTTTGCTTTAGAAAAGGTCACTTATTTGATGAACAACAAATAGGAAACCTCACACACCCAAAAAAATTGGTAGGTGCATAAGATAACTAATAACTAAGAAAAATAATTCCACACATACCGTAGCTTGCAAAAACCTAATATTGTTAATGCAACATTTCAGTCATCCGACTGAAAAAACTTTTTTAAATGACTGACAAAGATTGGATGACCGAAATGTTGCACTTAATATAATCACTTATCCTTGAGGGTGATTCTGTTATAAAATTGTTAGGAATATAAAGTGTATAACTAGCTAAGAAAGGTAATATTTAAGTTGTATTTGGAGTTTATTGTAACTGTTTTTCGTTTTTATTTATACTTTATTTTATTTTTTAATTGATTACTTGTGTTATACTTTAGTTATTATAATTAATGTCTTTATTTTTATGTTTATTATTTTACTTTATTTTATTGTGATTTGACTATTAAAAAATTAGCTATCTTTACCCTTAACTGCTTAGTGGCAAATAAAATGTTGCCATAGTCTCAGCAGCAGAGACAATTCTTTTCCAGTTTCTTTGAATTGCTCTAGAAAAAAGGGTCATCAAACCACTCGACCTCACAGTCATTGATCATTTGCTCTGGAGACACCCACCTCCTCCGTGACCCGCCACAGCTCCTCATCACTATGGCAACTGTAAGGGTCTAGGTTCATGCGGAATGGTCCCGTAAAGATGAAGACTTTCTGTGGTGGTGTGGAAGGAGATATTTACAAAAATATATCATGAGATGTTATGAAGAGAGAGGATGAAAGCTGTTCCCAGAGCCGCTGTTACCTGAGGCACCACACCAAAGGCTTTCCTCCACTTCTGAAGCGGTATTTTGTTCCAGTTGACCCCGTCGATGGAGATATCACCATCTGTGTAAACCATCTTCAAGAGAGCATTGAACAGAGAACTCTTCCCAGAACCTGTTCGGCCCAAGATCCCCACCTGAAAAAGATCACATGATCAAATTTCACAATAAAACAAAACCTGTTAACAGATTTACATGCTATAGAAGTACATCTTCAGCAATACATGTAACAATATCTGTTAGAAGCTTGGACTAGAAGCCCTTCTCCACATAGATTTCTCATAACATACATCACAGAACTCACAGAAATGAGTGTGAAACTCACTTAGCTAATTTTAGCTCCTTTAGCTAATCTGCTATCTGCTGCACCTACTGTACGTTGTTCTACAAAGGCAAAATTCAGTAATTTTGTCAAACTGAATTATGACCAAAATCAAGTTCTGTGACTTGGCTCAATTATGCTCAGATTTAGAAAAAGATATATGAAAATTTATATCAAAATCAATTGATAGTGTTGTTGTAGTTACTGCATTTCGCCTTTGTAGGGCAGTACAACCTAAAATCCACAAATTAAAGCTTTGGGATAGTAAATATCATCTAAACTTGGAAATAAAGTTTTAAGATTTTGGAAAATATAAAATGAATAAGAAATATTTCCAATTCTAGATTCTTTATTTACATTTCTAGGCCACTAATCAAATAAGCAAAATTGTCCCACTGAACTTCAAAACTCTTTTACACAAAAGGTCAAATGTGATGCTGAGAAAAAATAAAATAAATCAAATTAAAGAGGTCATGAACTGAGAACTCAAAATTCCCTTGATCTTTTGACATATAAGAGGTCATTGTGCTATTAAAACATTCTGTAAATTTAAGAGCTCAAAACTTTCAGTCTGCAAAAATGACAGCTTGTGAAATGTGCCACTTTATGACATAATAATGTGGCTAAACCCGCCTCTGCAGACAATGAGCAATGCCTGCTTCTACATCACTGCCTGTTTAGCCCGGCCCACCGATTCGCGCACGTAGTAGGTAAATGACAAGAGTGGCAAAACGCCTTCTTTAGGTTCTGATGAGAAAACAAATGATAAACTTTATTTGATTAACTTTATTTTTAATGAAGTTCAGACAGCGTCTAGTAACCTTTGCGCCGTCTTTGTTCACATTAATTCTTACCACGTGGCATTCATTTACAAAAATAAAAAGACATAATCATGCAGCGACTTTCAGAAATGCTTAAAAGAAAGATGAAATGAGTGAGTAATTGTTTAGCATTATAGTGATAACTATCGCCTCTGTCAGTTATTACAGAATGCTGTTGAATACATTACTATGTACTGAGTATTTTTGCGTTTTTAACCTAAAACACAGCTTTCATCCATCCGAAAAGGGTCTGGCTGCAGACTTGCGCTTGCATTCTCAGACTTGCATTCTCAGACTTGCATTCTCAGACTTGCACTCTCAGACACTTGCGCTTCCGCTAGCGACGTCACTTGCAGTCTTTTTTCTTTTTTATTTTGTTCTATTTATTGATTACTTTTTGTTTGAATCTCTCAACATTTGACAACAGTAGCCAGGTGGTGAAGACAAGAAAAAAGAAAATAAATTACAATGTCACTTGCAATCGTCACATGCACTCTGCGCTACCTGCAATGTTACTTGCGATCAGCACAAATCGTGCGTGTTGCCAATGGACATGAGACGCTGTGGTGGTGATTAAACGATTAAAACTAATTTTATACTATAACGTACAGGGTCCTGCAAGAAAAAGACAAGACCCGCAAATCCATGGCTACAGAAAAGCAGAATATGAACGCAATGCACAAAGTCTCTCGTTAACACTTAATATGGCTTAATGCATTAAGATAACTCAGGGCAATTAAAGATCAAATTCGATATATAGTTATTTTTTAATGTACTACAAGGCAAGCAGATGGCTATGAACAAAATGTGCAAACTTTCACTTGTCCTCCCATACTGCAAAACGCTTAATGTGGCATAATAACGGATGATAATACGGATGTTTTGTTGTTGACTCAAAGTATATACAGAACAGCAAATATGTGATTTTAAAAGGATCAACTCCGTACAGGCAAGCAGACGAGCCCAGAACGCAATGCATTAAATTGCACGATAAATATTTTCCTCCCATAGAAAATCATTATAAATAAAACACGTAATGTAGCTTAATGGACAAAGACAATGATATAAAAGAGCTGTAGACCGTTTATTCTATATGGAAAAACGCTTAACGCGAAACTTTGAGTGTTGCGTTTATTCTGGGCTCACCTGCTTGCTTGTATATTAGTTATGTAGGCTATATTTGAATAATGAAGAGCATTGAGTTTGGTCTTTATCTTAGTCCATTATGCCACATTATGCCAGTTTGCCCCCCCCCCCCCCCCAGTGTGGGAGGAAAATACTATGTACATATTCATTACATTAATAAACTATATATTTAATTTGATATTTATATATCATCTTATAATAGCATCTTAATACATTAAGCCATGTTAAGTGTTTATGTTTTTCTACAGGAGGAAAACGCTTAACAAGAGACTTTGCGCATTGCGCTCATATTCTGTTGTTCTGTGGCCACGGATTTGCGGGTCTTGTCTTTTTCTCCTACACGTGACTTGCAGGACCCTGTACGTGATGGTATTAAATTAGTTTTAATCGTTTAATCACCTCCACAGCTTCTTGTCTCCATTGGCAAAATGCACGATTTGTGTCGATTGCAAGTGAGGTCGCAGGTATCGGAGAGTGCAAGCGGTGATTGCAAGTGACTTCGTGATTTAGTTTTTTTTTTTCTTGTCTTCACCACCTGGCTACTGTTGTAAAATGTTGAGAGATTCAAACAAAAAGAATAAATAGAACAAAATAAAAAAATAAAGACTGCAAGTGACGTCGTTAGCGGGAGTGCAAGTGTCTGAGAGTGCAAGTCTGAGAATGCAAGTCTGAGAATGCAAGTCTGAGAGTGCAAGCGCAAGTCTGCAGCCAGACCTTTTGGGGGGTGCTCATCTAGGAAGGACGTAGGCTGTCAAACATACACAAC
Source organism: Sinocyclocheilus anophthalmus (assembly GCA_018155175.1). NCBI lineage: Eukaryota > Metazoa > Chordata > Actinopteri > Cypriniformes > Cyprinidae > Sinocyclocheilus > Sinocyclocheilus anophthalmus. The sequence continues at coordinate 71,135 of JADLZN010000390.1, read as the reverse complement.
TGTTAGCCAATAATAGCAGTGGGCGTTTACTTTCGAGTCTACGATCTGCCACGCCTATTCAAACAGAGCATTCCGATGAGGGGGGTCAAAACAAGGACAGAAAATAACCTATTACTTCTAAATTATGTTGTGTAACATTATAAGTGGACCTCAGAGAATAGTACAAAAAAACAAAGGCAGTTCACGACCCTTTAAGCATTTTAACTAACAGCATTTGACTTTTAGACCCCACTGTTTTAAAACCTAGCAGAATTCAAGCTATAGCCCCTTGTAATGTCATGCTGTGACACTTAAAAAACACTTTTAAAAAAATGCACAATTTGATGAAAGGTTTGCATGTTAGCATTTATTTTTCTGAAACTATTTAATGTTTGCATTTTTAAGGAGCACTTTAAGTCTGGAAGTTGCTTGTACATACCCTCTGTCTGCCCTCCACAGTGAAGGAGAGGTTCTTGAGGACAGCGTGACCCCCTTCTGTGTATTTGACTGTTAAATTCTGCACATCTATCTGACCACGGTTGGGCCAGTTTGAGTCGGCCTGTGCATTGACGTTCTCAATAATCAGATCCGAGGATTTGCTTTTGTCCGGTTTGGGTGTCTCAGACGGCAGGTCGATGAACTTAAAAACCCGGTCAACAGAACGCATCTGGAGGAAGAAGGATTAGAAGAGATATGATGTAATCAGGTCCACTGAGGTCCAAGCTGCATGTGGTTTGTTTAGCCTTTAAATGATGCTTAGCCTCTGTGTTTGCGTGTGCAAATACAAATGCGCACACAGTTACACCATGTGGCAAAAATAAAGCGGCACTACTGTATAAATGCGTATCAGTGTGATTGTGACTATTCTCCTGATAGGGTCAAACAAAACGTTCTGCACCTTGATAAGCTCTGTTAGTGTTGCTCACTTACTCAGACAATATTTTAACAGCATTACAGAACAGGACAATTTCTGCAGTCTAGAACAACTGAAAAACATGCCATTTTCAGGGAGGAAAACTAAAAAGGCACATACCATTCCATCTACCGCAATGCTGGTGGCAACACACCACTGGAAGGTGCCTAGAATGAGCATTGCAAGGCATATGACGATACCAATCTCACCCGGTTTATCCTCTGTGAAATAACGTACACACATTCACTTGCACCAACAAGCAAGTATAAACATCAAGCACAAGGTTGCTCACAGTGACCTCACTTCTACACTTCAAAGGCATTTTCCAAGCACTGCTCGCAATTACCTCTTAATAAAACCAATTGTCTGTAAAACCCACTAAATCAAGCATTCATTGACTTTTTGGACCCACAGAGAACCATCAAATAAACAGTGGCATCCGCTCACTCTACATGCTCTACTGTTCACTTGGTTCACTCTTGCCTAGATACAGATGGAGATGCGCTCTTACGGTTGGTTCCTACCGCAATCCAGGCGGTCAGCGTGAAAAAGAACACAAAGATGATGTCGGAGCGGAAGAGGAACCATCGCAGGGTCGACAGGTAAAGGAACCAGGTGGCCGTGTGGGTGTTGAGGGTCTTGTGGAACAGGTTCTCGAAGTAGGCCTGCCGCTCAAAGGCCCTGATGGTCCACAAACCCTTCAGCGAGATGATGAGGTGGGAGAAAATGGGGCTACGAGCTGAAGAATAAAAGATGACAACAGTGTATATTCAATTTTAAGTCCTCTGAAAAAATACGATAGCTTTGTGACAAACAATTCAAAAGAGTCGTTCAGTGCATTCCTCCATGTAGTGCCAAAATCAAACTACATTTTGGTCAATGGGCCACTTTTAGGATGATTTTTTTTTTTGTAATTTTGGAGCTTGACACCACCCATCTCTATATAAATTAATAATTTATGATTATGTTAATTGTTAATATGTTATTCAGCAAGGACACATTAAACAGATCAAAAGTGACAGTTAAAGGCATTTACAGTATAATGCTACAAAACAATTCTATTCCAAATAAATGTTTGAATATTTGAATCGTTTGAACAACGTTTGAACGTTCTATTCATCAAAGAATTCTGGGGGAAAAAATGTATCAGTTTCCACAAAAATATTAAGCAACTGTTTTCAAAATTGATAATAATACAAATGTTTCTTGAGAGGCAAATCAGCATTTTAGAAAGATTTATGAAGGATCATGTGACGCTGAAGACAAGAGTAATTTCTGCTGAAAATTCAGCTTTGCATCACAGGAATACATTTTAGAATTAATTACAAAAGAAAATGTATTATTTTTCACAAAATAATATTTTTACGGCAATTTTAATCAAATTAAGGCAGGCTGCCTGAGCATAAGAGACTGTTTTCAAAACATTTTAAAAATGTTTTAACTTTCAAACAGTAATGAGTATGAAATTGAACTGACCACAGAAATTCAACATAAGTAATGCATTCTGGGAAATTATGTTTGTGTGTGTGTGAATATATATATGGTCACCTATTACTTTTAACTGTCAATATCGAGCGTTTGTATTTTGCCATCATCTGTGCCACACATTTCCAACAGCAGAAGGGATCAGAAAGAGGAAGGAATAAATAAAAGTCCTGCGACTCCTGCCCTCTGTCCTTTGGCCTTCAGGTGACCTCATAAACAAAATGAACTAATCCACAAGTTCAGCTACCAGTGATATTAAATCATCACATTTTTTTCATTCAACACTGTTTTCCTTGCAACATTCCTTTCCCTTTCTATAGAAAACACAATGCCTTTAGCGTCTCTTGTTTGAAAAACAATAGGATTGCGCAGTTTTCTGGGATCCCCGCCATGAAGCTTGTTGCCCATCAGTTGTGGACGATGAGTGAATGATATCAGGATAGCAGCAGAGGAAATCCCTGGTTGGGTTTTTTTGCTATCCCAGTATTACAAAGTGCGGAAAGCCCTAGTTGCTTTCTCGGTGGCCCTGGACAGGCTAACAGTAGGAAGAGTGTCGACAACTGAAGCTAACATGAGTTTTCTTCCTGTCTGAGTTACAGAGAGACCAACAGAACTGGGTCTGCCTTATTCAGAGATGTAATAGACCATATATGATTGGTCGAGAGACAAAGCTCTGACCTCCCGCCCATGCCACTTCCTCTGAGATATCCTTTTCTCTTTCTGGTTGACTCATCCATCCTTTGCTCCTCCCCTGTTTTTGGACCTAGCACTGACCTCCCATCAGTGCCTTGTCTAACTGGCCTTTTCGTCCCTGGCAGCAAGCCACACACCAACACGCCGAGTGCGTCAGGAATGCCTTTGCCAACTGCAAAGACGTATCTAACAACTGCATGCAAAGAATGCACACATTGCCTGGCCTTACCTTCTGTCTCCAGCTGTTTAAGCTGTTGACCCGTTCGGAGAAAGTACTTCCTCATCACAATGAAAATAATAACCAGGGGAGTTGCTGCGAGAAATATGTACGGCCGTACGATGGACACCACAAGAATACATCCAACCACCACCACAGTCAACTGTTAGGAAAAAAAGCAAAGTTTAGACTCTGTTCTGCTTTTATTTCATTTATGACTTTTTTAACATTACAAAAGAATTTCATTTCAAATAAATGCTGTTATTTTGAACTTTCTACTCCTCAAAAATTTTGGCACAAATATTTCTTGGGCACCAAATCAGCATATTGGAATTATTTTTGAAGGATCATGTTACAATGAAAACTAGAGTGATGCCTGCTGAAAATTCAGCTTTACCATCACATGAATAAAATACATTTTATTCTATATTTAAATCCTATAATATAATAAATAAAATAATATATTAAATTGGGTTTTTTTAAAGATTAATTATTTAAAAGTGCCAATAATATTGCACAAAATGACAGTTTCCTGGTTTAATTTTTTTGATCAAAAAAATTAAGAAATGCAAAAACATTTTTTTTATTTAAACACTGCCAAGGAAGCTTCATATTTGTCTAAACTTTTTCCATACTACAGGACGGTGTGGGCAATATTGGCCCAAAAAGCATATACGTATGTGTGTGTGCGAAATCACTATACACTCTTAAAAATAAAGGTGCTTCACGATGCCATAGAAGAACCTTTTTGTCTAAATGGTTCCATAAAAGAACCTTTAACATCTGAAGAACCTTTCTGTTTCACAAAAGTTTCTTTGTGGCGAAAGAAGGTTCTTCAGATTATAAAAAGGTAAGAAAGAGGTGGTTCTTTAAAGAACTTTTGACTGAATGGTTCTTTGTGGAACCAAAAATGGTTCTTCTATGGCATCGCTTGAAGAAGCTTTTGAAGCACCTTTATTTTTAAGGGTGTAGGAAATCATCTTAGTCCATCTGACACACTATTTTGAACATATTATGATTTGGGACACAGTAATCTAGTATGCTGTATAGTACTGATGTATGAATTCATCAGAGTTGAACTGAACTCTGTAGAATGTAAGGTCTCAAGATGCAAAAGTGAGTAACGCTGCACTAAATCGAAATTCATCTACCCATCTTATTCAAGGCTTGTGACAATAAAAGTTTCAATCAAAGGAGGCTCAAACCTGGACAAAGTCAAACATGAGGAGAGGAAGCATGTCATCTATGGTGGCCATGTCTTTGGTGAACCTATTCATGATTCGGCCTGCAAAAATTATATAGAGATACAAATGGTATTAAAGTCAGAAACAGCACCTGTGGAAATAAGGTTTACTACTACTTATTCCAGCTTTTGATAACACTGACCTGTCTTCATGGTATTGAGCACAGACATGGGTGCACTGAGAACAGCATGCAGCATCTTCTGGTGCAGTTTCTTGGAGATTGTGATCATAGTGTGCACAAACGGAAGACCCCGAAAAAATCCCATCGCGAGGAGGCTCTCTGACGTGGCCACGTAGATGTAGAGAATGTAATAGCTGCTTGTCTGGGTCACAATGATGGCATAGTTTTTTCCAGGTGAAGACATATTGGAGTTCTTTGTCATATTTGGCTCAACTCGTTGCTGCTCTTCTTTCCAAAGTTCACTACAACAAAAAAGTGAAAATGCAGTCTTTTGTGGATTGATTAAAATAAATTCCAGACTATTACTGAAGAATGCTTGACAAAGAAATAGTTTAGTTCAGCCTAGAAGAGATCACTGGAAAATGAGGTAAGAAAAACTTACTCCGTTATCAGAAAAATCCCTGCTACAGATCCTGCAACCTAAAAACACACAAGAAAGAATTAAGGTTAGTAAATCTAGATGTACACTGTTCAAAAGTTTGGGGTCTGTAAGATTTTTTTATGTTTTTGAAAGAAGTATCTAATGCTCACCAATTCTGCATTTATTTAATCAAAAAATACAGTAAAAACAGTAATATTGTGAAATATTATTACAATTTAAATGAATTGTTTTTTATTGTAATATATTGTAAAATTTATTTTATATCTGTGATGGCAAAGCTGAATTTTTTTTTCAGGATTCTTTGATGAATAGAAAGTTCAAATAAACAGATTTAATTTGAAATAGAAATCTATTGTAACCATGTAAAACACTTTACTGACGCTTTTGATCAATTGAATGCATCTTTGCTAAATAAAATGAATTTCTTTAAAAAAAATCTTAATAATAATAACACATCAACAATATTAATTTGTAATGCAGAACATGTCAGTATACAGTTTATGAATACATTCACAAAATATTAAGATTACCTCAATTGCAGCAATAAGGAAGATGAAGATCAGAACATACAGAAGGCTTTTATTATTTGACACATATCTGACATATGTGTTCCACTTTGTTGTTTCAAATACCTCCTCTTTTTCATCTATTTCATCAACTAAGTATGCCTGCAAAGAGAAGCAAATCAGATGAAGTTAAAGGGATAGTCCACCCAAAAAAAGAAAATACTCCCATGATTTACTATCCTCAAACCATCCTTGGTGTAACATGATTTTTTTCTTTCGGTAAATACAAGCAGAGTATTAAACATGCCTGAATGGTGTATGATATTTGAAGCTGAAAAAATGCATCCCATCATTCATAAAAAGTGCTCCACACGGCTCCGGGGGGTTAATACAGGCCTCTGAAGTGAAGTAGTGCGTAATCTCGAGCTTCCGCTAGAGTAATTTGACGCTCTAGCGGATGACATAGGACGTATGCGTAGCATAATCTCGCGGACAAACGCAGAAGCACAGAGAAGAGAGCAATACAAAACACTGGCCACGAATTAGAAGTACAAAATGAGGATTTGTAAAGAATAATGTCGGGGGATTTCGATATAAGCCAAGAGGAGACGGTTCTTGCGTAAACACAGTAGTTCTCGCAAGACTAGCATATTCTCACTGGAGCTTACGCTATGCCTACATCCTACGTCAGCCACTGGAACGCCACTCTCTCGAGAACATGCATACGACAGTTAGCGGAAGCTAGAGATTACGGTTTGTAAAGTTTTAAATATGGAAATTTTTCTTACACAAATGCATCGCTTCACTTCAGAAGGCCTTTATTAACCCTCCGGAGCCGTGTGGAGCACTTTTTATGATGGATGGATGCACTTAATTGGACTTCAAAATCTCAACCCCATTCACTACCATTATAAAGCTTGGAAGAGCCAGGACATTTTTAATATATCTCCAACTGTATTCGTCTGAAAGAGGAAAGTCATATACATATAGGATGGCTTGAGGGTGAGTAAAACACAGCCTGATTTTCATTTTTGGGTGAACTTTAAAGCCTAGTATGTAAAGTAATATGTTGCAGAGAGTGCAAGAATTTTCCACACCTCAATGTTCTCTTCCTCTAGGACCCCGGTGATGTCATACGTGCTGTCTGACAGGCGGCGAGTATAGATGTCCAGCTCAGATGCCAGTTCGCTCTGAGGCACGACGGACAGCCGTCTGCGGAAAGATGACTGAAGGTGGTCACGACGGCCCTGGCCTTGTGCATTGGTCATGAAAGCTAACACCGACTGCCTCCTCTGACCAGCCATATGCACTCCGTGGTTATGATACACGTCGCTTCCCATAAAAGACTCATCCACTAGCTCGTTCTCTGGTACCAGGGAGAACTTACGGTTAGGTAATGTCCTCCGAACCTCTTCTTCGGGTATCTGAATGAAGGACGCCTTACGAGCTGCTCCGAGAGTGTTGACGATAACTGAAGATCTTCTTTCATCTATGTACACGGGCATGGATGGGGCCACCTGGCGAAAAGCTGAGCGTTCAGGTCGCATGCCTGCGCTCTCATCCACCGAGACACGGTGGAGAGTCTCTGTGAGGATGGAGCAGCGGCGCTCTGCACTGACATTGTCATAGGCCTCCAAACCCAAAAGCAAAGAGCTGAAATCAGGCCGTTCTGACTGAAGCTCTGAAAAGGTGCCGTAGAAAAAGCTTTCACCGTTGTGGAGCAGTAGGATCTTATCAGCCCGCTTTAAATGCTCAATCTTATTTGTCACCAAGATGCGTGTCTTAGAGGCCATCAGCTTACACAGACATCTGGGTAAATACATAAAAATGAAGTTATACAGCAATATTTCTGACATTTAAGCTAAATTAACTTCAGTATTGTCATCTCTTTTCAATTTAGTCCCATGTATTAGTAAGAAGCTACAATTCATTTGCTATTTGTGTACAGAGCATAACAGTGCCTGCCCACTTTTGGTTCTGGAAGTATTTTTGGTATTTAGAAGAAGCCTTAGTTTGTTAAAAGATTATAAGCCATAAGCTAAACCAACCAGCTATGAGGTGAATCACAACATTACAAACTTTGATTTGAAGCAAAAAAAGTATTTGAAAATCGGACAAAAAGGTACTTAATGAGGGAAAGAATTACAATCCCATGAAGCACTGTGAATGGCACAATCTAAATAAAAATGATTGATAAACATAAAACTATTGATTAAAAGATGTTGAGGTAGCACTTTAGTATAGGGACCAATTCTCTCTATTAACTAGTTGGTTATTAGCATGCCTATTATTAGCATATTGGCTGTTTATTAGTACTATAAAGCACTTATTCTGCATGACCATATTCTACATCCCTTATCCTGCCCAATACCTAAACTTAACAACTACCTTACTAACTATTAATAAGCAGCAAATTTATTTTTAGTTTATTAAGGCAAAGGTCGTAGTTAATGGCGAGAATTGGACCTTAAAATAAAGTGTGACCGGTTGAAAATGCATACAGAAACAATATAGTATATACATACTATATGCAGATTATATTACACATATGTAATATGTATTATTAGATATATATACTATATATTTATATAAGATATATTAGTCATGGAGTGTTTCATGGGATTGGAGGGCAGTTAAAGAGTTCTTCTAGACACTTTGCTTGTTTCAATTCTTGACGGTGGTGGAGATTTTTTGCAGAATCATAGGTATGTACTATGTTAATGTTAATCGTGATTATTTAAAAAATAAGTTGAAAACTGTTGGGGTTGGGTGCTTCAAAAAAGCAATAACCATCGACAACACTTAAAGGTTTATAATTTTTTTATGGCAAATTATCAATGGGATTTTCTGTCATAGGATTTTTAGACAAACCCCAACTGTTGCACTCTATTAACTTTAGATGGAAAGGTGTTTCTACAAATCTAAAACGATTGGGGGTTTTATAACTTAGTAGGAAAATTACTTTTTTATTTTACTTTGGACAGACACGAACATTTGATTCCAAGTGTCAGATCAGAAAATAGGGCAAAAAACAATCTAAGAATTAATGAAAGAAAATGATACATGAGATAATGAGGTAGTTCATAGTTGTAACTTAATCCATATATATACTTGTCAAATATTTCTTTTTCGTTGCAATATCCAGGTGAGGTAAATGGGCGTTCAAGCAGGTAAACATTGCAGCATCTCTGTAAATAGCCCGGTGCAGAAAAAAAATTATTATTATTAACAATTGAGATAGTTATGTGTAACTAGTGACAATCTTACCATTTATATACAAAATAAGGTAAACGTAGTTTATTCAATAAAGTTATTTAATAAACTTAAATTAAATAACTTAGTTATTTAATAGCTATAATAGTTATTTAATAAACTATTTTAAGGAATATTTTAGAGTGGTATACTCTGCACACCATAATAAGACATACTAACAATATAAACTTTGCTGGAAAAAATAAATGATGTCACAACAGCGCTGACACAGGGAAGCTTTCGTACAAACAAACAATAAAAGCTTCTCAAAGTCTCATTTTATTTATGGCTACAAGATTGTATTGAATTGTAAGATTTAATATTGCGTTTATGGCCATGTAAATCCAACAGAGATCCAAGAACAAACTTCCTGATGTGATGTAACAATGTGTTTTGACAGTCATTAAAAAGCCATACGTATATGATTTACTTTCTTCCTTAAATTTCTGTGGGAAAGACTAGACATGGGGCAAGTGAGGACTCCAGCGTGGCTTAAACTACAGGTGCTGGTGTACATCTGAGGAGTTGAGAGATGTTCCAGTGTAGGTGAGGAAATGTGTGACATACCTGGCTAGAGCTACACGTGCCTTCTGACCCCCACTCAAGTTTAAACCCCCCTCTGCCATAAGCGTCTTATCCTTCTCAGGAAGAGCAGCCAGATCCTATAAAAAAAATCAACAATATCATCCTATAGAGCAAAGGAAAGTAAGACATTACACAACAAAGGAGAGTAAGAAGATTTAGGGAAAGCCAACCACCACATGCTTTTACAAAACTCTGAAGTACACTGTGACACATACAAGACAACACACATTTACAGCAGAAGTTGGTAGTTATTTGGTAAACTATGTGTGTTTGGTGCTTAAAACCTTTTTGACATAATTTAATGGAAACACTCATGCTTAAAAAAAGGAATTAAGCCACCCTAAGATGGTTTGCTGGTCTTAAGGTTTAAGGTATTCTTCAGCTAGTTTTATCGGTTGGCTAGCCTGGCTAGCTGACAAGTTCCCAAAACCCCTCTAAAACCAGCAGACCAGACTGATTACATTAGGTTGGTTTAAGCTTTTTTTCTTCTTAACAGGGACCACATACCACTTAAGATGAATAGTTCTCTTGTAGGAAGTACTTACCTCGCCATCAACTCTGTTTGTCCGTTGAAGGAGCATTAAAAATAGTAATTAAATGAAGTGATGCAGTGAGGAAGATTTTAAAACCCTACACAAACAAATCAGTAGAGCCCTACATGTCTTTAAGATGGAAATGCCAGGGTTTACTGCCCAGACACAACATAAATGAATACTGAAATGCTAATATATCAGTGCCACAAAGATAACAACAAAAGCCCACTAAACTTGGCTGTTTCCACTTTACATTTTACACTCCACAAATCCATTTATTAGATCCTGCTAATCTCGCTGAGGGCTTGTTACTAACTCATAATTCAGAAGATTAAGTATGCTGGGAAAACGTAAGTGTCTGCATCTTGATCTATCAGCATACACTGAATAAAGACTCATTATGTACAGAAAATAACAATACTTTGTAGCTTCTAGTTAGCACATAACTGGCTAACTTCTCATACTCTGTTGTTATGGCCTAGCCTACCATTGTGATCACAATAGCCACCTCACACTGCTCCATAATATCTTCTGTTGTTAGCGTCTGGATGTTTCGTAACAAACAGTCATAAATTGTGCTTGTAATCACCATTTACTGTGAAAAAATGCTTTGTTTGAGAGGAAACACGTTTACTTTTCTCCGTATGGGAAACATGGGACGGCGGCCAGACTGTAAATGTCCCAGGTTCACCTATAGTATATTACTTATATATATATATAGAATATATATTATATATGATAAAATTATATAATATGATATTGCAGTAATTATATCAAATGTAGATTTTACCTATATAAAAGAAGAGACTTTTTACACAGCACAAAAACAGTTTTTATAAACCAAATCAGTATTAGAGAAAATAATTTAAATAGATTAATCAAATATATATAGGCTATTATTTTATATTACATAATATATAAAATGTGCTTTTCCGTATGGAAAATATATAATTTTTACACAGTTAAACATCCTAAAAAAAATCTGTAAAAATGCATTAAAATATATATTTTGTGTGACTTATTTTGAGAAAATACATAATTTGAATAAGATTTCTTTTTCTTGCCTAATTAGCTTTTTTTTTCTTGTTACCAGCCTAAACTAGTTATGCTTAACGCAAGAAAGAAAAAATGAAAATTGCAAATGTGGTGAAAAATATAATTAAAAAAATTATTCACTACATATTCTGTGAAAATGTGGAATCTTTATCTTTGTGAATATAATTTAAGTTTTTGCAGTGTTTGCAAAGCCTCGCAATATGATTTTCACTAGACAAATCTCATCCACTAGCACAGATAAATCTCACACATCAGTCTAATGCCTGGATATGAATGTGTTCTCAGCAGATCTGCTGACCGTCCTTTCATGTAAGACTCAATTAAACAAGGGGCCTGTGACTCAACACTTTGGCTGCTGATAGTTGCACATGATTGGCTGATTTGGTATCAAGAGATTGAGGGTGAGGGGAGAAAACCATGAGCAGAGTAATATGACACAGTTCTACATCTAACAAAGGTTCTCAGTTCAATTGCCAGGTGAGCATTCCATGTAGAAAGAGAGAGAGAGAAACAGAAAAGAGGGGAGAGAGAGAGAGAGGGAAGACAGAAACAGAAGCAAACCAGGAGCCAAAAACATGAGAGAAGACAAAGAGGAGGACTAGTTAGTTTGAGAAACGAGATTAGTGAGGTCAAGCAATATACAGGTGCATCTCAATAAATTATAATGTCATGGAAAAGTTCATTTATTTCAGTAATTCAACTCAAATTGTGAAACTCATATAAATGCAATGCACACAGACTGAAGATGATTAATTGTGATGATTTTGGCTCACATTTAACAAAAACCCACCAATTCACTATCTCAACAAATTAGAATATGGTGACATGCCAATCAGCTAATTAACTCAAAAACACCTGCAAAGTTTTCCTGAGCCTTCAAAATGGTCTCTCAGTTTGGTTCACTAGGCTACACAATCATGGGGAAGACTACTGATCTGACAGTTGTCCAGAAGACAATCATTGACACCCTTCACAAGGAAACATTCATTGCCAAAGAAGCTGGCTATTCACAAAGTGCTGTATCCAAGCATGTTAAAGTACAGTGGAAGAAAAAAGTGTGGAAGAAAAAGATGCACAACCAACCGAGAGCCTTATGAGGATTGTCAAGCAAATTCGATTCAAGAATTTGAGTGAACTTCACAAGGAATGGACTGAGGCTGGGGTCAAGGCATCACGAGCCACCACACACAGACGTGTCAAGGAATTTGGCTACAGTTGTCGTATTCCTCTTGTTAAGCCACTCCTGAACCACAGACAACGTCAGAGGCGTCTTACCTGGGCTAAGGAGAAGAACTGGACTGTTGCCCAGTGGTCCAAAGTCCTCTTTTCAGATGAGAGCAAGTTTTGTATTTCATTTGGAAACCAAGGAAACCTAGAGTCTGGAGGAAGGGTGGAGAAGCTCATAGCCCAAGGTGCTTGAAGTCCAGTGTTAAGTTTCCACAGTCTGTGATGATTTGGGGTGCAATGTCATCTGCTGGTGTTGGTCCATTGTGTTTTTTGAAAACCAACATCACTGCACCCGTTTACCAAGAAATTTTGGAGCACTTCATGCTTCCTTCTGCTGACCAGCTTTTTGAAGATGCTGATTTCATTTTCCAGCAGGATTTGGCACCTGCCCACACGGCCAAAAGCACCAAAAGTTAGTTAAATGACCATGGTGTTGGTGTGCTTGACTGGCCAGCAAACTCACCAGACCTGAACCCCATAGAGAATCTATGGGGTATTGTCAAAAGAGGAAAATGAGAAACAAGAGACCAAAAAATGCAGATGAGCTGAAGGCCACTGTCAAAGAAACCTGGGCTTCCATACCACCTCAGCAGTGCCACAAACTGATCACCTCCATGCCACGCCGAATTGAGGCAGTAATTAAAGCAAAAGGAGCCTCTACCAAGTGTTGAGTACATGTACAGTAAATTAACATACTTTCCAGAAGGCCAACAATTCACTAAAAAAATTGTTTTTATTGGTCTTATGAAGTATTCTAATTTGTTGAGATAGTGAATTGGTGGGTTTTTGTTAAATGTGAGCCAAAATCATCACAATTAAAAGAACCAAAGACTTAAACTACTTCAGTCTGTGTGCATGAATTTATTTAATAAACAAGTTTCACAATTTGAGTTGAAGTATGGAAATAAAAAAATGGAAAAAAAACCATGAACGTTCCATTGACTTTAATTTATTGAGATGCACCTGTACTGTAGACTGAGGGGCTGAAGTACAAATGAGAAAAGGGGAGAGAAATTGGAGATGGGAGTAAAAGTAGGAAAATGAGAGAGACAAAGAGTGGACTGAAGAGCATTAATTTGTCAGTACCTCCTCAAGCTGGCATGCTTTGACCACACTCTTGTAGCGATACTCATCATAGGTAAGACCAAAAAGGATGTTGTCTCGGATGGTGCCAGGCATGATCCAGGCTGTTTGGGAGGAGTAGGAGATTCGACCGCTGTGTCGGATCTTCCCAGAGGAGGGAACCAGCTCCCCGAGGATGCTCATCAACAATGAGCTCTATAAATACAGACATTATGTCTGAACAATGACAACCTTACAGTTTCCTTTTAGCAAATGTTTGCTTTCTCTTAAACAGCTAACTTTACTCAACCTTTTATACACTGTAGTGTATTTGGCCTTTCATTTCTATAATTGTTATAATTGTGAATTATTTACTTTTCCTACAGTAATTTTTGACTTAAAGGAAGTAGAAAAATGTGTTTGTTTATTTATATTGTTTATTAATCTGAAAAAAATAATTAAATAAATAATTGTATTAATAATTTGAATTAATATATAAAATGTATTTATATTTATATAATTTTTATACATATAAATAATAAATGTATTATTTTACATTTCAGTACTACATCTACTTGCAATTATATATATTTACGAAAGGTTTGAAAATAACGGGAAGCACTCCTACCTTCCCAGATCCCATAGAACCAGTAACAGCCAACATCTCTCCTTTCTTCAGGTTCAAACTGATGTCCTTCAATACGGGAGTCACATATAGGTTAGTAAAGAAGAGGCCTGCATCTCCATTGTGATGGCCATTAGCTTTGTTCTCCTGTTTTATCCTTTCCAAAAGTTCACCAGGACCCTGAAGAAACACAGATTTACACTGTACTACACATGCACACTGAATGCATTCAAAAAATATTGATCCCTCCTCTTGTTTTCTTTAAATGCTGAAAATAAATAAAATTGACAATATTGCCTAATGTAGTTTAAGTACATGACCGTCTCACTGACACAAAACTGTACATGTTCCCATAGGGAAGGGATGATGGGACATTTACAGAAATAGAAGGAGGACCTGACTTACTCGGGGTTAATCGTTGACCTCAGTTAGGCTTCATGGGTCATTAGCTGTGTAGCTACTGAACTGAACATGCAATTCATATTCAAATAGACTGAGAAACAGTCAATAGAGAGCATAGCAATTAGTTCTCTAAACCTGCTTACAATAATGAGACAGAATTGAAATCCAGGAAACATGTTATTAATCCAAAAGACTATGAATGCATAACTATACCTCATCCCAAGAAGCAGTCACATCTTTAAGTTCCAGCTCTGTGATGCTGAGATCGTATTCCATTAACTTGTATTCCTCCTTGCTAAGAAATTCCTTGAGGAAATAGGTAAGTTGAAGTTTTAGGTAGAGCTTTGAATACAGAGAAGACCACAGTAACAACAACATTCTCTCAAAGTTCAGCACAGTTTACAGCACACAATAAAATGCTGATGCCCAGCAGGGTGTTCTTAAGAAACACAGTAGCCTAGTACAGAGGAGTGTTTCCCCTTTATCAATACCAATCCAGAAATGTTTTAATTTTAACTCATATTATACCAGATATTATTTAGCATTATCATTAATACTCCTTAATACTCTCACTGAGTATTTTCCTCTTAATGTAAACAAAAAACATAACTTTTTGCATATAGTTTGTACTGTATATGCATAAGCTCCACTACAAGTGACAACCACAAAAGTGGACTCACTTCAATCTTCCAAATAAGCCGCATGGTGTCGTACCACATCTGGATGGAGCCGGGCAGTTGTCGAGTGACAGTCATGCGCAGCACCATACAGTAGGAGAGAGTGGTGAATATGCGACGGAGGTTGATACCACGGCTGAGGGCATGAGGCACGATTGCGGCCACAATCACAAAGATGGCTGAGAAAAAATATGCAGAGCTGTAGAAGTAGCGCAAGGAGCCAATCTTCCTGGTCAACTTCACCTCATCCCTACACACAGTTTAGAGGAAGAAAGAATGACAAACATGTCCCTCAAGTCCCTCAAGGTTCAATGCTTGCACCACTTTTGTTCAACCTGTTTACACTCCCACTGAGCCAAATAATGAGAAATAACCAAATGTATCTGCTTATCGAGCAGCTATCAACATAACCCCATGCCTGCAGTAAGACAGGAACCATCCAGATGTCACACACATCTGCGAAACAGGACTAAACCATTGTCCACTTGAAGACAGGGGAGCACCACAATTTTCTTCAATTAAACAAGGAGAAAACGAGGATGAAGGGGTGACGATAATCCATTATATTTTGAAACAAAGGAGGAAGCTTGGGTGAACGTCATAAAACAAGCGACTTGAAAAGCTAGAAGGAGAACAACTTGATCTAGGGGTCAAAATACAAAAAGTCAAGTTAAGAATCTTGGTGTTATTCTGGAGTCAGACTTTAAGTTTCAGTAGTCATGTCGAAGCAATAACTAAATCAACATATTACCATCTTAAAAACTATTGCAAGGATTAGATGTTTTGTTTCCAGTCAAGACTTGGAGAAACTTGTTCATGCTCTTATCACTAGCAGGGTGGATTATTGTAATGGACTCCTCACCAGACTTCCCAGAAAGCTGCAGCTCATACAGAACATTGCTGCTAGGATTCTGACCAGAACCAGAAAATCTGAGCAAATCACACCAGCCCTCAGGTCTTTACACCACTTTGCTTTTTATCATAATTTGTATTCCATTTGCATATGCTGTGATTATTCTATAGTTATTTTGAATCATTTTTAAGTAAATCACTTAAAATTACCATTGTGTGGAATAAAATAAATAAATAACAAAACAATTTATTTAAAAACTATATTTAATAATATAAATAAAACTTCTTTGCCTTGCCTGGCCTTGCTTGAAAAGAATGCCAGATGGGTAGGCTATTTGGAGACGTGTCATGAGATATCATAGCTAAAAAACAACGGACAATTGATGCTCCGAGACCTGAGCTGATAACAAAACACAAGGCATACCGTGTGCGCCATAAATGTAATGACTACCAGAGAAAAAGGGAGACGTTTGACTTCAGGTTTCTCTGATCCAGACCAGCTATTCAGATCCAAAATCTCTTATGAAAGAACTTCACTTAATCTAGAAGTAGGAATTAAAGCACTAGGAGAGAAATTTAATTAACTGAAATATCAACTGTAACTGTTAATATTAACTTTAATTAAATCACTCATTTAGTGTTCTCTGTTTGAGACGGCACACCTATGATCCACCCTGTCTGTCGCATATTGCACACACACACACAAAAAAAAGAAAAGAAAAGCACTTCTCAATTTGGCAAACTCATTGGTTTTATCAATTAGCCTGGGAACAATTTAGTTTGTACAAAGTTCTGGGTTGACTAAATTTGCCATAGTTTTCCAGGTCTGTGGCTTTAAATCTGAAATATTTTCAGATATGTGTTTAAGGCAGTAACAATTTAAATAGATTACAATAAGAAAACCTTTATAGTCCACCAGGGGTGTGAAGTAACGAATTACAAATACTCACGTTACAGTAATTAAGCAGTTTTTATCAGTAATTGTACTTTTTAAAGTAGTTTAAAAATTGTGTACTTTTAATTTTACTTGAGTACATTTTAAGTGATATATCGTATTTTACTCCGCTATTTTCCTCCGTTTCTGGTCGTTACATGCTTATTTTAATTTAAATTTTATCCATCAACGTGATTGGATAGAGATATTGTAATAGGTCTCGTGACTTTCATCAAATCAAATTGTGCATAGAAAACTTTAACCGCCAACTGTTTATCATGGCTGCTGGAAGTGCATTCTTCAAGCATCAATCTTCCTCTATGTTAAGGTAAATTTTGGATTTCTGCTTACTAAATGATTTGTATATACAGTATGCTTGCCTACTACCAGCCATGAAAGTGCGTGTGAGGGTTGCAGGTATTGCTACGTGTAACTCGCGCAAGGCCCGTTCGGTAAATCCCCCACAATTATGAGACACGCGATCATAGCGCTGCTCGTCTCTCTCACACTGTGCGTTCTGCAGCAGGCCTTGATAAAGTTGTTGTTGAACTGGGTGACTTTGACCTGGAGTTTGAGCGTGTGACGCGCTGTGAAAAAAGGGGTTGGAACACAAAGGGAGGACCAATCTGCAACCTTATTGCTGACACCGGTGGCAAGAGGTAATATGCTACACATGCATCTGGTTGCCACAAAGACGTCAACGTGAGTGTAATAAAAAACAGCGTGCAAGCTCGTTCAAGAAAACTTATTCTTAGATAAAGAACTACCAAAATTTACGATTTTTTTGAAATCCCAAGCATTTGTGATTACACCGTAACAGGCGGATTCAATTAGCAAGTGCTACGCACATAATAAAAAAGGTCTGACTGAAAAAAAAACTCGATCACCATTTTGGAGAGGAAAGGGTGGGACGGTCGTAGTTGAACCTTAATATCACGAGGACTGTGTGTGATGATCATGGAAACTATGAGGTTGACAAATGGTGTGTTTAGTGTATTTGCCACGGGTTATAACATTAAATATATATGGTGCAACCAACCGCATGCCGTCTCAGTGGCCTTACAACAGATTTCAAATCTATTTTTCAAAACTTTATGATTTTAAAATGTGATGATTGTAGTGAGAATAACCTTTCATCTTTTCGTTCAAAAAAACTGATTACTGTTTCCGTGCATGTTTAATCTATTTTAAGAGTTGGCCGTCAAAATTAAAACTCTGGATGATAGATATTCTTATATACTTATGCACAAACCAAGATAATGGAATTACGATTGTACAACGTTTTTAAAAGGTTGTAAATTGCGGGTGTACAGGGTTTTTATGAGGGGGTAGAATCACAGCTCAGTACTACTACACAATCTCATGAGTACTTTTAAATAGGCTTCTCTTTTACTCTTACTCAAGTAGTTTTTTGGAAAAGTACTTTTACTCTACTCACACTACATTTTTTTGGAAGGTAATGGTACTTTTACTTGAGTATATTTTTTCAGTACTCTTTCCACCACTTAGTTTTTTGAGGAATTCTGTGAAAAAAGCTAATAAATCCTGTCTATTAAACTTTCTAACACTGATAATAATAAGAAAGGTTTCTTGAGTACCTGTATATCATGTGATACTGAAAACTGGAGTAATGGCTGCTGAAATTTAGCTTTGCCATGACAGGAATAAATTAAATATGTAAATTACTGTATAGATTACATGTAAATTTAGTTCATTTACAGACCTTTATCAAAAAAGTGACTTACAAATGAGGACACGGAAGCTATCAAAATCAACACAAGAGCAAAATGAACACTAAGCAAGTGCCTATACCAAGTGCTGATCAGTTAGCTTACACGTAGTACACAATAAGCACGTTTTTAAAAATCGGATTTATAATAAAATAAAAATTAGAAAGTACGAATGAACAGGAAACACAGGAAATTAGGCAAGCTCAAGTGTTCGGAGTTTTTTTTGCTTTGTAATTGTATAATAAATAAAAAGAAAACAAAAAGATAGAATACAAAAAGAATAGAGAAGCTAGTGTTAGTTTTTTTTTTAAAAGAAAACAAGCAGTTAGAAAATGAATAGAGTGCAAGTCTAAAAGTGCAAGTCTTTTTTTAAAAGAATAGAATTAGAATATAGAGTGCTAGAGTTAAAGGGTCAAATAAAAATGGAAGATATGTGTTTTTAGCCGATCCTTGAAGATGGCTAAGGACTCAGCTACTCAGATTGAGTTGGGCAGGTCATTCCACAGGAGGGAACATTTCATTTAAAGGTCTGTGAAAGTGATTTTGTGCTTCTTTGGGATGGCGCAATAAAGCGATGTTCACTTGCAGAATGGAAGCTTCTAGAGGGAACATAAGTCTGAAGTAGTGATTTAAGGTAAAGGCGTGCAGAGCCAGTGGTGGTTCTTTGTTTTGTAGGCAAACATCAATGCCTTAAATTTTATGCGCGCAGCTATTGGTAGCCAGTGCAAATTGATACATCAGACGGTTAATGTGACGGTGATTATTTTCGGGGCTCATTAAAAATTAATCTTGCTGCCATGTCCTGGATTAACTGTAAAGGTGATAGGAAGACCTGCCAAGAGAGCAGGCAAGACATAGTTCCACAGCGTGACCAGACACAAAAGAGCTTGAACAAGGAGTTGTGAAAACTGCTATTTTAAATGATAATAATATTTCACAATATTACTGTTTTTACCGTATTTTTGATCAAATAATTGCAGCCTTGGTGAGCATAAAATACTTTTTTAAATGTTTAAATTAACCAACTCCAAAGTTTAAAGGTAGATATCAGCTGCTCCCATTAGGGGTATCAATATACATTTACTTTCCTCTATTTTCATTTATTTTTACTTTCCCCAATGAAGATAAATATGTCCCTAAATGTCATGTTTAAAAAAAAAAGTTTATCAAATGATCTCTTCTTGATTATCAAAGGCCTGGCTATTCACTGTGTAAAAGCAAAAAACTGAGATTTTATTAACAAGTGAACATCCTACAAAACTGTTTGGGTCTTACTGTCTGATGTTCTTGATGAGGGTCTCCATTATCTCCTCCCAGCCATAGGCCTTCACCGAATGCAGGTTCTCCATGATCTCTGAGGTCAGAGCCAACCGTTTGTTAGTCAGTAGCACCTTTTGTGCTCTAAAGAAAAGCAGAAAACGGCATAAAATTGGAATGATGTGTCTGTTCTTACAGAATTTCACATCCTGTACATAATAAACTTCAATGTGGGTGTTTAATACATCTGACTAATGTCTACGATGACGTCTCATGAGTGAAGGCACTGAATACAGACTATACTAATATACATACTGATTTAAACTTGATTGTGAGTTTTTGTGTGTGGCAATCTGTCTCAGCAGTGGTTCTGACCGACATTGTTTACATTTCTCAAAGGCACAAGGCTAACCAGCCTCCTGATTACAGGAGCAGAAGTGAACTACCTGTCCAAACTCTTCAAAACCTTTAACCAGCATTAATCACAGCTGGAATGTGTGTTTCTGTGGGAGCATAGTTTGAGGGATATCTCTAAAACAAAGCTGTGCCAGTTTGAGTCTGACAATGGGAATATCTTTGGGCAAGATTCACTTTTTGGTGTTAAGATGTAGGCTAACAGCAAATTTTAAGACTTACTTGTAAGGACCCATTTTATATGAGAGAAAGGCCTGCAAGACACCCAGCAAAGAGATAGCGGCAAGTGCACAGAAGCTATTGACATCAATGAGTTCCCAGATAAGCCCTGTACACAGGATGCATTGCAATGGTGATATCCATACAAAATGGGCCATACCCAGGCTCTATACCAAAAAAAAGAAGAAATGCAACATGCATTGTATTAAATTTTAGTAATTAATAAAAAATTAAAGCTTTATTTATTTATTTTTACATTTATTTACGTCAAAGGCTGACACCTAGGAGCTTCTGCACATTTGCAGTGGTACAAAACATAACAAAACCATCTCACACATTCCAAGGAAAGGACACTCGAAGAACCCACATTGAACAAAGGTGTTAATTGCTTCAGACCACTTACAGAGTGTATCAATATTCAGCACATTGGCTCTACCTTCTTAGGACGTTCCAGAGTTTAGCTACGCTCCCCACTGAAGCATTATGCTAAATTTAATGCTCAGCCAACATGTTAGCAGCAGTATATTCATCTCTAATGGTCAGCCTCTTTACAAATTGGCCATATACATACTACAATTCAAAAGTTTGGTGCGAGTCTGATTTATTTTTTGAAAGAAATAAACAGTAGTATGTAAGCCCGTTTCCACCACTGAATAAAAAAAACAAAAAAGGTTATTGTGACTTTTTATCTCACAATTCTGACTTTTTTTCACAGAATTGTGAGATATAAACTCACAGTTGCGAGTTATAAAGTCAGAATTGTGAGATATAAAGTCAGAATTGCGAGATAAAAACTCCCAATTGTGAGTTATAAAGTCCGAAGTGCGAGATATAAAGTCACAAAAACTTTTTTCTCACAATCGCAAGTTATATCTCGCCCCCCCAATTCGACTTTATAACTCGCTCAATTGCGAGTTTTATCTAGCAATTCGACTTATATCTAGCAATCTGACTTTATTAACTCGCAATGGCAAGTAGAAAAATCAGAATTGTGAGTTAAAGTCCAATTTTGAGGGGGGGGGGGGACTGGGGGGGAACAAGTAAATAGCTGATAGATGTTGCATCAGAGAATTGTGAGTTTATATCACAATTCTGACTTTATTTCTCAGAATTGCGACTTTATGCCTCGCAATTGCGAGTTTATATCACGCAATTCTGAGAAAAAAAGTCTTTTTTTTTTAAAGTATTATTTTTATGCAGTGCGGAAACTGGCTTCCATACAGTAGAGACGTTTACATTCCTACAAAAGATTTCTATTTCAATCAAATGCTGTTCTTTTGAACTTTCTATTCATCACAGAATCCTGAAAAAATGTATCACGGTTTCCACAAAAATATTAATCAGCACAAAACGTTTTTTAACATTGATAATAATGAGAAATGTTTCTTGAACCTCAAATCAACATATTAAAATGATTTCTAAAGAATCATGTCACACTGATTCATGTGAGACTGGAGTAATGGCTGCGGAGAAATCAGCTTTGCTATCAAAGGAATAAATTGCATTTTTAAATATTTTCAAATAGAAAACAGTTATTTTAAATTGTAATAATATTTACATCATATTACTGTTCTTACTGTATCATTGAATAAATCTAATAAATGCAACCTTGGTGAACATTTAAAAGAGTTCTTTCATTAAAAAATCTTACCAACCAAAATTTTTGAATGGTAGTATGTATGCATTCTCAAAAAAAGTCTGTAAAATTAGGGCCCAATGTACTGGAATTTTTCAAAGGGTGTTTTTTTTAATACATTGCATTCTGTTGTGTTTGTGTTTTAGGGTTAAAGACAAAAAACAGAGTATCACAGGTGACCTACCATCCAGCAAACATACGTAATTTGCTCTTCTCATACTTGCCTGATCAAACTTGCCCAGGTTGGCTGACATCAGACTGACCAGTTGACCTGTGCTGATCTTGTCCAAAACTCGGCTAGAAAGTTTCAAGGTCTAAGGGTCAAGATTAGGAGAAATTCATACACTTAATATACTGTTATTTTAATATACTGTCCTTTTATTATATATTTTCTGCTAGTATAGATGGCCCAAATTTTGAGGAATGATATTGGTGTCAGGGACAGATGATAGTAGACAGAGAAAACTAGACACAAACCTTTTTAAAGATTATGCTAAACAGTGCGATCCTGATCTGCATGCCCAGGCGGTGCAGCCCAAACATAGCAGGCTGGAGCAGGAGAAAGCGGACAGTGAATAGCAAGCCAAGACCAAAGGCAAGAAAGTAACCATTGGCTCGCTCCGGTTCATGGACCGGGTCAAATGATGCAATTATCCGCCCTAAAAGCTGCGGCTGCACTGTTTTTGTAGCCTCCTGAAAAACAGTAACAGAAGTGGCATCTTCATTTTCAAATTTACAAACTTAGAATTACAATTACAGAAAAAGCTCAATATAAATTGATGTCCAAAGTATGTACATACAATAACAAAAAATGAATCAAGTGAGAAGTGGATGAAAATCTAGCAAGAGGTCAGATGCTGTAAGTTCTTCACTGCGAAAGTTACACTGCGCTGTTACCTGCAGTACACAGCTAGGAATCACACAACTTCATACCAATGAGCCAACGATATCCACCCATGCGCCAACAAATGAGCAAATATACACTTCATGCGTTTGGACTCTCTTGTACCAAGATGTTGTATTTAGAGATCAACACTCCAATCGAAGAGCAAAAAGAAACTACACAGAAAGTATCTGGACACTTACGCCTATATATAGGAGGAAGCCAAATAACAGAAAAGGCCGTATGAAGCATCGTGCCAGTGCTCGTAGTAGACTGGGCTTTTTCCTTCCAGATGCAACTTCTCTGTCCCATTCTCTGTTTAGGGAAAGAGAGAAAACTGAATGGAACAGTTAAACAGTATCCACCCACCCACAATAAAACGGGTATGGTCCACATTGTTTGGTGCACTCCTATATAACCAAGGTGATTTAGCGAACTTATTAAACAGAGCAAAGAGACCTTGACAAGCATGGGGAAACGGCAGAGACTGCTCCAACCTGTTAATTGAATAAAAAGTTCAAATTCCCAGCAGTACTGCACATTAGAGGAATAACAGAAATGCTCATCATCTATCACTCACCAGGGGCCTGGCACTTTAAAAGGTCGCATTTGATGCCCATTAGCAGGGCACTGGCATGGATGTATTGTGGTTTATGTGAGACATGCCATGGGAGGAACTTTACTGGAATGGGCAGGGTGACATTTAAGGGGGTTGCCTACATTTTATTCTTCTTTTCTCCCTTCTTTTGTCAAAAAACATCATACAAACACCTAAAGGTGTGATATTTGGATCTGGTGAGTTACAGAGGCTTTGAGGACACTGAAAGTCACAACAGAAACCAAGACTGTGAGTCACTTCACTATGTAAATTTGCTCACTTTACAAAAAAATGTGAGTCAAAGTTCTTTCATTCCAGTTCCAGTTACTGAATGTAGGAGACATGAGGAAATATACTCAGTAATTAACAACAAAATACAGAGGAAATAACAAGATATATTATATTTAAAATATGAAATTGTCCTTAATGCTCATGCAAATTAACCTAAATGTAACTGGAAATGCAATAAACACGTTTCATTCATCAGAATGATGGAGTCTTTTCTATATAAATCTATATGAATAAATCAATTTTAAATAACATTTATAAATCACAAATTAAATCATGTGTCAGGAAAAGGTGAGAACGCAAATACTAACTTCTCCAAACGCTCTGCAAGGATGTCTGCAGCATCTTTACTAGGAGCTTGATAAACATCAGATGGCCTCAGTTTCTCCTTAAAACCCTTTCTCATTATGGGGTTTGTCCACCTGTAAACAGTCAGAACAAACGTTGAAAACTTCATTATTGTTATTTCTTTTAATTAAAGTGAACTTTAGTTATTTTTTAAGGAGCTGTAGCCTACGTGTGGTTATTTTCTAATATAGCTATCATTATGCACAGACAGTTCTATAAACGCTGGAGTCAGGACTGGTGTGCGAATTATTAAAATAACTTGATTTGATGTTGTTCTCGCACAAACATTTTCTTTTAGCCCCTTAAAGACACTTCAAACAAAACATTTGTGATTTTTACGATAATTATGTTATGTAATTGTAAATAGCTGAAGGAAGGCGTTCGAACGGCGCACTGTTGCTATGGTTACCACCTCAGTTGAGTCGAACCTAACTTCTGTTTGTGAAAGTTTGCAGTAACCTGCTGGTTACATTTTAAAATTTAATTTTTTAGAACTTTTGAGGTTGTAGAAGCGTTGTTCGAAAACACTGTTAAAAAGTGTTGCCTGTACACTTGTAAAGCAATAAAAAGAAAACTTTCTTTAGAGGAGTCAGAGTTCTAGAACGTGGTTTGAAATTAAACGTGGCTGTCATTCAAATGTTTCTATGAATATATCAGCCATCAGGTGTAGTTTGTGTAGCTTTCACGTGTGAATAAACTAGAAAACTATCTCTGGTATTTAAACACACGTTTTGTTGTTGTTAGTACAAACATGGACACACACAACATCTAAAACATTTCATCTTTTGGTTGCATCTTACCAGAAGAAGTATTTTGAGAGGTAGTTGGCATCCTCCACAGGTGATCTCTGCATCCTAAAAGTACCCCGGGGGTGACACCGCTTACATCGGGTGTCAGCTTAACGCCTCTCCGCTGAATGAAGGTCTCAGGGGCTGTCCTCCACCGCGCGCACGGTTCAGCGCTGAGATCGTCGATATTCGCTGCCAGTATTTAGATGATGAGGAGAATTTCTCGGGTCTCAAATCGTTAATGAGAAGGAACTCGCTTATAAAGAGCGCGTACTGACAGCAACGCTGTGATTCAGTGAGAGAAGCGCGCTCTCTCAGCTCCAAATGCCTCAGATCCTTTGGGCATGTCATCCTCAAACTGTCAGTCTTTTACAGAGATGCTCACGTGTTGCTTCACAAGAGCAAGTGGCATGTCATCATCAGAGAAGTCTCGTGGTGTTTGAGAAAGAACGACAATACTTTTAACACATGAAAGTCAACTGCAGCTATTGTTTAATTTAGCACCTTTCCTGATTTCATAATGCTTGCCAATGGAAAAATAAATGAAAAAAAGAGACATCTTCATAGTTAAAATGAATGAATGACAAAAGAGATTTAAAGTCTTAATACTGTAAAACAAAATAATAGAAAATAAAAGAGAAGAGCTTGATGTCTAATGAAGAAGAAATATTTTAGATGCTCCACTACTATCACTAATCAAATTAGCATATTTGCGACACTGATTTTAATTCCATTGTAGAACAGGTCAGATGTCCTTGCTTCCACTGAAGCACAAAATGCTCTTTTTAATTCTTAAATTATTATGGATAGCATGATCATTTTTAGACAATCTTGTGAAAACGTATGTTTATGCAGCTTGAGTGCTGCTAAAGCAAAAGGCATATATGAAAAAAAACATATAGGCTATGACTATATTGAAATTCAAGTTTTTTTATTTTATTTTAACTTCACTTACATTGTCCCAAACTTTATGATTCAAAATTCCGTAAAAAGCATAGAAGAATTACAGCAGAGTGACATTTAGTCTATTGTATAGGCTACTGCCTTTGTGGAGCCATGTAAATTATATAATTGTTTAGATAAGTCCAATGCTGCAATGAGAAAAATTATCACATGAAGTCTATTCAGTGTTCCAAATTATCTGGCAATTTAGTTTCCACTGAGAAAGTTTTAGGTAAGCTACAGCATACATGAATTCACAAGAGCAGACTTTAGTAAACTGACAATCTTAACCATACCGATTTGACTATAGGCTGTTAGTTAAACATACTCCTGCAAATGTTGAAGTGAAGTTTATTATGTCTTCAGATAATCCAATTTTTCGCTTTCTAATTTGAATATTTCTGATATACATTTATATCCATTCATCCATCCTCTAAACTGCTTTGGTCATCATGGGGACA
The DNA here is from genome assembly GCA_018155175.1 of Sinocyclocheilus anophthalmus. Lineage (NCBI taxonomy): Eukaryota > Metazoa > Chordata > Actinopteri > Cypriniformes > Cyprinidae > Sinocyclocheilus > Sinocyclocheilus anophthalmus. The sequence goes on along the minus strand of JADLZN010000390.1, from coordinate 44,766 downwards.
CTAGTGTCTCGGGGTGCAGATGTGACAAACACCCTGGTCACATGGCCAGTCTATCACAGGCTCATACTTATATAGCCTACATGGCCGTAGCCAGGGTTTGAAAATGAGTGAGGTCTGGGGTGGGGTTAAGAATTGTGCGTTTTGGAGGGAAAAACATTGTTGAATTATACCATATTTAATGCATACAAATTTGTTAATACTTTACTATAGGTTAGGGGTGGATAGTTTTATCAGTTGTTTATTATTCATGCAACAGCATCAACATTGATATATAGCCAATAACTTTGTCTAATGTTCTTATGAATGTTTTTAGCATGACTTTGTGAAATTTTAACTAGCTTACTATGAAATAGCATAGACTTCTTCATGGCTATTCATATTTCATTCTGTAACCTACTTCAGGTTCTACAGATCTACTATTTTTGATAACGTTGATAACGTTTCTGATGGATCAAGATCTTGAGTATTCTTTCAGTGGCGGAGCAGGATGTTTTATAGGCGTAGCCAGGGAGGGGCCAGCAACTAGTCTGGGGTGGCACAGATCTTCATTATTTCAATAAAAAACGTGTTTGCCTATAATGTACTGGATTTTTAGTGCTAAAAACACAACTGAGTACAGTTAATTTCTACTTAACTGTAATTGAGATATGTGTGAATTAGATCAAGTAGGCTAATACTGAGTGAATATGACAATTTTTGTATTATTCCTCACCTCCAGGTATTTTAATAAAAGGGGATCCCACTTTTGATGCGTTAGGCTCATTCAGGCTTCTCAAAATCCCAAATGCGTGCTCCCAACATTGCATAATCTGGATGAGGGCATGCAGTAGTTTGATTAAAAATGTGAAAAAGGCCGAAGTCAACAGTAAATGCACAGGAATATAAAATGAGTTATTTTAGCATTTAAAGGTTCATTTTCGCATATTTTCTGTATAAGTGGCACGTCTCAATTTATTTGTGCATTAAATTACAATAAAAAAATTTACAATCAGCTGGTGCCTATATGTGATCTCGAATTGCCAGAAATATTTTAGTACATGCATTGACGGAAGTTCGGTGTGCTGGTTATACAGCACAGTTTGCAGCTTTAACGCCTTTTTGGTAATTCATGACTTAGCGGTTGACAGTGTGCAACGAAAAGCCAAAGGTAGGCCTACTGACATGCTTTCTTGTGCGGGTGATTTAGATGAAGTGAATATATGTGCGCGTTACAGTTTTTGAAGAGTGTAAAACGGCTGATGGGACAGGGAAGTGTGTTTTACTGACATATAGTCTAACAATATCTCATCAGACCACAGTTCACTGTTGTTCTGCTGAAGCTTATTTGGCTGCTGTAGCTTTTCCGCGCTCGTTGGACTCGCGCCTGACGCTGAGGTGAAGCTGAAGTGCGCGTCTGAAAAAATGCATTTCTTGTCAAGAAAAAGAGGGACAAAAACTGCAGTTTTGATTGGGGTGGCCAAGCTTTCGTCAGTCCCCTGATTTTTGCGCCTGTTGAACGTGGTATCCTGTCACCTGTCCAAGTGCCAGCGATGCAAAACAAGTAAAAAACCGCGAAAAAAAATAAACCAAACTTATTTCAAATATTTTGCAAATAAGCCTAACCCTAAACTGCAACTTCTTCCTTTATTAACTTTCTAAATTGTCAAAATAAGTGTAAAAGACAAGTCCAAAAAGCGTTTATCATAGCTTAGCAAAGATCTGGCAACACAGAGCGCGCGAGCCCTGCACTCACTACTACACAGGTAATCAACTCAGGCTTCGTTCACATTCTTGCAAGCTATCTAAACTTAATTATACATGCAGACACTCATATGAGGAGTTTTAAACATACAGAGAACAAATTTTATTTTTAAACATGAAAAATTTACCTCATAGTGACCTCATAGCTGGCTAGGCCATGCTTCTATATATATATATATATATGTATATATGTGTGTGTGTGGATTTAATTGTGTTTTTATCAGCCAATTAGATTAGAGGAGAATATGCAGTAAATATTTAACTAAAACTGAATTTAGCTAGAACATTATTTTTCTCGAAATTATATATCTTTATATATGAGAAGCAGCAACAGATTACATTCATGGTAAAAACATAACAATAGACATTGTGGAAGATTTAAGAACGCGAGTTAAGCCCCGTTCACACCAAGAACGATAACTATAAAGATAACTATAAAGATAACGATATTAGCGGAACGATATCGTCTGTTTATTCTAAGCGCACGCGCGTCTGTCGCTTTAAATTCTTGCGCTCGTTACAGCAGGATGGATTCTGATTGGCTGTCAGTGTTTTATCGTTCATCAGTTGGAAAAAAAATCGTTTTGAAAGTGATCACAACGATTTCGTTCCTCTGTATCGTTATCGTTATAGTCGTGGTATGAACTATGCTATTCTTTAATATTGAGAACGATTTTTAGAACTATATCTTTATCGTTATCTTTATAGTTATCGTGCTTGGTGTGAACGGGGCTTTACGCTTTCTCCATTGGTCGTTTCATTAACATGCACACGTGGGCGTGACTTCCGCATACGTCATTACGTCGGACATCAATGAGAAATTGCTATCGAAATAATCAGGTGAACAGGAATAATCCTAATAATCCACCATAGTCATGTTAAACGAGATTGGCTATGCTTTTCCTGCTGGCGATGAAAGCGATGGGAGTAACGACGAGTGGGACATTGGGTATTCTGATAATAACAAAAAAACGTGCGCTGAGGTAACGTAAAAGAAACGGTTCTTTCCCACGTCCAACACTCGTCTCGCCCCATGTGGTATATTTTAGCTAGCATTCGGCCGTTTAGTTTAAGATAGTTATGTACACAGATTATTTGTACGATTAAAAAGCAACCTTTTTTCATCTTGCTGGCAGTTTTCTGAAGCACATCTGAATGGGGAAGATAAAGTATCCAACTTGAAAAGGGCCATTTCTGCACGGAATGTCGACCTGGTACGCGAACTCTTAGACAGTGGTAGGTGCTTGTATTCATAGCTTTTATTTGGCCGACACAAGTCATACATTTATATTTAAAAAATGTCTCTCATGGTTATCTATCAGGTCTGGACGTGGAGACACGGCTCGGCTTTGGCTGGACTCCTCTCATGTGCGCTGTCCATGTGGCCCACTATGAGCTTGCTGAACTGCTGCTGGATCATGGTGCAAGTGCAAACTTCAGCAAAGGTAAATGGAGACAAAAGTGTCAAAAGATACTCATAATTCTATTGATTTGTGTATCAGAGCTTCATATCGAAAGAAGAAATGAGGTATTAAGATATTTCTGCATGTATTGTCACCTTTACTTTTGGCTTTAAAGGAGTATTTTTAGTAATTATATCCTCCTTAAAAACATAGCACTCACGTAATTTTCCGATATTTTCAAGTGTTGTAAAGTTTTTGCAGAGCTTTATTTACACATTTAAATGCTTTGTATTTTAAACTTCCAAATGTCTGACAAAACAATTCAATTGTGAAGCCTTAATTTAATTGTGAAATGATAAAAAGCAATTGCAGACGTTTTACAAAATACACATACTAATCTCTGCACCAATAAAATGTGCAACACATTTTCTGTTTATTTTTACCACCGAATTATATGTCATGTATTATTAAATGAAAAAGCATTTCTCAGTCTTGTGATTTTGGGGCACATGAGCTCCTGAGCATGATGAATGATGGAATACGCTTAGCCTCAAATACTCAAACTATGAAGCGATATTAGGGATAGTGTGGATTTAGCATGTGGTAAGGGCACTGAGCACTGACCTGGGACAGTCTTGTACACCTACTTCCTATCACATGCAAATGGCCAAGACCGCAAATGTGGGTTTTTGAGACGGGCCATTTTTCTGTTATTGGGCACTTTTGCTTACAGAATAAAAGAGAAAACATTCAGTGCACCCTTAAGAATTTAAAGTCAAAGGTTGAGTTTGACTAGGTAAGAGCAGGTGCCGTCAATCTGACATTGCACTACATGGCCTTCCTGTGACTCTTGTGGGTTTTTATTGGAGAGGATAGGGTTTTGCATCAGCCCAATGATATCAGATCAAAAAAGCATGGCTAGACTTAATCCTTCAGGGGGAATAGTTTGGTTTTCATTAATACAGTCAACATTGAAGTAGGTTACATTCTTTTGATTTCAACCCACGTGCTAGAGAGGATGGAAACCAATTCGACTTTGCCTTCGAGTGTCCTTCATCTGCCATTACTTAAATGTTTGTGACGCACATGCCGAGCTATTGTAACATGTAATTAATCTGCTGGTGTGTTTTTGGTTTACACGTTGGCTCTCTTAATTTTTTTTTTTCAAAATTGAATGCATCTGTTAGTCACGGTCAAATGTCGGCACATGAGCAACTTGAAGTGATGCAGACACTTCCACTGTGTCCATTGAGAAGAGTTCCAGAGGGGGTCTCGAGCAACTGAAGCTGCGGGTTTAGACAGGAAATAATTAAATGTGAATGCAGCTGCCACTTCCTGGTCTCTGTTCCGCACAGAAGGGGAAGAATGTAGAAGTGATTGATAATGGCGGTATACAGAGCGTGGTGCTGGCGTCATTGCATTGGCCCAACACTGGTGCTTTATTTATTTTCCTGCTCCACCGCAGACACAACTAAACTGTGTCTGCATCCTAGTCCCAAGCAGACCTGCTCCTGCAGTCTAAACGCAGCTATCATCACAACACACAAACCCCTAACATAGATGTGTCTCCTTTCTGCATCAACACAACACTGAGACTGCTCCCGGTCGGATATGTGCCTGAAGCACTAGCAGTGTCCAACAACATTAGGCCATATGAGACTCACGTGAAGTATGTACAAGCATGTGTATCCTGTGGTTTGAGCAGTACCACTGCAGATTTTTTTTGTGATTATGAAGTATGTCTGTGTTTTTCCCTAACTTTCTTACATAGACCACTATACAGTTCTGATGGCTGCTTGCACAGCAGCGTCTGCCACAGAAGAGATGATCTCCAGGTGTGTGACTCTGCTGCTCAGTCGCAAATCTGACCCGAATGTCTGCAACAGGTAAGAAAGTCACTTTGCAAGAAATTAAATCTTAGTCTTTATTTTTTTTTTCCCTGACAGAATCTGGCTTCTATCTGCTTAAGTCGTGACGTAAGGAATACAGTTTCCGCGTCCAAGTCTCTACTCGTTTCATTTGAGATTACTATCTCAACAGCCGTTTATGAGCACTGTTTATTCATAACACAGATTTAATCTAAGCTTTCAAAAACTCACAGTGTACACTACAGTCTCGGGGTTCACGACGTCCTGGACACCAATATTTTATAAAAGATGAATCACTGTATTGGGATAAAGGGGAGTGTATATTAGCACCATTTGTTGTTTGCTTTTGGCATCTGATTGAGCATTTGGACCTGAAAACGGTGACGTGTGATGTCAGACTTGACTTAAGTAGATAGTTTGTTATTTGGCATTTCTAAAAAATATTGTTGACTACGGTGGTTTCTCAGGCCATTTGCCTCAGTGCTTGTCAGTTTCATGCATTGATCTACTGGAATTAAAAGTGCACTGCACACAGTGTTTTATTCCTGATACGGCAGTCAGTTTGGGCTTTTATTTTTTTTTTATGTAGCAGCTAGGGATGCAACGATTATAGATTTTGTTGGTACGATTATTGTCTGAGGAATAATCACGGTTTTACGATTATTACGATTATTATGCATTTATTCATTTCCCAACACTACTAATGTATAAAATCACATGAACACTCTTTAGATATTAAAGTGTTATTTATTGCTGGCTTTTGAAAATAACACAGTAACCAACAATACAGCACAAACTAATAATAAACAAAAGACAAACAAAATCCATCTCTCCCATTGGAATTAAAAAAAGGTGACCTCTGCTCTGTAAACATCCATGACAGTATTTCTCTTTTGAAAATAACAAATGGAAATGGATCACAAAAGTATTTAATGTTTTCAGTGTGTACATTCTTTACATTTCTTTTGGACCTGGGGTAGAGAATTTGGAAACATGGTGAAAAAAAAATCTTGTTGGTTTTTACTTATGAATAATACTACAACAGGGATAGTAAATAAAGTTAATGAAGTAGCCTATTATTAATATACGACTAATATTAACTTTATTTGTCCCACAGGGGAAACCGTTACTAATAATGGAAATAAACTGAAATATTATTGTAATCAACTGTCATCCATACGTATTCATTTGAATAATCTTTATAATAATTCATGATTTTACATGTGGCCTGAGAAAATCATGTCTATTATTTTGGTTTGTGAGATCGGAGATCGCGCTGCGCACATGTACAAACATTCAGGAGGACACAAAATTCTTGAGAACGCTGCCCCACGACTTTTATTAATAAAATAGATTAAATAGACTACTGGAGAGACGCACAGACGCAGGTAGGCTACTGTCACCTCTCTCTCTCGCTCTCTCTCTCTCTCTCTCTCTCTCAATCTCGAATAATTAATTAATGTAGCTAAATGTTATAATTAATTCAAATAAATGTGATCTTACCGCACTACTTCATCTCTTTCTGATCTGAAGCGGGCAGAATGCTGAGCTAACGAGCTGTAGCTTCGCGTCAGGTGGTTCTTGCCTTCACGCCGTGCATTAAAATCGTTCAATATACAGCAAGCCGTGCATTATCGCTTATGTATTCGCTCTTTAGCAGCAGTTTTTTACAGCAATATTTAAATGACACCCTGGTCATTCTTGGTGTACCCAAAATGGTCCCACACTATCGACAGGCATTTCTCTGGTGGAAATAAAGCTTCGCTGTTTGGTTCCTCTGTCACAGTTCGTCTAATGCATGTAGTAGCCTCTGTGCCTCTGTGTCCACATAATTTTAAGCTGGTCCACTAGTGTAACTTTGTTTTCATTTCACGCAAGCTGCAACAGTTCCGTTCCGTGTAACAGAAACACTCAGTTTAGCGGAACCTTTACGATTAATTAACCTTGACGTTTTAAAGCGCGGTTAATCGCGAAACCGGTTAATCGCTGCATCCCTAGTAGCAGCGCAATCATACAAGTTTTCAGTTACAGATGGCATTGTAACTTATTTATTCCTTGAGTAAATATGTCCAGTAACAGGGGTTACTGAAAATCAAAAGCATTTGGCTGGGCCTCATAATGGGATCTGCTGCATGTAAAATAGCTTTTATTGGCCTACGTGTATTATTGATTATGCATCTCCTGTTAGTGTGTAAAGAAATATGCAGGAATTTAGTGCAATGGTTCTCAACATCTCAACACTAGAGGACCTCAGAAAACTTCCAAGAGGGCCTCAAGATGACTTAAGATGGCCTAGTTGAAAATAAGCCAAAACTAAAAATCAAGTTCCTTTTTTTTAATCAACCCCTGACAACTGTTTTTAGTTGTTGTTGTTGTTTTTTTTATTTAAAAAAAATCTGTATATATGGGGTAGCCTTATTTAAAAGTCTAATGTCTAGACCTAGAAAGGTCATGTAAATGAATAAAATCTTGCAAGTCGGTTGGCATTTTGTATAATAATACACATTTTAGTGTGGTTATATATATATATAACCCTATATATATATATATAATATTATATAATATATATATACTTATATACATATATATTATAAATATTATATATATCTATATATATATATATAATATATATATATATATATATATTTATATATATATATTTATATATATACTGTATATATATACACATACATATATATATATTACACATACAGATATTATATCTACACATACAGTATATGTATATATACACATACATATATATATATACACATACCTATATATATATATACAAATAAATTTGATATATATATAGATATATAACATAATATATATTATTATATATACACAAATATAATATATTATATATAACACATACATATATATAAATATCTAATATATATATACATACATATACAACACCTTTTTTTTTACACTCACCTGAGAAAATTATTTAGAAAACTACGTGAAAAATATTTTTTAAATCCTTATTCATTATTTTTATCCATATTCTTAAATCATGAATGACTGGAAAAGTCATGGGGCTGAATATTGTTGTGAACAATGAGGGGCCTTTAGTGAACAGTTTAGTTCGAACATGGGCTTGGGTGTGCACTTGTTCAGCAAACAGGGTAACCTACACACGTGTTTCATCCAATAATGGTATCATTAGTTCAACAAAACACTTGTAAGGGAGGACAGTTTGATGATTTACTTTGCATAGGGGCGAGGGTGAGGAATGCATGCAGTGTAATCGTGCAAAGTACAATCAGAGCAGCAAAGGAATGGTTCGCAATCAGCTTTCTCCTTGGAAGAGTCCGTTTGCAAGCCTTCATGCGACACACATACACACGCAAATGTTGTTCACTTTGCTGTGCATAACAGCACCAGATTAATAAAAAAAAACACAACATATTCACCCGCATTCTGTTTTCTATCATGCGTTGTGTACGTTTGTGATGTAAGTTGAATGCAAATTCACCAGGGTTTAATAGAATCAAGTAAATGAGAAACCTGACCAACGCTACAGGGGGCACTGGGAACAATCAGACTTGGACCGCAGCAAACGTGTCTAGTGTATAAAATTAGTTATCCATTTTTAAAAGACCTTACTGTAGACCTTCATCCTTCATCTCATCTGCATGCATCCAGGTCTAACACTGGATAGTCACAAGCACTGTCTAGCCCTGTTGATTGAGAGTATGTGAAAAAATTCTCCCAGCAGCTACAAAACATTAACACTGGCCAGACAGTGTTTCAAACAAGTCTTGCTAACAGCTCTGTTCGGGAGGTGATGTGTACTCAATAGTGTATTGACTGAGGCATTTTTCAGGGCAGCCTCCAGCTGCTTATCATCTGCCACCCAAACTGCTCGCATGATCTGGAGTGTCAGCAAGCATGTTGTTCACTTGGCTAGTGAGAAAGTGATTGTGTCCTATCCAGACAAAATATTTAAAGATTGGAAACAAGGAACAGGGAGATGCTGGCAAGCGATGGGCCTGTTAAACCTTCATTCTCTTCCTCTGCCCTCTCAGTGCTCCACACATAACCTACAAACTGCAGCAGCTGCATTTCCCTAAATCTTTTTGTTAACAAATACAGTATGCTTAGACTAAGCCAGACATCATTTGGGAAGATGGTCTGTTTCAGATTAGTTGAGATTCATTATTTGAAAATTGCTGAGACGAAAATTTTACATTTGGTTTCCATTCTCTTTCACATGTGCCTCATTATGATTATAATAATTTAATCAATTGTATAATTATTAGAAATGAATGGGACTGCACAATTAATCAAAATAAAACTGAAATCTCAATATTTCATAGTCCATTTATCAAATCAAAGGTTGCTATTTAAATAATTACACAGTCTGTTGCACATAGTGAAGCGCAGCCATGTGTTCATTTACACTTAAACATTCAAAATGTTAAAAGTTGAGGGTTTGAGTGTTTGAAAGTGAAAAATTTGTATTATAACTTCTGAAAATATAAAATGGAAAATTTTTGCATAATTTATTCATTTTTATTTTACTGTACAATTCTAATCAACAGTAATAGTTCTGTCTTGATTTTTTTTAGAGGTCAAACTAATAATAATTATAAATGATGAAAATAGTTGTAATAAATAAAATAACAGCAATATAAGCTTTCTTTGGTGGTACTTTAAATAATTTACATTTGATATTTTTTACCTATTTATTTTGCAGAACTCACAAAAAAGCTATTTGAAGAATGTTTCAACAGTTTTTGTCCATACAATAAAAGCCATTGGTGTCCAACACAACAGTGGACTCGTTTTATGGAGCAAAAATAAATAAATAATAATAAATAATGGTGATAATATTTGTAATAAAATAATAGCAATATATTTTTTCCAAGTTGTGCAGCCCTATATACAAATAAAATATAAACAACAAGAGGACCATAATATGACTATATATAAAATATAAACAATAAGAATATGCAGTATTTTATCGGTTTACTTTCATGTCATGTGACTATTAACCAACATCAGAGAAGCGGAAACATGCAAATGTGTTGTTAAATTATTGAAATATTTAACTTTCTTATAAAGGTACTTTAAATATTTTACATTTAAGGGGTTTGGCGGTGGGGTTGGTGGTTTTGTCCATACAATAGAAGTCATTGGGGTCCAAAACAACAACAACAACAAAAATCGTCTTTTGAGTGTCACAGAAGGAAGCCACATTGCAGGTATTGAGATGTTATGAATTTTGACATAACATAAAAATGTTTCAGGCTTTAATTGTAGTGAGAACTCAATCCAGACGTCACTGGGCCCAGTGACCTTACAGAAAGCATGTTTTGCTGAGAATGCAAGTCTTCTGCAACTGCCTCTTCCGTTCTTTCATGTAGTTTATTTGATGATGTGCCCAGTGAGGCTTTTGAGCAGCCATGCTGACAAGCATATGTTATTCCAAATTATTCTGATTTCAAACATCAGTTTAGTTATTGTTGCATTTATAGCAGCTTCTTGCTACTCACCTTGATGTAAATGTTTGAAAGTTATGGTTTTACCCGTAGGATAAATCCTGTTTACAGCAATTATGATCATGTTTTATTGATTCAGTAAGCTTTCTTATTCCTCCTGTGGTTTTCGTGGAAGGACAGCCTGGGAAAATGCGTTTAAGACTGCACACATTTGTCACAAATACAGTCACTGAAAGGGGAAATGTGTAGATAGCGAGGAGATAATGTCAAGATGAACAATGACGGTGCCCTTGCTCATCTGTGCCTGATGTTGTGGAGTTAAGTTCACCACCGTCACATTCTCTGGGAAATGCCAGCTAGGTTGATTGATAGCCTCAGGATTTTCCTATAGATTTAAGGTGTGATGTTTGAACTGTATATTTACGACAGTGACACAAGCACTGAATGCAGATGACTAGAAAGTTCCTCTTTTGTGCTTTATTATTATTATTTTTTTTAGTAAGGTGTAAAATGTTTTTTGTCTTTGTTTACTTTGGCGCAGTAGTACTCTTTATGGTGATTTGATTATTCTGAAGGGAGTTTCATTTAAGGGTGATTTACAAACAGGGGCATCATGAACCTGTGTCTATGAGGGAACTTCAATGTTATGTTTTAGTAGCTCTTTATGAGTAAATGTAACTGTAAGATGTGTTAGCCTAGAGTAGGGGTAGGCATGTTCGGTCTTAGAGAGCCGCAGTCCTGCAGAGTTCAGCTCCAACCCTAATCAAACACACCTGAACAAGCGCCCTGGAGGCTGATGCAAGACAGGGACATGGGGAAGACCTCCAGGGTGGATTAGATTCAGGCAGTCCGAGGAGCCATGGCGGATCGGGCAGTTCAGGAGGCCATGGTGGAGCAGGTTATTCAGGGGGCCATGGCAGAGCAGGCAGTCCAGATCCGGAAGTTCACGGCGCCATTCGTAGGTGGTTCAGACTTAGGATCTGCAGTTCAGGGTGCATGGCGGGAGCGGCAGCACTAGGATCAGCATTTCAGGCCATGGCGGAGCGGGCAAGACTAGGACCCTGGTCGGCGCTGGCAGACTAGGATCAGGCAGTTCAGGGCTCCATGGCGGAGCGGGCAGACTAGGATCGCAGTTCAGGGCATCATGGCGGAGCGGGCAGACTAGGATCAGGCAGTTCAGGGCATCATGGCGGAGCGGGCAGACTAGGAGGCCATGGCGGAGCGGACAGTTCAGGAGGCCATGTAGGTGCCGGCCATTCTGGAGGCCATGGAGCATATTTAAATTGTTAAATATAAATGTGGCAGAGAACATAACCCCATATATGTGTGATTTATTGCCATCAGCATGATCACAGTAACATCTGGCAGTTCTGTTGTGTCTTTTTTGTGCCCTTGCTCAGGAGCAGTATGACGTGTTTGATGCTGGCAGCCAGAGACGGCTATTGTCAGGTGATTAATTTGCTGGTTTCACACGGAGCGGAGCTGAACTTTCAGAATGATAATGGACTTACGGTAAGATCATCAATAAAGGCTGTAGAAATAATTAACTTTCTCTGTATTAGTTGTTTTTAACCAGCATTTTATCATATTCATTGTCCATTCAATAACAGTATTATTATTATTATTTTTTTTTTTTTTAAGTTCTTTTATTTAGGATAGGGCAGATCAGAACTGTCAGGAATTGGGAGAGAGATAGGGGGGTGGGATCGGGAAAGGTCCTCGAGTCGGGATTCGAACTCAGGACACCTGTAGCGCAACAGCGCTGTATGTCAGTGCACTGCCTACAAGGCTATCTGCGCTGACTATCATTATTGCATTCTCCCCTGTATTACACTTTAATATTGTTCTGATGGAGCAGGCACTCATAATAGCAGTGCAGTATGGACGTGAAGCGGCTGTGTTGAAACTGCTTCAACTAGGAGCGGATAGGTTCATCAAAACCAAAACGGGGAAGACAGCAGCTGACATGGCCAAAGTGTTCAATTACCCTGAGGTAGATCTCCAATGTCAGAAATCATAGAAATGTGTTCTTTTAGACTACAGTTAAAAAATGTTTTGCTTTTGGTCTTGAGAATGAGAAATATTCAAATCATTGCTCGTTTCAGATGTCCAGGATCCTTGATTCTACAGATCTCTCTACTGTAAATGGCAGTGCACCCTCCAAAGCTGAGGCACTGTATACATTTCTCAATCAAAACCCTGATCCTTCCTCTGCCTGCAAAGAGAGGTGAGCCTCTGTGTCTGTGACTTGGCTTGTATCGCCCTCTAGTGGTGATTGAAAATGAAACGAAATGCTTTTTTTGAAAGACATTTTACTTTTACAGAATATTTATTTTTCAAATAAGTGCTGCTCATTTGAACTTTCTATTCATCAAAGAAAATATGTTTTCAGCATTGATCATAAGAAATGTTTCTTGAGCATCAAATCAGCATTTTAGAATGATTTCTGAAGGATCATATGACACTAAATGGTTGGTGAAAATTCAGCTTTGCCATGACAGGAATAATTTACGTTTTAAATATATTGTATTAAGTTGTAATATTTCACAACTTTACAGTATTTTTAATCAAATAAGTGCAGCCTTGATCAGTATAAGAGACTTCTTTTAAAAAATCCTTAAAATCCCAAACTTTTGAGCGAGATATGTAATTAAATATACACAGTTTACACCTATATAGAGGGGAAGCAGAAGAGCATAAGTCATATGCTGGTCCTCACTATAAACTATATTTAATCGTTTTACAAATCAACATAAAAGCAGCTGGGCTCAGATGTCAGTATTGTAAATGTGGGTTCATTCTTTTGTTTGATCTTACAGTTCCTCTAAGCTGAGTGATATTGAACTTCTGCTGCATGGTCTGAATCTGGATCATCTCTCAGACATCATAGTGGTGAGCCAGTCGATTTATTTTACCGTTACGCTAAATAAATGTTTATTGCAATGCGCTTACAATAGAAATATATGGGGCCAGTATTCCAGAAGTGTTAGGCTTATATTTCTGTTAATATGTTTACTTGAATTATTTATTAAAATGTTTATTAGCTGATCTCTGAAATTGTTTAAATTGTCCGTTGCGAGTAGTTTTTTAGATTAATTAACTTATGGTTGTGTGTTAACGACACAATTCCTGTAGATGAAGTTTATTTAAAAAAAAATTTCATGTGCAATACTGTGTGATTGCCCCATAGACTTTTGTTGTAAATGAATTGCAATGTTGATTACCTATGTTGATTTTCTGAGGTAATAACTATTGTCTCTATTGAATATTCCTTCTCCCGTGTCTCTTACACCTCTGTTTCTTTTTTTTATTGGCAGGAAAATGATGTCACTTGGAGTGACCTGTTGATCATGGAGAAGGGGGACTTGGAAAAGGTAATTTAGATCATGCCTTTTTAATAGATGAGAATATTTTTTAAAAATTGTGCAAAACAAACAGTTGTTAATGGCTAAAAATATAATGAATTGAATTCTTTTTAGATATACATATTTTTAGATGTACATCTAAAAAAACTACATATATTATATATTCCATAAAATGTTGGTTTACAATAAATCAGCTCTCTTTCTCTTAGATTGGCATAACTAATCCTGAGGATCAAAAGAAGATTCTCAGCACCATGGAGCAGATGCACCTTGATAAAGTAGATCTGGACACCCTGACGCCTCTTAATAACATAGACAGCGGGTAAAGCTCATTTAGCCTCAAGCTAATCTAAACTTTATTGCATGTATATTATGTATCCACATCAAACCTGGTAACAGTCTGTAGTGCAGCTAAAGTGCTGTAGAACTCATAGCAGGACAACAGTGTCTTGACAAGGCTTCCATGTAAGCCTGTCTTAATGGTTTAAGCTCTAGTAATGATTTGTAAGGTGAGAAATGAACTAGTGCCGTTTCTGCATGCTCCGGATTCTAACGGATGATGGCGAGTAGGCGGCGTGGTGGCCATGTTTGACTTTAAAGTCTATGCTTAATGAATCTAATCAATCAGTAATTTCTTTATTCCATGTCAGGGAGGTACAGAGAGGGCAGACGGACACACAGTAAATTGTGCAGTTAAATCCTCTTCTGATAGCTGCTCCATAAACACACATTAAAGGGATATAGAGTTACAGTGAAATTCATTGCCATAGTTGATTTCCTGTCTAATGAGATGTAAACATAAGCAGTTCATAAGTTGTTTCCGGACGATAACTCTGTAGCTTTGATACTGTTATTTTTAGGGCAAAAAAACAATGTTAAACTGTTATTTTTTTGAGTGGTTGGATTATTTAAAATATATCAGCTAATTGGCAGTGTATGTGACCTGATACAAATTGATGGATCTGCTCATGGTGCCTGTTGGGACGGTGGCATTAACCCAGCACTTAGTCGTCCACATGAGCCTATCACTCATTCAGTCATAGAAAAACTAACAAAGTGACACTCAGAGCCCATCTCTCTGTCCTGAAGGAGACAGTAACTCCACAGTGTCTGACAGTGTTTACCACAGGCTCTGACAGAGTGTTAGGAGAAGAAAACGGCTGCTTGGGGAAATGCTCTGTTAAGATAACACCATCAACATCGCGTGGTATGTGTGAGCCATTACAGGAGTTTGAAATTGTAAGTGATGGCAGAAGTACGCCAAGAATGCTGTCACCAAATTAAGTGATACCATTGGTCATTTAAGAAACATTTGCTTCAGCTTTCAATGTTTGTGACTTTAGGATAAAGAGAACTGAAGGAAATATTTAAGTAAACAATGGTTTCACTTGGTTTATACCATTTGGTGATAGATGGATAGATAGTTACTGTAACAACAGATTTTACAAAATGTTTCGGTACAATACGGTTCATTAGTTGACATGAACTAAGAATGAACAATAATTCTACAGCATTTATTCATCTGAATGTTAATTTCAGCATTTACTAATGCATTATTAAAATCACAAGTTGTGTTTGTTAACATTAGTGAATGCACTGTGAACTAACATGAACAAACAATGAACAATTGTATTTTTATTAACTAACATTAACAAAGATTAATAATAAATAGTGTAATAAATGTATTGTTCATTGTTCGTTCGTATTAGTTAATACATTAGTTAATGTTAACAAATTACACCTTATTGTAAAGTGTTCCCCCTTTTTCTTACACATGGTTTATAGATTCTTACATGTTTTGTTCATCAAGATAATCTTCACAAATGAACACAACAAAGCCTAAATACAATTGGCAGAAGTAAAAAGCTAAACATAGGCTATAAACAAACTTATCCGGTAGTTTGGAATGTTTGACCAAAAAATGTTTTATCACTGTTTTTTTTTTTTTTAGGTTTGATGGTTTATCATGGTTTTTCGTGACTGTGCCTTGATATTAATCAGAATGCATGAAATGCTTGCAGAACCACTGTATTTGAATCACTATCCAAACAAACATGCTATATATAGCATGGGCAGTTTTTGATGTAAATTAGATTATTATTTCAAAATGTATAGCAAAAACAGAAGCTTTGTGATATTTTTGCTACATAAAACATCTGAACGAAACAAAACAGCAGACGGGCTGAATGAGAGCGCAAGTTCACTCACTGACAGCTGGTGGTGCTTATGGAACAGCAGTGACGCAGCGTTTCCTTGATTATGGCTGTAAACAAAGCAGCGCTGCGCTTTTAAATAGCACATATGTATTGTATGGAGGTAAGATGAAAAGAAAACACCATTACATTTTTCTGAAGACAGTCAGTTCCCCTCAGAGATTATTTATATACACCCCTCACCCCCAGCTCAATATTTAGAGTGTCTTACCTATTTTCACTCATCATGAACGTGATCTTTCTCTGGCCCTGCTACAGGTATTTTTTTCCTCTGCCTACCTCTTTAACGTCTCTGGCTTCTGTTAATGTTTGCTTACTGTTGGCTTATTGCCAAGTAAAAGAATTATTTGTGCGGTATGAATAGTTCTAAAAGTTTGCCAACCATTAGTCAGAAGTGTACTCAGTTAACGGATCTTCCCTCCCCCATAATAACCACACTATGTACATTTCTTTAGGCACTTTGTTTTTTAAAATGCATACCGCTTGCGTAACAAACTGGTTTACCATTTGAACCGGTGTATCGCCCAGCATTACATCATGGTTGCATGATTTCAATGTCACCATAACAAGCTTCCTGACAACTTTGACAGTCTTTCTATATAGATATATTATATATATTATATCATATATATAAAGGTAGTGAAGTTATAGTTCACAAAAGTGTGATTTATAAACAAAATCAGGCTGTGTGTAGAGGAGTTTACCTGTTAGGCGTGATGACTTTTAATGTCCCTGACAATCTTTGTTGCTATTTGTTAGCAACTGCTTTTTTAAAAACGAGTATAAAAGCTTTAACAAAAGCACACGACAAATTACTGTTGTATTTTATGCAATAGAATAAAAAGTAAAACTGTCTTAAGCTTGTGTTATTTCAGGCATTGAACCAAAAAACCCATCAGGGCGATGGGAAGTGCTAAAATGCTAACTTGTTTCCGGGTTTTGGCCTACAAAAATGTCATCCCTGCAGCACTCTACTTTGAAAAGTCTAAGCATAAAGGAAGTGGAAAGTTTATTTAACTACTTCATAAGTTCATGAACAAAGAGTGTCATTTGTGAAATGTCGTCTTTTTCTCAGGAGTGAAGATTTCCTTAACTTTCTGATCAGCCTGAAACAGCAGTGCGGTTACTTGACAGAAACCTTACAGGATGTCAACAGCAGATTCCCACATAGCCCTGCTGAGGTATGTTGTGTTCTTTAAGTATCTGAGTCCTGTGTAAAACATGACCAGTTAGAAGTATTCCTGTCTGTTTCTTTAGTTTCATATGGCCAGGCCTTTGATTTGTGGAAGTCTGGGTCTACATTGCTTTATTCTGACCAACCACCCACTTAGAAAGAGACGTGTAAAGCAACCAACAACAGTCATTTTTGTTTTTATGTGCTGTTTAGGAGTGGATCTGAATTAAAGATAATTAAAATAACGGTACATTAGCCAAATGGTTGTACACAAAACACTGATCTCTACCACAACATTTTAAATAAACATTTTTACCGACAGTAAATATGCAACCTTACTTTCAAAATTGCTCCGTCTGTCAAAATACTTCATCTGGACCAAATGATTCCATCAGTTTAAGTGTGCATGGCCTCTGAGAGTAACTTCCAAGTGCCTGAAATTATCCATGACTACAGTCTTGAATAAATGGGAACAAATGAGTTCAATCGTATTTTAAACCTTCACGTAATTTTAAAAGTGTTTTCAACTGAAGTGGCAGTAGACAGACAGAGCTATTGTATCTCACGATTCGTGCCTGCTTGTATGTGATGTCTTTGTTTGACAGGTTGTTCTTACATGTGATCCCAAGAAAGAGGCTCAAGCCCTTTGCACCGAGCTTGTAACTCAGACAGGAGACCTCCAGAAAGAGATTCTCTGTCTTAAGACCCTGCTCAGCAAGGTCAGTCATGTCCACATTCCTTCATGTCCTCATCTTTCTTCTTCTCTGACGCTTCTATTTACAATAGTTTTGTCTAGTAAAAAATACTGTGAGAGCAACAGGGGCAGCCGTTTCATCCCTCGTAGATGTTCCTATAGTCTCTTTCATGATGATGAAGGGTAATCATTTGTGAACAAATAAATCGAAGATGTTATCCGCTAGCACATTCCAGGGAATTTCTACGACTCTCATCAATCTCCAATGTGAAATTAGTTTAATCAAACGCGTTTGTAGCTTGTTGTAACTCCTGTTGTTCTCAAAGCATTCAACATTTGATTGTGGCAGCCCATCAAAATAGAATCTTAATAGAATGCTTTCTTACATAGTGTTTTGTCTTTTAACACAAAAAACATTCCACTTCACCATAACTGATACTCGTGCTGCGACACATGTGAAATACTGGGTTTTGGGAGAGTTTTTCCCATGGAATATAAAAGCAAATTAACTCCCCCTCAGGCCACCGAGATGTAGATGTAGTTTGTTTCTTCATCGAAAAACAGATTTGAAGAAATTAGCATTACATCACTTGCTCACCAAAAGATCCTCTTCAGTGAATGGGTGCCGTCAAAATCAGAGTATCAAACAACTGATAAAAACATCACAATAATCTCCAGTAATAAGAGTCCACATTCTTCAGTCCATCAGTTAATATCTTGTGAAACTAAAGGCTGTAAGTTTGTAAGAAACAAATCCATAACGATGTTTTTAACTTGAACCGTTGCGTCTGGTTAAAGTCAGTAATACCGCTTTCTCCAGTGAAAAATTCATCTCTCCTAAATCAGAAGAGAATTATGCAAAGATCAAGCATAGTTTCCAAGCAAAAACTGGATTTTGAGGACAACAATGGATTTACTGGCGAAAGCATTTAATTTTATTATGGACTCATATTTTGGCCAGTAATTATGGTTTAAAGTTAAAATGTCTTAATAATGGCTTTGTTTCTTTCAAATACGTGGCTTTTCATTTCAAAATACTTTTATTGATGGACTGGAGTCATGTGGATTACTTGTGGATTGTGATGTTTTTATCAGCTGTTTGGACTCTCATTCTGACGGCACCCATTCACTGCAGAGGATCCATTGGAGAGCAAGCGATGGAATGCGGAATTTCTCCAAATCTTTTCTGATGAAGAAACTCACCCACATCGACAATTAATGGCTGAGGATGGTTATATTTTTCAGCAAATGTAGATTTTTGGTAACTTTTCTTTAAGTTTGACGTCATATGTCCAGTGCTCAATGAAAGCCCAAAAGCAACAGTATATGGTGCTTTTAATATCCACTGATAGTTGTGCTCTAATAATAATAATAATAATAATAATTTATTCTCTTTTAACCCTTAATTTCTCCTTAGACGGAACACACGGAATATAACTTTCAGCTTCTTCAACCAGTCTCCAATAATGGCCAGAGAGGAAAGGCCCGCAAGAGGTTTGCTGCTGTGCTTGGACTTGGAATGCTTGGAGCAGGGCTTCTATTTGTGCTGTCACAATCAAAAAAACTGAACTATTTTTGAGGTTATGTATTGCAGTGATGTATGTGTTTTAAGCTGTTACCTCAGTATTTTATTAATGATTGTATGTTCTAGATTTAGGTTAAGAATATGTTATGATCACCCTTTTAGTGGTGCTATTCTAGACTGTTATTCAAGTAAATCTGTTAAATGTTCTTTTGGTTTTTCAGACAATGCACTACATAAAAGTTTTCCCAAACCATGTTATCCTTCTCTTTGCTTTGTTTGTAATCACTGTTGTCAACTTCTATTACAGCGGCATCTGCCGGTCAGAGCTGGATGGCTAGCACTTTGTGTTTTGGAAGTTGTGTTTTGATTTTCTGGGTGGCCCAAAAAGAAAAGTCATTGCCAGTCGCTGTCTGTGGTGCTGAAATGGCATTTCCGGGTGCAAGACCCTCTTACAACTAAATTCATGATAAAAGCTGGTTACTTGATCAGTCATGTTCAGTTTAATTGAACAATTGCTTGATACATATTCATTATCGGGCTTGAGGGGAAAATGAAATGTAATCTGGCATGTGCAAGCAGTTTCCCGAAAGCCCTGTTTTGAAAATGTTACATAAGTTCTCTATGTGCAACAAACAATGGCAGCTCCTTTTATCTCTTTAATTTCTTTTAGTTGCATGCATTTATGTAATCAGAAGTTAGGCCAAATAAAATGCATTTAAAAGAACCATTTTAGTTGACATGTTCTGCTATTTGACTCTCACTGGAGAAAGATGAGACGTGAACCCGTCCTCCAAGGTGCTGTAACAATATCATATATATGTTGTTCGATATAAGTTCAAATATTTTTCACAATGTTGGAATTGCTTGTGTGAAAGGGAATGTTGAACAGTTTCTACAAGTTAAAATCTTAAAGTCTAGCAACTGAATCTTGTAGAGATCTCTGCTTTTTGGACAATTTTCCAACACTCTTCTATGTAGCCTATTCTTATGGTTTTGCAACGTTTATGAGAACCGCAGAGTGCTCCTATAAGCTAGACAAACTTAGCCTTAGAGAAAACCTCTACAAAACTTAAATACTGTTATTATTTCTAGTTTTACACGTGGCAAAATGCATTAATTTTTTTAAAGAATTAAATATATAGTGATCGGGGTGCCAAAGGACATTTATTCAACCGATTGTGATCCCATAAAATTACAGATCCCCCCCAAATTTGTAATGGTTTTACTGGTTCTAATGGGAATTGTATTGGTTTTAATGGAAACTGTAATGGACCCTGTGGGTCTCTACTGGTAATTGGTCACCTATTGGTGACTTGTTAAAACCAATAAATCCTAATGGAATATGCCCCAAAACACACAGAAAACCATTTTTAATGGTTAAATGTTGATTTTTTTGTATTTGTAATGGAAACCATTAGACTTTTCTGTGACTGTTCTATTGTTTTTTTTCAGCGAGGTCATCTGAACCACATCAGACAATCTCTCTTTATTTTTATTAAGGGACTGACATTTCAAAACCACTGAAAGGATTTAGAGTAGTCTTTCCTTATTGACTCGAAAAGGATGAAATTAGGCCAATTTAAATTCCATCATATTACCGATGACAAGTCTTCTCCACGCTCTCGCGACCGCGACTTTTCCACGGAGATCACGAGAAGAATCCGGTTTTCCTAATAGCCTAATCTTGGTTCCCATCGGAAGAAAGGACCTCACAATACAAGGAAGCCGAACATATTAATGCTTTCACATAAACTGGTGATCAAAGATAGAGGAAATTCTCTGCGACAATTGAACAGTTCGTGAAAAGTTCAAAAGAATGTGATAATCCAATCCCAATGCACATCTTCAAGAGCAGAACATGTTTGTGGAGAAGACAGAATGAGACGTATTTGTGCTTTCAGTCAATTAAGCCTTATTTTATGGGAAAAGACCATTTCGAGACATTTTACGGAGATTAGAAATAATATGAATTAACAATAATAAAACCAAACATTTAATTAAAATCAATGTTGCGCTTATTATTATTAAGTTAATTGAATGTTAATTACATTTTGAATTCAATAATTTATTTTAATTATTATTACTTATGTGCCAAATACTAGATTGATACAAAAATAAAAGGAAAAAGTGCTGGGCTTCAGAAGGATATGGATAGACATTTCACGTTGGACCACATTCTACACTTTCGCTGCTTTGGAAATAAGCCAAACCTGTGGCTGGTGTCAAGCTAGCCTGAACAGATACTTTCAGACATCTAATTTCTTCACTTCATTCCTGAGGCAGGACTGCGCCCACCCCTTGTGTAAGCAATTTAAACCCGATAGCAGATCATCAGCTATCTGCAGCCACTTCAGACCGAGGAAGAGAGGAAGAGCATCAGGCTGTGAGCATCTGCAGCGCTACACATCACACTCCACGATGCTTTGACGCTCAACTCACTTGCGTCGCGTCGCTCCAGAGATTTTTGATCTGGGAGAGTAAATAACCGCCTCAGCACTCGATGTGTGTTTCATTTATTTGTTGTCAAACCGAAGACAAGTGCCTGAACGAATGAGTGTATCGATACAAATTTTGTAATATGAACTTTTTGCCAAGTGGAATATGTTTTTATTTGTCCGTGGCAATTTGCTGGTTCACATCAAGGGTCGACGCATCGTGGTGGTGGGTACAGTTTTTGCTTTATTTGAATATTAGTAATGTTTTCAGGTTTATAAAATCAAATTATGTTTTAGACTACGATTGTGGTTAAAAAGTACATCGTTAAATATTGGTCTGGAGTCATTGGAACAGCTTTTTTTCGTCACTGAAAACTTGAGATGATTTTTATTTTACTTTTTGTACTTTATTATATATATGTTTTTATTTTATTTATTTATGCATTTATTTTAATTTGTTTTGAATGTGCAGAACGCGGTTGTGTGTTGAAACATGATTCCATCGCTCATTCCCTGTGCTTTCATCTTTTATGCAGGTACATGGGCACTCTTGGATCGCAAGTAATGTGCGACAACATCCCGGGCTTGATTAACAAACAACGCCAGTTGTGCCGCCAGCATCCCAAGGTGATGCAGGCTATTGGAGCTGGAATTAAAAGCTGGATCGGAGAATGTCAGCACCAGTTCAGAAACCACCGGTGGAACTGCAATACCATGGCGCGCGAGCACACTCTTGTTGGAAGGCTTTTGCATCGAAGTGAGTAGGCCTAAGGCTCAAGTGTATTGTTTCAAGTCTAACGGCTGTATGCACATACAGTATGTTCTCTGCGCTCAACCTGCAGTGCAATTCTTATCTGATATCAGATCATATTACAGAAAGTAAAACTTGATGAACTATGTGCTTTCGACCCTTCTTTGCTCGTCTGTGTGTGCAGCACTGTGCATGTATTGATGAGGTTTGATTTTTATAAAATATTTACAACATATAATACTGATTATAAAGAGTATAAAATCTATCTACATTTATTATTTACTTGTTTGCAAATAATACAACAATTTTTGGGGGCAAATTTCCATACTGTTGCACCACCTGGAAGTTTTGACGTATGGACTGTGACTTTAAGCCCAATAAGAAATATTAAAATGATTTTAATTCAGAAATCACAAGCATGTTCTTCATAGAAAATGTGATAGTTTTCAAGTAACTAAAATACAGATCCGGAAAAAAATGTCACATCATTGACCCATAAACAACTCAATATTGTTCTGTGATCATCCCAAGATGTCTAGATGTAATCTGAATCGATAAGTCACAATAGTGTCACTTAGCACGCAAGTGTATCCTTTACTTTTCATTGTGTTGAAGATTTATGTCAGTTTAGAGAAGAAAGGCTGGATTATTGTGTCTGGTGAGTTCATTCAGAACTGCTCAGCAGCTTGATGCTTTAACTAGGTGTAATTGCCAGTTTTGTGACTTTAGGTTTGCGACTGTAAGTGTCTCTGGCTGTATTTTCTCATCTCATGTAAAGTCATATTAATGGGAACATCCACAAAGGAACTCTGTGTCCCAGACCTCTAAGCTGCTCTGCACATTAAAGTTAGGTTAAACCTCTGACTTTAATCTTCTTGATTTAAGGTATTCAGACCTCCCTGAAAGACTCCTAACTTCTCGGTGACACTGTGAGAATCTACTTATTGTCAATGTCAGGTCACTAATTTAAAACAATTGCAGGGATTCCGTGGCAGACATCCTCCTCTTGTCTGACAAAGCTGCCTAACGGAAACATCTTTGGTACACATGTGAAAAGCTGCAGTTTAGAACTTTTGTTCAGGCTGTTGCTTGTTACTGTTGTTTTTCTTCCGTCTCTTTATACAGTCATAGCAGACTGTTTTCCACATTAATCACCTTCACATTTAGACTCACAAAATTAAGACATCTTAATGTCTTTCTGATGTAAAACTTATGTTTATATAATGGGTTATAAGATTAGTTTCATCTAAAAAAAAATATAAAGTAGTTATATTTTAGGAATCAACTTGAATTGAATGACTAAAGAGAAAGTTATATGTATGTATGAATTATTATTATAATTTTTATAATTATATAGTGCAATGTACAAAATAAAATTAACTTAAATATGTGTAAAAAATTGCCTATATACATCTGCAAAAATGTCAACAATTCTGTAATTTTTTTCTGTCAATATGGGGGTCTGTGTGTACATTAATGAGGAAAAAAAATTAATTTAAATGATTGTAGCAAATGGCTGCAATATAACAAAGAGTTAAAAATTTAAAGGGGTCTGAATAATTTCCATACCCACTTTATGTATGTGTGTGTGTATATCATATATTACATAGCATCTATGACATAGTTACATGAATAGATAGATATCGGTATATACACACCACAAATGTTTTTATAATAGTGTACATTTATGATGAATTCTTTAACATACAAGTTCTATTATATAAAATCATATATGATTTAACATGCATTTAAAATATATAATGTAGTAAAAGTATTCTTATATGTAATGTATGTATGTATATAAGGTCCTCCTCATAAATTTACAATCTGAAAAGTGTCATTTTAATTTTAGTAATTCAACTCAATTTGTGAAACTCGTGTATTAAATAAATAAAATGCACACAGACTGAAGTAGTTTAAAGTCTTTGGTTCTTTTATTTGTGATGATTTTGGCTCACATTTCACAAAAACCCACCAATTCACTATCTCAACAAATTAGAATACTTCATAAGACCAATAAAAAAAACATTTTTAGTGAATTGTTGGCCTTCTGGAAAGTATGTTCCTTTACTGTACGTGTACTCAATACTTGGTAGGGGCTCTTTTTGCTTTAATTGCTGCCTCAATTCGGCGTGGCATAGAGTTGATCAGTTTGGGGCACTGCTGAGGTGGTATGGAAGCCCAGGTTTCTTTGATAGCGGCCTTCAGCTCATCTGCATTGTTGGGTCTGGTGTCTCTCATCTTCCTCTTGACAATACCCCATGGATTCTTTATGGGGTTCAGGTCTGGTGAGTTTGTCAAGCACAGCAACACCATGGTCATTGAACCAGCTTTTGGTGCTTTTGGCAGTGTGGGCAGGTGCCAAGTCCTGCTGGAAAATGAAATCAGCATCTCCATAAAGCTTGTCAGCAGAAGGAAGCATGAAGTTCTCTAAGATTTCCTGGTAGATGGCTGTGTTGACTTTGGACTTCAGAAAACACAGTGGACCATATTCCTCTTTTCAGATGAAAGTAAATTTTGCATTTCATTTGGAAATCAAGGTCCCAGAGTCTGGAGGAAGAGTGGAGAGGCACAGAAACCATGTTGCTTGAAGTCCAGTGTGAAGTTTCCACAGTCAGTGATGATTTGGGCTGCCATGTCATCTGCTGGTGTTGTTCCACTGTGTTTTCTGAAGTCCACAGTCACTTCATGCTTCCTTCTGCTGACCAAGCTTTATGGAGATGCTGATTTAATTTTCCAGCAGGATTTGGCACATGCCCACACTGCCAAAAGCACAAAAAGCTGGTTCAATTACCATGGTGTTACTGTTCTTGATTGGCCTGCAAACTCTCCTGACCTGAACCCCATAGAGAATCTATGGGGAATTGTCAAGAGGAAGATGAGAGACACCAGGCCCAACAATGCAGATGACCTGAAGGCAGCTATAAAAGCAACCTGGGCTTCCATACCACCTCAGCATTGCCACGCTGATTGTCTCCATGCCACGCCGAATTGATGCAGTAATTAAAGCAAAAGGAGCCCTTTCCAAGTATTGAGTACATGTACAGTAATTAACATACTTTCCAGAAGGCCAACAATTCACTAAAAAATGTTTTTTTTATTGGTCTTATGAAGTATTCTAATTTGTTGGGTTTTTGTTAAATGTGAGCAAAAATAATCACAATTAAAAGAACCAAAGATTTTTCAGTCTGTGTGCATTGAATTTATTTTAATACACGAGTTTCACAATTTGAGTTGAAGTACTGAAATAAATTAACTTTTCCACAACATAATTTATTGAGATGCACCTGTAAAAAGTTTAAATAACACATTTCTTAACTAAATAAACCCTATTCCTACTTTTTTCTCAGGCAGTCGCGAGGCCGCCTTTGTCTATGCCATCTCCTCAGCAGGTATGGTCTACACTTTGACCAGTGCGTGCAGTCAGGGTGAACTAGAAAACTGCTCTTGCGACCCTGGAAAAAAGGGCTCATCTCGCGATGCCAAGGGAGCTTTCGACTGGGGTGGGTGCAGCGATCATGTTGACCATGCAATCAAGTTCTCTCAGGTCTTCATAGACGCCAAGGAGAGGAAGGAGAGAGATGCACGGGCGCTCATGAACTTGCACAACAACCGTGCAGGGAGAAAGGTAACAACACAAACAGCTGTTGAGACACATCTTGAGAAATTAAATCTTGACGAATAATAATCCATGACCATTGCATGGCTCACGCATTCAGCGAGACTAGTCAGAGGTTTACTCTAGCCACTGTCTCCTTTTTTGATTCACAGGCGGTGAAGCGCTTCATGAACCTTGAGTGTAAGTGTCATGGTGTCAGTGGCTCATGCAATGTACGTACCTGCTGGTTAGCCATGGCAGACTTCAGGCAGACCGGTGACTATCTCCGTAAAAAGTACAACAATGCCATTCAGGTGGTGATGAACCAGTATGGAACAGGCTTCACCAGTGCCTACAGGATGTTTAAGAGGCCTACCAAAAATGACCTTGTCTACTTTGAAGACTCGCCTGACTACTGTATATGGGACCATGAGTCTGGTAAGTGTGCTGAGGGAAACCTTAACCTTAAAAAGGTAATTCACCCAAAATGTATGGCTTTCTAGATATTTTGAAAAATGTTTTTTTTGTCCATAAATGTGGTTCAAAACAACAATGGTAAGTGTGCTGAGGGAACCTCGCAGGATAGTTCCCCAAAAATTAAAATTCTGTCTCGTTTTTATGTTGAACACAGAGAAGATAGTTTTGAAGATTCTGCTTAACCAACAGTTTGATGGTCCCCATTGACTTCCTAGTAGGGAAAGGAAATCGTGGAATTAATGGGGGACAACAACTGTTTGATTACCATCATTTTTCAAAATTAATCTTTTTGTTCAACATAAGAGAAAACTCATATAGGTTTGGAAAAACTTGAGGGTGAGTACATGATGACAAAATTTTCATCTTTGGGTGAACTATCCCTTTTAGCTTAAAAAGACAATTCGCCCTAAAAAATACAAACATTTTAAAGAATGTTTCAATTGTATTTTTAATATGTGGCCCAAAACAACAAAGCCCATGACTTTTCAGATATTTGCCGTTTTGTGCTCTGCATCAAAAAGAAAGTCACATGTACGTGTAAATGATCACAGAGTTTTCATATTTTAGGTGAACTATCCCTTTATTTGCATTACCTCAAGAGGTGAATTAAGTTGATGAATCAAAGCTATAGTACTCCATCATGTTTCATAACCCACTGTTTGTGTTTCCACCCTGCAAGACTCCCACACTCTGCTCAAAATCAGTAGGCATCAGTCTTTGCCCCCAAACACAGTTGTAATCAGAGGACGTGAGCTATTTAGCTGGTTATTACATACACAATAGTCATAACCCAATCCTGTAACCTGAATGCCGGTAAAGATTCCCTCCCTAAGGCAGAGGTTTATCTCTTTTTACCTTTCTGTGTGTGTGTGTATGTACTGAATAACACCAGGTGTACCAATGTGTGAAGCAGTAAGGGGGGGGGGCCTGTCAGACTGCAGATGATCCCTGCTATCAGGTGACGCTGTGTTTAGACACATTACCACAGTTTTGTGGGCAGAACGGGAGCTGAAATTTAATCCCTATGCGCAAATGCTATAAATCACTGCCTTCCACGGCGGCACCTCTATATTTTCTGCCTAAAACTGGCAGGAATATTTAGAGAGGTGTCTTTTAAGTGCCCTGAGTTGTATGTCGAACCCACTTTAGGTATTTATTATTTATTGTACAGTATGTCAGTATAACTGCTCATTTA
Source organism: Sinocyclocheilus anophthalmus (assembly GCA_018155175.1). Taxonomy (NCBI): domain Eukaryota; kingdom Metazoa; phylum Chordata; class Actinopteri; order Cypriniformes; family Cyprinidae; genus Sinocyclocheilus; species Sinocyclocheilus anophthalmus. The sequence goes on along the minus strand of JADLZN010000390.1, from coordinate 16,878 downwards.
TGAGCATGTACATTTAGAATGATCTTACAAGCTAAAGGGCTAGTTCATCCAAAAATGAAAATTATGTCATTCCAAACCTCTTTGACTTTTTTTTTCTGCAGAATATAAAAAAGACACACAAACTGTTTTTGTCCATACAATGGAAGTCAGTGGGGTCCGAAACAACACTTGGACTCACTGACTTTTATTATGTGGACAAAAAACTGGATAACAGTTTAAGGGCTAGTTCAATCAAAAATGAAAATTGTCACGTCATTCCAAAACCTATTTGATTTTTTTTTCTACAGAATATAAAAAACACACAAAAACTGTTTTTGTCAATACAATGGATGTCAATGGGGTCCAAAACAACACTGAAATCCACTGACTTTTATTGTATGGGCAAAATGGCTATTCCTACCAAATGAAAGTTGTCATGTTGTTTTCCTCTGCGGATTACAAAAAACATACATAAAAAGTTTTTGTTCATACAATGAACATTAAGCCTAAACAACACTGGACCTTATTGGACCATACTGATTGTATTAAATCGACAAAAAACACTGAGCCTGCATCTGAAATCACATACTCTCCGAGTGGGTACTTCCTTTGAACAAGCAATTACTTTGCATCCATTAAAAAAGTATGTTTTATATAGTATGAATTGAATTCAGACACACTGCATATTTTGTGTTTTCATTGTCAAGTAACCTAACTGCTTTATTCGTTTTGCTTCACTGCCATTCACAAATCCTCTCCCGTTGCCTCATGGGATAGTAAAGTGTCCATCAGATGTGCAATTCAGAATCTTGCCGGAAGTAATTATCATTCTAGGTATTCATGAATACTGTAAGTTTTGGAAAATCCTATCGTTTCACAAACTGGTTTTTCCGTCTTGATATAATTAGGAAGTAAGGCGATTTTCGGATGCAGCATGATCTCTCGAAAGTCCTACAGTTTTGAAGTTACATTACTGAATTTTTTTTCATTTTTGCTTTACATCCTTTCGCTCATGTTTTATAATAGGGATTTTTTAAATCTGGTCTATTTTTTCCATCATCTGAAGTAATTTTTAAAAAAACCGAGACACCGTATTTTTAGTGCTGACCTCCTCTAGTGTGGTGGTTTGTGAAAATCTCTTAGCCTTGCAGTGTATTTGAATGTCAGTTTTTTGGAGAAGACGATCCTCCACTGCAATGAAGTGTGAAATAAAATTACTAGCCTCACCATGGTCACACATGTTAAACCATCTCTTTGGCACCCCCTCATCTTAATTCCATACGCAATGCATGCCTCAGGTAAGGCGTGCCCATGTATAACACGATATGAGCCCAGCATACCATCCTGAGGAACTGCGTGGGAGTAGTGCTGTGTCATGCCCAGACACACATCCTGCCTACTCTCATTGAGCTCAATAGACCACGGTACATACCATGCTGGCGCTACTGGTGACTGAAGTGGTTTTTGTGCTGTTCTGGCCTTCTCTGTAATACGACTGTTCTCACTTTAAAATCTACATTAAACCATCTGAAATTGGTTTAAACCACAGACATAAACATGGTTTGTTTGTATAGTGCTGATTGTTTGATTGGCTTTGAAGGTGATCTTTATAAAGAATGCTGCAGATTGTCACTCGTAGGGAGCATGAAAGCAAGGGTTTAATACAAGGGCGTTAGCAATTTTTGTATCATCAACAATCCCGATGCGTCAGCCTCATAGAGGCGGGTTTGTTCGCGATTAGAGCCGTTGGAAATTAGTACGTTGAATGAACAAACAAAAGACCCCGAGCAATGCTTGATAGCTTCTATCATCAGTCCCTCATCTGACCAAGGACCAAGCGGTCATCCTTTTACATGGTGCCGACAAACCCAGCCTCTTCAAGACAGCGCTGTCTGGACACTATCAGACATCTGCCAGGCACTACACATGACTATTCAGTCGAGGTCTGCTTGCTTCAGGAATTTTTATAATATTCACTACATTCATAGATTTCAGCAGTACAACGTATAACTATTTTTGCACAATAACAATTTTTACCTGCCCTGCTTATATTTTTACTGGCCTTATTACAAGTGAATTATACATTTCTGTTTGTGGCAATGATTTTTATGTTATTTATTTTTTTCGGAAAAATGGAATAAGATTTTTTTAAAAATTTTTATTTTATAGATAGATAGATAATTTAATATCAAAATTAAACCTAAAATAGCTTTTTGAATTCAGTTAACATTCATTTGTTTGAAATATAAAATACAAAATAATAGTACAGAATAATAAGTATTGGTAAAACAATTTCATTTATACATCAATGCCATTATACTTTAATCTTTCATAATTGTGGCTTGCATTTTTATTTATTTATTGTTTTCAGAACAAATAATGCAACACATAAATTATTGTTTAAATTATATATTTTATCCATGTCTGGATGGATTGGAAAGACGGCCGGACGGACGGATAGATATCATAGATAATATAGAAAATGTAATAGCAAAATAACCCTAAATGCTTTTTTAATTCAGTTAATCATTCATTTTAATAAATATAAAAGACAAATTAATATTACTTAATAATAAGTATTGGTAAAACAATTTCAATGTATACATCAAATTCCATTATAATTTAATATTTATACATGCATATTAATTGTATAAAATGTTACACAAAATTGTGTACATACATGTCTCTTAGTATGTTTATTTCTGAAAGCACAGGTCTGAATATGCTACACAATTTTGCTTTTCAAGTAAATTTATCTTGTTTTCATATTTTGAGTGAAAATGGGACAAAAATACTGAAAATGTTTCAAACTAAATATAGTTTTTTTTTTTTTTTTTTTTCAGTGTGTGTGTAAAGACTGGGGAAAAAACAGTGTCGCACTTGACTGGTGTGATTTTTTAAAAACCTTTTTTCCTTCATGATTTTATTTAGTTTTTTTTTAGTCTGTACAACAAGTGTTGTTACTTTACAAATTAACACTTCAAAAAGCTGGAAATTATACAGCTATAATGTAACTGTAAACTCATAAAAACTTGCTGGAAAACGATTGACATGCAATGCAAAATATTGCTAATTGCTAAACACATTTTTACTGATGCTTTTGAGATTATTGCACGTCATTTTTGCAATTTCAACCAAACCTCCTCATGTTGTCTAGCTAAATGGCATACTTTAGGTTACTTTAGGTCATTTGGTGCATTTCATCAGTGCCCAGGGGCAATAAAACTGTGAGGATCTATACCTTGAACATTTTTGATGTAGCCGTTCATGTTTTATCTCACTAAATCCTGTGATGCCTCATTTCGATTTTTGCTTTATTGCAGGTTCTGTGGGCACAGGTGGGCGAGTGTGCAACCGTACGTCCCGTGGGGCTGACAGCTGTGAGGTCATGTGTTGTGGGCGGGGCTATGACACATCACGTGTGAGCCGCACCACCAAGTGTGAGTGCAAGTTCCACTGGTGTTGTGCTGTTCACTGCAGGGACTGCCAAGAGGAGGTAGATGTGCATACATGCAAAACCCAGTCATGACCCCACCACTCCAGAGTAAAGATCCCATCTCAAACCTTTGACATTGTACAGTGCTTTTCTCTTGCAAATAAGATCAAACACAAATGACCAGCAAATTAAAACCTATGCAGATTTGTTGTATCACAACTTTTTGAAGTCTTGAGTAGTTTTACCATCTTTACTTACTGTTTTTCCCCCATCATAACACACATATTTATTACAGCTTTGGAACATAAGAATGTTTATCTTTAATGTATTTCATATTTTGAACTGTAAATACAAACTGTATGTAATTTAAAATAAAACGTATGTTATGTCGAATAGTTGTCTGTAGAAGTTTGTTGTCCTGTTTTGCATTAAAGATCAGAAGCTTTACTGTATATATTAATGTCTGTGGAACAAACAATTAATAACTAGACAGTAAACAATTATTTTGTAAAACACTTTTTGTGTCTGAAGGATATTCAGAAAGGCAAGTAAAGCTTTTCCTTTATGATTTATTCCTTAGTGGCTCCAAATAAGACCCAAATTATATTAGACATATTATTATTGTGCAATATTTGTACAGGTGGAAGTGAATCAAACAATGAACCATGAAAATAAATGAAAACAAGGAAATAAGACCAACAGAAAACGCCGGAAAAAAAGACTCTGACACCCTCAGGACATTTCAAATACCTGGTCTCTCACCTAACCTAAAATTATTAACATACAAGAAAATGATAAACATAAAACTCTCTTAATCTGTAAAGACCATTGTAAATTCCCCCCTCAAACCTTAACAATCAATTGCTTGAAACTTCAAAAGAAAATGATAATGTATTCTGCCCCAACAATGGATATTGTTTCAAGACATGAGTGTGTATTATAAAATTATAAAAAAATAAAAAAAAACTTCCTCAAAATAGATTTATAATATATAATTATTACTGTATACTGTTGCATTTAAAATGTTGTCTAATTATGTAATATATTTGCATAAATATTTATGTAATAACCATTTAAATCATTTTTTTGTTATGTTCTTTGTTTGATATGGAATGGTCTAATTTTGTATTTGTGCACTTGATATCCTGGTAAAATTTTCATGAATGTTAAAGTGTTCCAGTTTACTTTTGAGTAAAAAATATAAAATACACGTTCAGGTCTTGCACCATTTGAGGGCAGCAAATACAGTTAAATGCCATGTGCACACATTACTGGATTGCATTATGGTATAGTATTTTTCTTGAAGACTAAAAACGTTGATTTCGTATTATTCTATACACCCATACATCATATTTAAAAACCTGCAGCAGAACAAAAAGGTGTACTTGACTGACTTTTAATTATTATTTTTTTACAGGCAATGCAATTCAATATTAGTACTTCATAATAGTTGAAAAATATTAAACAAAAAATTTGAACTTTCATGTATTCATTCATGTTTATAAAATAGGCCAACCGCTGATTACAATACAACCCTATTTACGTTGTCGTATAATAAAACAAAACAAGTCACTGGTAAAAAGTGACAAAATTATTACCTTAATATTTAATTAATGTAGTTTAATCAAAAATAAGTTAGTTTAATCAAAGCAAAAACAGCTCTGCCCTTACGAAAATTAACCATGGTTTTACTACAAAAAAAAAAAAACCTGTTTACATATGTTAACTATGGCAACCATAATTAATGCTACACTAACCATAGATTAACCATGGTATTTGTGGTAAAACTGTGGTTATACGAATGGTCATCAATACGCCAAAAAAAGCATGGTTACTAAACTTTTACTATAATAAAAACATGGTTGATTTTTCGTAAGGGGGACGTGTATGGCAAGCCATTTTAACATTTAATCTATAAACCGCACTAGTATCTAATTTAATGTTACTAGTACTTATTTTTTAGATACTAGTATTTTTCCATTAAGTACTAGTACTTATTCATTAACTACTAGTACTTATTCATTAACTACTAGTGCTTATTCATTTGGATACTAGTGCTTATTCTTTATGTACTAGTGTTTCTTTTGTAAAGTTACTAGTACTTATTAAATAGACACTAGTACTTATTCATTCGATACTAGTACTTATTCATTCGATACTAGTACTTATTCATTCGATACTAGTACTTATTTCAATAGTGACTAGTAACTATTATATTGTTACTAGTAACAAATTTTACATTTTTGCCATTGACTTCTATGGGGATTCGTCATTGAGATATCAACTATTCAGTTTTGACTAGTATGTATTCCACTAGTGACTAGTACTTAATTTTTATGTACTAGTAATTATTCATTAGGTTCTAGTACGTATTTTTTAGATCCTAGTACTCATTCATTAGATACTAGTACCTATTAAATAGACACTAGTACTTATTCATTAGTGTAACGGGGCTGACGAGACGTGAGACGTGCGGATCCATATGCAAAGCTTTATTGAGCAGAGAGGTCAGAAACACAGGCAGTGTCAAACAGGTATATGGAGGACAAGACACAAGAATAATCCTAGGGCTAGCGAAGGTCAACGAACGGCGAACAAAATCAAAAGGGCGAGACTAAATGGATAAATCCAGGAAAACAGGCAAAGATCAGAAACCAAGAAAACAGACAAGGCTAAGGCTAAGGCTAAGGCAGGGAAACTAATGAGGGCTCTGTAGTGTAGCTATCTAGAGATATTTGCTAAACAATACTCAGCTGTGGGAAGGGATCAGAGTGAGTGTTAAAATAGTGAGGGAGTGATATGAAACAGCGGGGTGCAATCAGTGTAAACAGGTGTGCAATTAGTGCTGAGTGCAATCAGTAATGTATGATGGGAAATGTAGTCCGGGGTGATATCACAGTGTGTTGCGAGAGTCAATGAATGGGAAGGGTGATCTCGGATGGTTAGCTGACGGAAGTTCATGGGCCGGATTTGTGACAGAGCCCCCCCCCCAAGGAGCGGCTTCCAGACGCTCAAAACCCTTTACGATTCCGGGGGGCGGTGGAGTGGAGGTGGAACAGGGGGAGGGATGGAGGGCCACCTGGAAGTGGAGAGACCGGGCACTGAGGCAGTACCGGCGGAGCAGAGAGCCAGGGTGGAACCGGCAGCACAGGTGGAGCTGAAGACCACCACAGCAGAACAGACGGGACCGAAGATCCCCTTGGCGGAGCAGAAGACCACCAGAACAGGACTGAAGACCACCAGAGCCAGACAGTAGACCACCACGGCGGAGCAGAGGACCACCAGAGCCAGACAGTAGACCACCACGGCGGAGCAGAAGACAACCAGACCCCGATCAGTAGACCCCCTGCGGAGCAGAGGACCACAGAAGCCGATAGTAGACCACCACGGTGGAAAGATGACCCCTACTGCGGAGAGGAGGGTCCTCATGTGGCGAGCAAGGACCCCAATCCAACAGGCCACCACGGCGGAGCAAAGGACAGAGAAACCCCCTTGGTGAAACCCCATCGATCAGGAGACCTAGTACCAACGATAAGAGCAAGACAGCAACAAGACAAACATTGGGGTTGATAGACAAGACTGAGCATTCAGGGGCAGCCTCCCTGGCTGGGTCGGGACAAGACAAAAGTTCACAAACAACCTCCTTGGCAGACACAAAGCCCACAAAGAATTCACAAACGGCCTCCATAGCCAGGACAGGACAGGATGAGGATTCCCCAACGGCCTCCATAGCCGTGACAGGACGAGCAGGGAGCTCGCAAACGGCCTCTATAGCTGTGACAGATAGACAGAGAGTTCATAGGTTGCTTCCTTGGCCGGAACAGGACAAGCAGAGAGTTCATAGACGGCCTCCTTGGCCGGAACAAGACAGGCAGAGAGTTCATAGACGGCCTCCTTGGCTGGAACAGAACAGGCAGGGAGTTCATAGGCGGCCTCCTTGGCCGGAACAGGACAGGCAGAGAGTTCATAGACGGCCTCCTTGGCCGGAACAGGACAGGCAGCGGTTTCACAGACGGCCTCTATGGCCGTAACAGGGCAGGACGAGGATTCACAGATGGCCTCCTTAGCCGATTCAGGGCAAGACGAGAGTTCATCAGGGAGTACCACTGACACCTCTGGAGGTTCTGCAGCGGATGCCGCCACCTCTGGAGGTTCTACAGCCGTACAATCTGGAAACAGGGAAAGTTCATTAGTATGTTCCTTGATAGGACAGGTACAAAGTTCAAAAATGGTTCCTTCGACCGTGACATGACAGGCTGAAAGTGTATTTCTGGGTGCCACCACCATCCTAGGAGCTGAAGCGAGCGCCGCTGCCTTGGGAGGTTTTGCAGCCTCAGCCACCACCTCTGGAGAAACTGCAGCAGGCACCATTGCTTCGGGGAACACAGCAGCAAGCACCACTAACTCAGGAGATTCTGCAGCTTCAGCCGCCACCTCTGGAGACCCTAGTAATGGGGCGCCGCCGCCTTTGATATTTCTGTGGTGGTGTACGCAGCCCAAATGTAAAGCGATCCCCATCATGGGAAGCGTTTCAGACAGGGGAATCAGTTCAGGAAAAGGAGGGCTAAAGTGAGTGGGTTTGGGGATACCAGCTGCGCGTGCAGACACCAACGGTGGGTCCTCCACGCTGGATGCCAGTCTGGGATACCGAAGAACTGACCTTGATACTCTGGGTGTAACAGACAGGACGTGACATGACTCTGGATGATCAGCTGTGATGTGACGTGATTCTGGATGATCAGCTGTGACTTGAGTGGCCTCATGAAGATCCACGGTGACTTGACTTGCCTCATGAAGATCAGCTGTGACTAGACTTGACCCATGACGATCACGTTGACTTGACTTGCCTCATGACGATCAGCTGTGACTTGACTTGACCCATGACAATCAACTGTGACTTGACTGGACTCATGACAATCAACTGTGACTTGACTTGACTCATGACGAGCAGTTGTGACTTGACTTGACTCATGAATATCAGCTGTGACTTGACCAGACTCATGATAATAAACTGTGACTCGATTTGACTCATGACGATCAACTGTGACTAGACTTGACTCATGAAGATCAGCTGTGACTAGACTTGACTCATGGTTATGAATTGTAACTTGACTTGACTCATGACGATCAACTGTGACTAGACCTGACCCATGATGATCAATTGTGACTTGACTAGACTCATGACTATCAACTGTGACTAGACTTGACTCAGGAAGATCAGCTGTGACTTGACTGGACTCATGAAGATCAGTGGTGACTTGACTTGACTCATGAAAATCAGCTGTGACTTGACTAGACTCAGGAATATCAGCTGTGACTTGACCAGACTCATGATAATAAACTGTGACTTGATTTGACTCATGATGATCAACTGTGACTAGACTCGACTCAGGAAGATCAGCTGTGACTAGACTTGACTCAGGAAGATCAATTGTGACTTGACTTGACTCATGAAGATCAGCTGTGACTTGACTTGACTCATGAAGATCCGTTGTGACTTGACTAGACTCATGATAATGAACTGTAACTGGACTTGACTCGTGAAGATCAACGGTGACTTGACTTGACTCGTGAAGATCAACGGTGACTTGACCTTGATCTGTAAGATCAACGTGAATGACGGGCGCTGCCGTGTGTGCCTTTCGTGAGCTGCTCTAGCGCCGTCCGCCATTACACGAGTGAGTGTGGGTTCGCGTTCCTCTGCGATACCCACAGTGAACGCTGAACCAACAGACAACAGAGCATAATCCACAAAATCACTTAGAGAAGAACGTGGACCCTCACGGATTAATCGTGTCTTTAAAGGTTCATTGATACCCTCACAAAAAAAGTCTATGAGCATACAGTCAGGCAGATCAGAAAAATATGCAAGATCTAAATACTCTTGCATGTAATCCTCGAGCGCTCGCAAGCCCTGCTCGAGGGTTAATAACAGTTTTGCAGTGTCCATACCTGGCCAATGTTCCTCAGAATAGCTGCTGGATCCTTGTTTGGCTGAGTATTCTGTAACGGGGCTTACGAGATGTGAGACGTGTGGATCCATATGCAAGCTTTATTAACATCGGAGGAGGTCAGAAACATAGGCAGGGTCGAACAGTGGCAAACAGGTATATGGCGGGCAAGACACAAGAATAATCCTAGGGCTAGCGAAGGTCAACGAATGGCGAACAGAATCAAAAGGGCGAGACTAAGGGGATAAATCCAGGAAACCAGGCAAGGATCAGAAACCGAGAAAACAGACAAGGCTAAGGCTAAGGCAGGGAAACTAATGAGGGCTCTGTAGTGTAGCATCTGAATATTGCGCTAAACAATCCTCGGCAGAGGGAAGGGATCATAGTGAGTGTTAAATAGTGAGGGAGTGTTATGAAACAGCTGGGTGCAATCAGTGCTGTGTGCAATTAGTGCTGTGTGCAATCAGTGTAATGAATGATTATGGGATATGTAGTCCGGGGTGATATGCAACAGTGTGTAGTGCGAGAGTCAATGAAAATGGAAAGGGTGACCTCTGATGGTTAGCAGACGGAAGTTCATGGACCGGATACGTGACAATTAGATGCTAGTACTTATTATTAGATACTAGTACTTGTCCATTAGATTCTAGTAAATATTCATTAGGTACTAGTGCTTATTTATTAGAAACTAGTACTCATTCATTAGATACTAGTACCTAATAAATAGACACTAGTACTTATTCATCATGTACTAGTACTTATTATTAGATACTAATACTTATTTTGCAATGTTACTAATAATTTTTTTATTGACCTCTATATTCTGTAGCCATTTGGACTAGTCCGAACATAAGACGATCTGACTATAAGATAAGATTTTTGTTTACTAGAGTACTTAGAATAAGTACTAGTATCTAATAAATGTGTAGTATCTATTGAATAAGTACTAGTATCTGTTTAATAGGTACTAGTATCTAATGAATAAGTTCCAGTATCTAAAAAAATAATTACTAGTATCTAATGAATGCTTACTAGTAATATTTAAATGGAAACTAGTGACTATTGCAATAATTACTAGTCAGAAATTAAAAACAGAATAACTACGACTCCCTGTTCATTTGGAGATATCTTCAACCTCATAAAGAACTAGTGAGAATGTATTTGGAGATATCAAACAGATCATTACATAAACATGAGTACCTCTCCACCGTTCAATAAGAGTCCACATGGTAATACAATACATTAATATGCTGAATTAATTTGATTGTTAAGTAGGGCTAACTGGCTTTGTATGTTAGCCTATCTTGCTAATTGGTTACCATGAAAACACAAGGAAAGATTACAAACCTGTTTTCCAACAAAAGTATAATGACATGTTTTAGTCCAAATTCACTTCACAACATCAGTCGAGTCTTTGAAATAACTTATTATTGTAATCTGACATGGTTTCATTAAACAGAATGAGGCAGAAATCATGCCACTTTATATTATTCTATAGAGTGATAAAGGCTATGTCGATTAGCATTGCATTTTAAATATACTTATAAAAATACCCGAGATGGCTTGAAGAGCACAGATAAAACCATATGTTGTCGCAGTCATTGTTTATTTTCTTTGTGTTTCATCAGTAAAACGTCTATCTGCATGGTATTCAGCAACTACATCTACAGCTAAAGCTGAATCTCTTTGTCAAGGTCAAGGTCTTAACTTGAGTGTTAAAGTTAATGAGATAATTAAAAGATTAATTGAGTGATGATTGACCATTATTGAAGACACCTGATGTTAACAAACAGAATCACTGAAGAAAATAAAAACACAAGAACTACAACTGACTTCAGCCACAGAAGGGACGAATAAATCCCTTCTCTGTGCGCCCCTCTATCCTTGCCTTCTCGTTTCCACGTCCTTCACTCGTCCGCATCATAGTCATCAGCCGAAATACTGCCTGTCCCAACTCCCCATAGCAAATAGCCGCACTTGCGTCTCCTTGGCCCCTGTGAGAGGCGCATGCACGCGACAGGATTAAGTGCCAGACTGTCCAGTCCTTAAAGGTTCCATATATTGCCATTTCAAGTTTTCCTTTTCTTTGGAGTGTTACAAGCTGTTCGTGCATCGATAAGATCCCTAAAGTTGCAAAGACTAAAGTCTCAAAACCCAAAGAGATATTCTTTATAAAATTTAAGAATTGTCCACGCCCTCCTAAAATGGCTCATTCTAACACGCCGTGCGACACACGCTCAAAGCGAAACTACTTTGTTTGGCCTTCAAGAGAGGCCACAACTAGAAATCATTGGTTAAGTTGTATTTACAACAATGTTCCAGAACAATTCAAACCAAATATTCAGATATGTGCAGCGCATTTTATAGAGGACTGTTTCCTGAGTTGGGAAGAGGAGCCTACAATGCCAGTGTTCCCTGTTTCTATAAAGTGGGGCAATGCCAACTTGTAAGGACAGTTTGGTGCTTTCTGACTCAGACCTGTAAATACATTTTATATTAAAGAATTTGCCACTGTACGATTCAACAGCGGTTTTTGAGCAGTGTTAGTAGTGCTTTTGTTTGGTCAGTTTTGTTTCTTTCTTTCTCCGATCACACATGCAGACTGGTTTTATGTTTTTACGGCGTGATATGCACGCAACTAAAAAACAGTATAAAAATTCATTATAATCAGTAATTATGTCCCCACTGTGTTGCAACAATGCCTTGTTTGTAATGGGTTTTATGTTTTTGTCTCATCACTCCGGCCGGAAAGGGCATCACAGTATGGTAAGGGTCGTAACAATTCCGTCACACGCTTGAGGAATTCGGACAATCACAACGCACTGGATAGCTGGCCAATCAGCTTTCCCCGCTTTTCAGAAGTGATGAGGCTTTGTATAAAATGCGACGCATTTCATAAGCGGCATAGGGCAGAGGCGTCATGCCCATTCAAAGTGATTTTTAGCCAAGTGGATTTTGAATGCAGCTTCCAAAAGACAAAAAATAGCCGAATAATATTTTGTATATTTGATACAATCACACTAGCGTGATTAGAAGGTTCAGCTCCTCATATCATCAGCTGCTAAATTCAAAACTGTGTTCGCTGGCTGGCGCGTTTTTTCACAGCACTGCTCATTATAATCATCACACACGATGTTGTTGAGCTTATGAGTGCAATGGCCAATCAGAGGCGTTCAGGTGAGTCATCGCTAAAATGCCGGTGTTTTCTTCACACGCTCGCTGACTAAATACCTCTTTCTGGCGAATTCTCTCATTAGAAACAACAAAGTGCAGATGTGTGTATGAAAATATATTAATTTCACAGTGTAAACAGCTTCAGTGATTTTAATGGGAGTTTGTCACGTGACACACAGCAGCCACGATAGCACTTGTGTTTTTATGTTTTGTTTTTTTTTTTTTTTTTTTTTTTTTTTTTTTCCGTTTTATTCGAACCTTCCCCAAACGCATTACTATACAGGAATATCCTCATTCTCCCCTATGCTAGCTGATAGTGGCGATGGTCAAAGTACCTAAGTAGTTCTTTTAAAGGTGTCATATGATGCGATTTCATTTTTTTCTTTTCTCTTTTGAGTGTTATAAGCTCTTGGTGCATAAGAAGATCTGTAAAGTTGCAAAGACTACGTCTCAAATCCAAGAGATATTCGTTTATAAAATTAAGAGTCAGCCACGCATACCTAAAACGGATCGTTCTAACACGCCCCCACATGTCTGTGCCACGATGTGGGAAGATTTGCATAACGCCACCGAAATGTTCACGCAAAGAAAGAAGGAGTAACTTTGATTCTCACTGTAGTATTGCTGTCCCGCCCTCTCTGCTGCCATGTCGTGGAGACACTGTGTGTTTCTTTTGAAGGAAACTACTTTGTTTGGCCTTCCAAAAGAGGACACGACTAGAAATCAGTGGTTTTTAAGTTGTATTTACAACACTGTTCTGGAACAGTTCAACCCAAATATTCAGAAGTGTCCAGAACATTTTATGGAGGACTGTTTACTGATCCTAGGAGAGTAGCCTACAATGCCGGTGTCTGTTTCTATAAAATGGGGCAATACCAACTTTGCAAGGACAGTCTGGCGCATCTGACTCAGCCTGTAAGTACGTTTTTTATATTTAAAGAATTTGCCCACTGACGATTCAAACGCGTTTTTTGAGCAGTGTAGAGTAGCGCTGTTTGTCGTTTCTCCGATAACAAATGCAGACATGGTTTTATGGTTTACGCAGCGCGATACGCAACGCAACGCAACGCAACGCGTAAAAAGACAGTTTTTTTATAAAGGGGGTGGTCATTATAATCCGTGATTATGTCCCCACTTGATGCAACAAATGCCTCTTTTATAATGGGTTGTTTAATGTTTTTGTCTCGTCGCTCCAGCACAGACACGGCATCATCACAGTATGGTAGGGGCGTGACATTTCCGTCACACGCTTGACGTATTAGGCCAATCACAACGCACTGGATAGCTGGCCAATCAGAGCACACCTCACTTTTTTAGACCGATGATCTTTGTAAAAATCGACCTGTTTCAGAAAGGCGGGGCATAGAGGAGAACAAATAATGTACATTATGTGGAAAATAATGTGTTTTTATGCTTAAACCGCATAAACGCATTGCATCCAGCAAAAACACGAAATAATGTTATTTTTAGCACGTCATATGACCCCTTAAAAACGCCAAAGCAACAGTGCCCGTTTATGGCTTAAACGTTTATGGAAAGGGATGCAGGTTTTGCGTGTGTGTTTATGTGTGTGTCGTGATAAAGGGGGAGGAATGGATAAGAATAAACCTAAACTATATTATTTAAATTGAACTTCGCATTATAGTGAGCCTCTAAAGATGCAGAAATAAAAAAAAGCAACGGCTGTATGAATTTTTGAATCCTTTCTTTTGGAAACTTTTGGTAATTTTTGTTCCCTTTTCCCCTGTAGTAGTTTTCTCTCTCTCCTCCTCCCCCATCTCTCTCTCTCCTCCCTCTCTCTCTTCTCTTATTTTGTTTCTTTGCTCTATTATTGATGTTAATAGAATAATGTTATACATTTATTATCCTCTGTATATTATGTTTTATTGGCTTGTTATGCAAAAAAAAAAAAACAAAAAAAGGATAAAGGAGGAGACTGGTGAGTTCTGTACCTATTTTCGATCCACACTCTCCGAGCAGAAGGTGGCGGTAATGCACCAATACGCTGGATGCCAACCGCCGTAAAAATATAAGAAGACGAAGGCAAAGCAGTTTTATAGTTAACTGAAAGAAACCGGGTGAGAGCACCCTCTGAGCGAACAAAATTATCACTGGCGCAGAGGTACGACCCATTCAAGTTAAGTCGCAGCATGTTCACGTTCAATGGATAGCACATGTTATGAGTGACACTAACAGGTTATGTTTAAACTTTAGTGGCAAGTTGGTTGCTCTGGCATGTGAGAAGGTGTGGCAAGCTCGCAGAGAGGTTCAGTGGGTTAGGGTTAGGGTGTCCGCGAGCGCTACATTGTGTACACCATGTTCTATTAAATGTGGTTGACTTCGTTAGTGCACATATCTCACGTCACGTTCGGGACATTTGCCAGGAGAAGTGCGCGTAGTGGTGTTATAGGAACTGTCCAGTTTTGATGTGGTCAAAAGACAAACTTGAGCAACTTTAGAGTTGGGTGTCTTGCAGTGTTGCATGCATGGAAAGAATTCGCATATCAGTCAAGGGGTTTGTGAACCTCTGTATTTCTGTTTCAGACTGGCAGCTCACATACAAGCTGCTGAGTTGAAATAGTCTACCGCTATATAAAACTTCTGTCATCATTTACTCATGCTGGGAATTTTAGGCTGAATGACAACCTCAGTCTCTTTCATTGTATGGAAATAAAAGTTGCAATAAAACACACGTTTGTTAAGAGCAATAATTTTAATATAGACAAATTATTATTATTATTAGGCTGGGCTACTGTATACATTTTTTTATGACTGCAGTATTCGCAAGTATTTTCCAAGCAAATTAAGTGCACGTTTTTATCGTGTAACTGTTACTGATTAACATGGCGGATAAAAGCTGCACGTTTTTTTTTTTACACCAACAATATACTATAGGCGTACTTACAGAACTCAGGTGATTTTTTCAAACTTGATGTGCTGTTGTGATAGGCCGGTTTCAAATCTCTTTTACTACGGGGCCGTTGAATGCTTGGATCTGATTGGCTGACGAACGTTCTGAGGTGTGCAATTATTTTCAGGGAAACGCACGGCGAACGTAGTTCCAGGCAGCTCTCTTGACCGCATTACAGTTCCATATCACTTCGCATAGTATGATATGGAATATGGAAAAAAACACAGGAATTACTACAATCACACGTGCTCGCACACGCACACTACGGTCACGCAGTTTGCACAAAAAGGTGTTGTCAGCGCTGCCCTGACGATTTTATCAGTTAGCCTATGCAGGTGCATCTCAATAAATTAGAATGTTGTGGAATAGTTCATTTATTTCAGTAATTCAACTGTTATTGTGAAACTCGTGTATTAAATAATTCAATGTCCCACAGACTGAAGTAGTTTTAAGTCTTTGGTTCTTTTAATTGTGATGATTTGGCTCACTTTTACAAAAACCCACCAATTCACTATCTCACAAATTAGAATACTTCATAAGACCAATAAAAAAATGTTTTTTAGTGAATTGTTGGCCTTCTGGAAAGTATGTTCATTTACTGTACATGTACTCAATACTTAGTAGGGGCTCCTTTTGCTTTAATTACTGCCTCAATTGGAGGTGATCAGTTTGTGGCACTGCTTAGGTGGTTTGGAAGCCCAGGTTTCTTTGACAGTGTCCTTAACAACTCAACGGCCGTCGTCAATTAATTCCTTCTATTTGGCACACTAGACTCGGCCCTGCGTTTCAGCCCTTTTTTATGCCCCTCGGGCTGGGCTTCGGGACAATTTTCACGTCATAGTTCAGACACGGGCTGTGCCTCGGGCCTGTTTTAGGCTTCTCCTAATTGTTATATTTTAGACATCCATCAATTAGTGATGAAAAAATTGTGACGAGACTGTGCTGTCAAGAGCGGCTCTGTTTAGTGTCCAGCAGCAGCATGCGTGCCGTCAGCGCAGCTAAAGAGTTCTGCGTTCAAATGCATGCAATAGGCTTAGGTTTGCTGCAAAGCACCGGCAAAAGTAATTATCATGAATGTGTCAGGGGGAAACAGTAAGGATATATTTGAGTTATTTACTAATAAACTTAGTGTTTTCTGAGTCCGTGTCGCAAAGATGAAGACGACGATCCTGACTCGCCATCCATAGCGGAGTTTCACTTGCACCCACTGGCAGACCCAGCTGGTCAGACGAGCCACGAGCACTTTTTTTATATGTTCTACATTTCATGTAATTTATGTAACACATATTCTACATTAAAATACATTTAGAATGAACAATAATTGCTGTACAAAGAGTAAAATAATGCAAACACACTATGAAGAAAAGCCGCCTCTTTTCCCGAATTGCTTAGATTGTGGGAATCCAGAAACAGTAAAGCACATTCTT